>CM066031.1:1790680399-1791044070 GCA_033557465.1 Ichthyophis bannanicus | reverse complement strand
ATTGAAGGAAATATCGATCCATTTGGAATATGTATTACAAGACTATTAGATAAACTGAAGAGTAGCAAATCACCTGGGCCGGATGGTATAGCATCGCAGGGTGTTTAAAGAACTGAAATATGAGGATAGCAGGACCTGCTATTAGTAATCTGTGAACTATCATTAAATCTCTCTAATACCTGAAGATTGGAGGATCGCCAATGTAACACCAATTTTTAAAAAGGGTTCGAGTTGATCCGGGAAACTACAGACCGGGAGCCTGACATCAGTACCGGGAAAAATGGTAGAAACCATCATAAAGAAAAAATTACTCAGCATGTAGATAGTCATGACCTAATGGGAGACAGCCAACATGGGTTTAGACAAGGAAGATCTTGTCTTACTAATCTGTTATGTTTTTTTGAAGGAGTGAATAATCAGGTGGACAAAGGTGAGTCGGTTGATATTGTGTATCTGGACTTTCAGAAAGCCTATGACAAGGTCCCTCATGAGAGACTTTTGGCAAAACTAAAGAGTCATGGGATAGAAGGCAGTGTACTATTGTGGATCAGGAACTGGTTAAAAGATAGAAAGCAGAGAGGGTAGGGCTAAATGGCCAATTTTCCCAATGGAGAAAGGTGAATAGTGGTGTACCCCAGGGATCTGTGCTGGGTCCGCTGCTTTTTGACATATTCATAAATGAACTGGAAAGTGGAATAACGAGTGAGGTTATCAAATTTGCAGATGACACAAAAACTATTTAAAGTTGTTAAAACCCAGAGGATTGTGGACACTTGCAAGAGGATCTTGATAAATTGGAAGACTGGGCATCAAAATGGCAGATGAAATTAAATGTGGACACGTGCAAGGTTATGCACCTAGGGAAGAACAACCCAAACTATGGTTACACGATGCAAGGTTCCACATTAGGAACCACCACCCGGAAAAAGATTTAGGCGTCATTGTGGATACCATGTTAAAACCCTCGGCCCAGTGGGCAGCAGCGGCCAAGAGAGCAAATAGAATGCTAGGTACGATAAGGAAAGGAATGGAAAATAAAACAAAAGATATTATAATGCCTCTATATCGTTCCATGTTGAGACCGCACCTTGAATATTGTGTGCAAACTCTGGTCACCGTATCTTAAAAAGGATATAGCGATTTTAGAAAAGTTTCAGAGAAGAGCCACCAAAATGGTAAAGGGGATGGAAGGATACTCCTATGAAGAAAGGCTAAAAAGGTTAGGGCTCTTTAACCTGGAAAAGACGGCTGAGGGGAGATATGATAGAAGTCTATAAAATTAATGAACGGAGTGGAACGGGTAAACGTAGATCGATTGTTTACCTTATCAGAATATAGAAAGACTAGGGGACATGCAATGAAGCTACAGGGTAAACTATTTAAGACTAAATAAAGAAAAATATTTTTTCACTCAATGTGTAATCAAACTCTGGAATTTGTTACCGGAGGATGTAGTAAAGGCGGTTAGTGTAGCTGGGTTTAAAAAAAAGGTTTGGACAAGTTCCTGGAGGAAAAGGTCCATAAACCATTATTAAGAAGGGACCCAGGATATCAATGCTTGAACCAATACAAGCATTGTGGAACCTGTGTCCCTTGGGGAAACTGCTAGGTACATATGACCTAGATTGGCCACTGTTGGAAACAGAATACTGGGCTTGATGGACCTTGGTCTGACCCAGTATGGCATATCTTATGTTCTTATGTTCAAGCTGGGGAGGTTCATTTAATTGTCCCATATAGGGAATCCGAATAACATTTCATAGGGGGACAATCCTAAATCTTTCCAAGGAGTTGTTCAGATTCTTAACAATGCTAAGGGCAAACACTTAGCCCAAGGTAATTTTGTTTCTAACATCAATTTGGCTAACTGCTTCTTTATAGTCTCATTCATGCGTTCCACTCTCCCTGAAGAGGGTGGATGCCATGGAGTATGGAAATCCCAGGATACTCCCAGAGTTTCCATTATGTTTTGCAATATCTTAGCTACCGTGGGATATGCCTCCACCCATCCCATCAAATGGTCCACTATTACCAAAAGGTACTTCACCCGCCCAACCAGGGGCAACTCAGTGAAATCAACCTCTATACTTTAGAATGGAGCAAGACCAGGGTCTCTGCCTCCCTGCAGTTGTTTCCTAAGGACCTTTTTGTTTATTTTCTTACAGGTTATACACCTCTCACATACCTGCTTGGCTGCTGTGTATATTTCCATACACCACAATGACTCTCTTATTTATTTATTTAACAGGTTTTATATACCGCTTTATCATTTCAGTCAAAGTGGTTTACATTGAAACTTAAACTTGGTAATGTACATTAAAACAGGGACATTGATAACTTCGATTTTTCTGAGGCAAGTGACTTGCCCAAGGTCACAAGGAGTGCTAGTGGGAATTGAACCATGGTCTCTGGGTTCCCAATCCAGTGTTCTTAACCATTAGGCTACTCCTCCACTCTTGATATATAATGGCTATAATTTCTCTCATTATTTGTTTGTTTATCGTCTGCCTGCTATCGAGTAAAACCCATTCCCCCCCCCCTTTCAGTTTCTACTGCCCCTATATCTTCATTTTTCCCTTTCAGTAAATAAGAACATATGATATGCCATACTGGGTCAGACCGAGGTCCATCAAGCCCAGTATCCTGTTTTCAACAGTGACCAATCTAGATCATAAGTACCTAGCAGTTTCCGCAAAAGACACAGGTTCCTCAATGCTTGTATTGGGTCAAGCAGTGATATCCTGGGTCCCTTTTAATAATGGTTTATGAACCTTTCCTCTAGGAACTTGTCCAAACCTTTTTTAAGCCCAGCTATACTAACAAATTCCAGAGTTTGATTACACGTTGAGTGAAAAAAAATATTTTCTCTTACTAGTCATAAATAGGTTACCCTGTAGCTTCATTACATGTCCCCTAGTCTTTTTATAGTCTGATGACAATCGATCTACATTTACCCGTTCCACTCCATTCATTAATTTATACACTTCTATCATATCTCTCCTCAGCCATCTTTTTTCCAGGTTGAAGAGCCCTAACCTTTTTAGCCTTTCTTCATAGGGGTATCCTTCCATCCCCTTTACCATTTTGGTGGCTCTTCTCTGTACCTTTTCTAATAATGCTATATCCATTTTAAGATATGGAGATTTGCTGCCTGACTCCCTGTTTCTGGGGTTAAATTGTATATAGGGGTTAAGTCTTTCCCTAAGGCATCCCTTAGCCTTTGGGAGATGCCACCACACATGCGTGGTCCCCTTCCTGCCAAGGGTGCCATCTTGCTCAGTCTCCTTTTTTCCACAGAGCCCTTCAGATGATGTCTGGCTTATCCCCGGAAAAAGTTGATTTTTTTTTTTTTTGTTCCTGAGTTTCCAACTCACCTCCAGTGTTGTACCGGTATTTTTCCCGCCTATCAACCTCGGTGCCTCGGCATCGGGTTCGGTTTAATTTTTGTAATCTTTTGTTCTTTTCTTTTTCTGGCACCTTTGCGCCTTTTTTCTCCCACTGGTAGCCCGGAGAGTCTTCGACCTCACAGGGGTACTTTTTTCCCCCATGGCTACCAGTGATTTTAAAAAGTGTGATCAGTGTTCTAAAATCATATCTTTGACCGACACACACGACTGCTGTCTTCGCTGCCTCAGGCCAGACCACGACCCGGTGGCCTGCGCTCTCTGCAAAAGGATTGCCAGCAAGGCCCTTAAGAGCCGCCAGCAGCAGCACGATAAGTTTTTCCCCAAGTCTCCGATGCCTCCGAAGGCCAGGGCCTCATTTGAGGCCCTGACATCTCGGATGGAAGTCTCCGAACCCGAGCATCGTCGTGGGTCCTCAGAAAGGGGGTCTCCCTCGAAGGAACCCAGGAAGAAGAGGAAACCCTCGAAGGTGGTGTCTTTGGATGGTTCCGACTGGCCAGGAGCTCCCTGTGCCCGGTCCCGCAGTCCAAGACGCTCGTCCGAGGCATCGAAGAAGGAGCAACCTGCGAAGGATCCGGCGGCAGACTGACCTCGGTCTCCAGACACCATCCTCATCCAGTATTCCTCTTCAGGGGAGCTGGCATCATTCCTGGAGTCTGAATGGCGGCCCTGTTTGTCTGCCTTCATGGACCAGCAGTGGGCGCTGTTGTCTGGCATGACTATTTTCTCCGCTCCGACCACCAGGCCCTTAATTTCAAAGACATTCCAGGAGGCCAAGCCGATCCTCGAGACCCTTCAGCCTCGAGTCAATCCTCGGCCAAGGTCGCGCTCTGAGTCCCGCTTGATGGGACCCCGGTCATTCCTGGCAAGTTTACCGGGTGCCGGCCGTAGGGCGTCGGGGTCCTCGAGGCCCGCGGAACAGCCCTCCTACGAGTCCTTCACAGACTACTCCGAGTGGGAGACGGAGGACGAGGAGTCCCCCAATACTCATCGCCACCGTGACATCCCATCTGACTCTCCTGTCTCAGAACCTTGGAAGCGGTCCCCGCCCAAGGACATTGGGTTCCTGGACTTTGTCTAAGACCCTGGCATTCCCGACCGAGTCGGAGGAGGACCCTCAAGCAGATGAGTTAGAGATCCTCCAGTATGAGGCCCCTCCACGGGAATCGCTCACGGTGCCCATTTCTCCCATCCTGGAATGACATATGCTCCGCATGTGGGAAACGCCAGCATCAGTGCCGATGGTGAGCAGACAGCTTGACTCGATGTATCGGGTCTTCCAGAGCTTGGGCTTCCAGAAGTCACAACTGCCGCATAACTCCATGGTGGTGGAGTCGGCCGTGAATCGGCTGAAAAGCCAGAAGATGCATTCCTCAGGACCCCCCAGCAGGGAGGCCTGCACCTTGGATGCCCTCAGCAGAAAGTGCTGCCTGTTTTTAATGCTCATCGGCTGTATCCAGGCCTACCAGCTGTACATGGGCATGACCTTGAGAGAACTGGCGAAGGAACTCACTGGGTTCTCGGCTGGTCTCTCCAAGGAACCTTTGCAGCGGTTCAAGAGTTTGGCCAAGGCCGTCCATGAGTGCTCCAAATTTATGTCTCAAGCGGCCTATGACAGGTTTGAGTCGGCTACCCGGGTAGTCGCGGCGGGCATCGGTGCATGCCGCCAAGCTTGGCTTCAGTCCTTCGACCTCGAGCAGTGGGTTCAGGACAAACTGGTCGATGTCCCATGCCAAGGAGAAAACCTCTTTGGCAAACCCATGAGAAGGCTGCCGAGCTGGAGACAGAGTTCATGACGAGGACTAGGCTCTCTAAGAAGACCACTGCCCCTCCCCGATGGAAGGGTTCAGGTAAAAATCCCTTTTACCCGAGGAAGGGGGCTGCTTATAGAAACTACCCGCCCTATCAGGTATCCCCGGCTCTCCAACAGGGTCAGCTGGCCAAGGGACATAGGCATGGCTCGCGTAAGCAGAAGGCTCATAAATCCCAGGCACCGGCCCCGGCCCAGCCAGGGCAAAGCTTTTGACTCCTTGAGCATAGCCTCTATACCCCAAGGAGATCAGCAGCCCACAGGGAGATTTCTGGTCCATTATGCCCAGAGATGAGTGGCCATCATCACTGATTCCTGGGCACTAAGGGTAGTCAGGGAGGGTTATCTCCTCCATCTGACTCAGACACCTCCCTCTTTTTTTCCAGGAGAGCCCTTCAGGTCTCCCCTTCACCAGGACCTTTTTTGAAGTAGTTGGCAGGTCTTCTCGAGGACAAGGCAGTGGAACCAGTGCCCCACCACCTCAAGGGCAAGGGGTTCTACGCCAGATACTTTCTCGTTCCAAAGAGGACAGGAGGCCTAAGGCCCATCCTCGACCTACGCAACCTCAACAAATTCCTGTTGAGGGAGAAGTTCAAGATGCTCTCCCTTGGAACATTGCTGCCCTACCTCCAACAGGGAGACTGGCTATGCTCCTTAGACCTCAATGATGCATATATCCACATCCTCATCCACCCCAACCACAGGCAGTACCTGCAGTTCGTAATAGGGGGCAGGCACTTTCGATACAGGGTGCTCCCCATTGGCTTAGCCTCTGCCCCAATGGTCTTTACAAAATGCCTGGCAGTCATGGCTGCCTTCCTCAGGCTCCAGGGGGTCTTCGTTTTTCCCTACCTGGACGACTGTCTCATGAAGGGAGGCACATCCTCCGAAGTGCAGCAGGCCATCGCACGCACCATCCAGGTTCTGCAACACTTGGACTTCGTCATAAACTACCCCAAGTCTCACCTCTTCCCGACACAGTGCCTGGAGTTCATCGGAGCAGAGATAAGACAGTTGAAGGCCTTCTTGCCCAGGGACCGAGCTGATTGTCTCAGATCTTTAGCTCGGGACGTACAGCACCGGCATCTCCTGCGCCTCCTCGGGCACCTGACCTCCACGGTCCACGTCTCCCCGGATGCTCACCTCCATATGTGGACAGCGCAGTAGTGTCTCCAAGATCAGTGGTCTCAGGCCCTTTGGTCGCCTCCAAGACAGAGTTTTGGTGACCTGCCAGTTGGCACACTCTCTGGTCGGGTGGCAGTCGCCCCAGCACCTAGAAGCAGGCTTGCCTTTTCAGGCCCCAAGCCACTCAAGGGTCCTCACCACGGACGCCTCCCTGCTCGGCTGAGGAGCCCACTGCAGAGCTCTCCGCACTCAGGGCAACTGGTCGCCAGACAAGAACGCCCAGCAGATCAACCTCCAGGAGCTCCAAGCCATACACCTAGCCCTGAGGGTTTTCTTTCACCACCTGTGTCACCAGCAGGTACTGGTCCAGACGGACAACCAGGTGGCGATGTTCTACGTGAACAAACAGGAGGGCACGGGGTCTCATACTCTGTCAGGAGGCACTGATTCTCTGCTCATACGCAATCCAACAGGGTATCCTCCTGCAGGCAATGTACCTGCCAGGCCAGGACAACCTGCTGGTCAACAGGCTCAGCAGGGTTCTCCAGCTGTGTGAGTGGCAGCTGGATCCCAGGGTAGCCAGTCGGCTTTTCCGGCTCTGGGGGGGACCTGTGATGGACTTGTTCACCAGTCCAGATAATTTTCAGTTGCCCTGCTTCTGCTCTCGGCATGCCCACCCCTCCAGGTTGGCAGCAGACACGTTTCCAGTCTCATGGTCGGAAGGCCTCATGTGCCGCTGATCGCCAAGACCTTGTTCAGGACCCTCCGCGACAGAGCCTCACTCATCCTGATAGCCCCTCGGTGGCCCAGGCAGCCGTGGTTCCCGCTACTTCTGCAGTTGATTGTGGAGGCCCCCATCCTCTTGGAAAGCGCCCCGGGGCTTCTATCTCAAGAGGGGGGTTCTCTCCTGCACCCCGACCTGGGGTCCCTCTCGCTGACAGCATGGCTGCTGAGAGGGTGACTCTAGCCACTCTCAACCTTCCAGTTGAGGTGGTAGACATTCTGCTGGCCTCTCGCAAGGCCTCTACTGGGAAGGCTTACACCCTCAAATGGCACAGGTTCTCTGCTTGGTGCACCAAGCACGGGGCTGATCCTTTCTCCTGCCCGGTGGCTCTGGTGTTACAGTACCTTTTCCACCTCTCAATCCGGGCTCAAATGTAACTCTGTCCAAGTGCACCTCATTGCTCTGGCGGCACACCATCTAGTGGAGGGTAAGCCCCTCTCGGTCCAACCATTGGTGACCCATTTCCTTCGGGCCCTGCTCTTATCGAAACCTCTGGTTCACACTCCAGTAACTGAATGGGACCTTTAGATTGTGTTGGGGCAGCTCACTCGCCCACTCTTCGAGCCTCTGGCGACATGCCACCTTCGCTACCTCTCTTAGAAGGTGTTTTTTTTCCTGGTTGCACTCACCTCCTCTCGCAGAGTTAGCAAGCTTCAAGCCCTTGTGGCAGAGGTGCCCTATACCAGGTTCTACAAGAACAGAGTGGTGCTTCGCATGCACCCCAAATTCCTGCCAAAGGTAGTGTCGCCTTTCCATCCTAACCAGGAGGTGTTGCTCCCTACCTTCTTCCCAAGACCTCACTCCAGTCGGGCGGAGATGGTCCTTCACACATTGGACTGTAAGAGGGCTTTGTCCTTCTATATCCAACGCACTCAGGGCCACCACAAAGCTTCTCAGCTTTTCATCGCTTACGACCCCAGTAGGCTGGGGGAGGCAGTGACCAAGCGTACACTGTCCACATGGGTGGCAGACTGTATTGCCCTTGTTTATGAGTAGGCGAGGCTCCCGCTGGAAGGCTGCTTCACAGCACACCGTGTCAGGGCCATGGCAGCTTTGGTTGCAAACTTGTGCTTTGTCCCAATGGCGGACATCTGCCACCACCTGGTCTTCAGTCCATACCATTGCAGCCCATTACTTCCTGGAAAGAGTCCCGACGAGCAGTATCTTCGGCCACGCTGTGCTCCGTAACCTTTTCGGGGTCTAGGCAACTCCTTCCCTCCAACCCTTCTGTGTTCAGACTACTGGAGTGCTGGTTTCATCGGACACACGGGTCCTACTGTGGTCTGTGGACATGGACTCATTTGCTGCTGCTTGCGGCTCCCCCTGAGGGAGCCACTATTTTTGCTTTGGGTTTTCGGTAACCTGTAGCTGGGGAGTCCCATATGTGAGGACTGACTTCTGCTTGTTCCCAGAGAAAGCGTAGTAACTCACCTTTCTCCAGGACCAAGCAGAAAGTCAGTCCTCACATATGGGTGACGTCGGCGCCGACGGAGCCCTCGCGGAGCAATTTCCCCAGCTTTCAAAGAAAGCCTTTGGGAATTGCAGCGCGCATGTGCGGTCCCCTTCCCGCCCAAGGGTGCCATCTTGCTCAGTCTTCTTTTTTCCGCGGAGCCCTACAGACGTTGTTTGTGATCGCTGCTGAAAAAGTTGATTTTATTTACTATTCTTTTCTCGGTTCGACGCCAGATCCTTTTCCCGCCCGGACCCGATACGCCGGTATCGAGTCCGTTCGTTATATTTTCGGTTTTTGTCCTTCGTGACTAGCGTTCGCGCCATTTTTCTTTTTTCACTGGCAGCTCTGTCTTTTGACCTCGCAGGGGCCCTTTTTCCCCCGATGGCTGCCAGAGGGTTTAAAAAGTGTGATCGGTGTAAGAAACTTATGTCTCTTACCGACACACACGACTGCTGCCTCGGACCCGATCATGACCCGATGATCTGTGGTCCGTGTGGCAAAATGTCCTCAAAAGCGTTGAGTCGGCAGCATCAAAAAGAACGAATCTTCTCTGACTCCGCGTCCGGCCGGGCCCGGACCTCGTCAGAGGCTTCGACGTCCCGGGACTCCGGTCCTGAGCATCGTCGGAGTTCCTCTGAGCGGGGGTCTCCTGCCCGGGAACATCATAGGAAGAAGAAACCCGCGAGGGCGGCTTCGGTGGACGCTCCTGGTTCCTCGAGGGCCAGGTCGCATAGCCACGATAGCCGTCCCGGGTCCTCGGAGTCGGAGAGGCCTTCGAAACATCCTCGTCTTGAGATGGAGTCTCCTGGACACGTGAGTACTGTAGTCCTCGTGGACTCGCCTCCAAAGGAGCCGACGTCGTCGGGGGCTGCTGGGTCTCCTGAGCTCGGACTCAGGTTAACGGCCTTGGAGAGCAGTTTCGCTGCCTTCATGGACCAGCAGCGGGCATTGATCGCTGGCCTCGCCGGTGCATCTGCCCCGACCACCGGGACGTCGACGTCCAAGTCGACCCCGGAGACCGAGCCGATCCTCGAGTCCATGCGAGCTCGAGTCGATCCTCGGTCGCGGTCTCCCTCGGCCTCCCGTTCGGGACCGAGGTCGTCGATGCCGGCCTCGGCGTCGGGGCGGAGGGCATCGGTGCCCGCCCAACCGGAGCCGCTCGATTCCTCCACCGAGGAGTCGGGCTGGGAGACGAAGGACGAAGAGTCCCCAGGTACATTTCGGACTCGGTGCGTCCCATAGGACTCGCCCGAGTCCGAACCTCGGAGACGGTCCGCCCCGGAGGACACCCGGTTCTCGGACTTCGTGCGGGATATGGCCAAGGCCTTGGCATTCCCCACGGATCCCGAGGAGGAGCCTCGAGCCGAAGAGCTTGATACCCTCCAGTATGACTCTCCCCCGAAGGAGGCCTTTACGGTACCGGTTCCTCCGATGCTGGAGCGACTTCTCTTCCGCATGTGGGAGAGCCCGGCGTCTGCACCGGTGTTAAGCAAGCGGGTCGATTCCATTTATCGAGTCCGCAAGAGCCCCGGGTTCCAAAAGGCACAACTACCACACCATTCCATGGTGGTGGAATCAGCCATGCATCGACTCAAGAGTCAGAAGATGCACTCCTTGGTGCCTCCCGGCCGGGAGGCCCGGAACCTGGATGCCCTCGGTAGGAAGTGCTTCCAGGACTCTATGCTTGCTTGTCGGGTCCAGACCTACCAGCTCTATATGGGCATGTATCTCCGGGACCTGGCAAAGGAGATTGCCGGGTTCTCTGCTGGTCTCTCCGAGGAACCTTTGCAGAGGTTCCAGGCCTTGTCCACTGGTATTCGGGAGTGCTCGAAGTTTATCTCTCGAGCAGCCTATGATGGCTTCGAAGCATCGGCTCGAGTAGCCGGAGCCGGCATCGGTGCCCGCTGACAGGCTTGGCTTCAGTCATCCGACCTCGAGCCATGGGTACAGGACAAGTTGGTCGATGTCCCCTGCAGAGGTGAAAACCTCTTTGGCAAGCCCATGGCTGAAAAGGCTGCACAGATCGAGACCGAGACTCTGACCAGGACTCGGCTGTCCAGAAAAACCTCTGCCCCTTCTCAGAAGAAGAAGGGCTCGGGGAAAAAGCCTTTTTACCCGAGGAAGGTGACTGCCTATAAACACTACCCTCATTATCAGGCCTCAGCAGCTCCCCAACAGGGTCAGCAGGCCAACGGACGGGGTAATGGGTCCCGTAGGCAGCAGGCCCCCAAGCCCACAACACCGGCCCCTGCTCAGCAGGGTGGGGGTATTTGACTCCGTCAGCATAGCCTCTTCCCCTCCGCTTGTTTCTCTCAGCACAGGAGGCTGGCTGGTCCACTTTGCCCACAGGTGGTCAGCCATCACATCCGATACCTGGGTGCTTCAAATAGTTCAGAAAGGCTATCTTCTACACTTTCACCAGGTACCTCCCTCCTACTTTCCAGGGGAGCCTCCAAGACTCCCTCTGCACAGGGACTTACTCCTTCAGGAGTTGGCAAGTCTTCTTCAGGAACAGGCTGTGGAACCGGTGCCCCACCACCTGAGAGGTCACGGCTTTTATTCCAGGTACTTTCTGATACCAAAAAGAACAGGAGGCCTCAGACCCATCCTGGACTTGCGCAACCTCAACAAGTTCCTGGCAAGGGAAAAGTTCAAGATGCTTACCCTTGGAATCCTACTGCCCTACCTCCAGCAGGGAGACTGGCTATGCTCCTTAGATCTAAAGGATGCCTATACTCACATCCTTATTCATCCAGACCACAGACAATATCTCAGGTTTGTTGTGGGAGGAAATCATTACCAGTACAGAGTACTATCCTTTGGCCCTCCGCCCCCAGTGTTCACCAAATGCCTAGCAGTGGTGGCGGCCTATCTAAGATTTCAAGGCCTTTTTGTGTTTCCATACCTGGACGACTGGCTCATCAGAGCCCAGTCTTCCCAAGAGGCCACTCATCGCACTGTGACTCTACTCCAGCACTTGGGATTTGTCATAAACTTCGCAAAGTCCACTTTGCTCCCCTCTCAGAATCTCGAATTCATAGGCACCAGGTTGAACACACTTCGGGCGCGGGCCTTCCTGCCTCTGGACAGGGCCCACAGGCTCATGGATCTCGCCAGCCACTTTCGCAGCAATTCCCTGGTCTCTGCCAAGCAATTTCTGAGACTGCTCGGCCATATGGCTTCCACGGTCCATGTGACCCCCAATGCCCGCCTGAACATGCGACCTGCTCAGTGGTGCCTTCGCACTCAGTGGCATCAGGCCATGGGGAGCCTTGCGAACTCAGTACAGATATCTGACCTGCTGGTCTCTTCTCTGCGGTGGTGGCTTCATCTGCCAAACCTGGTGCTGGGAGTAGATTTTCAATCTCCTCCGCCTTCTCAGGTACTGACAACCGATGCTTCTCTCCTAGTTTGGGGAGCACATTGCCAAGGGTCATGTACTCAAGGCCTCTGGACTCCTTGGGAGTCTGCTCAGCAGATAAACTTCCTGGAGCTCAGAGCCATCCGCCTAGCTCTGAGAGCCTTCTCCCACTTCACTTCTCACCAGTCTGTGCTAGTCCAGACAGACAATCAAGTTGCAGTGTTCTACGTGAACAAACAAGGAGACACAGGCTCCTTCCTTCTCTGTCAGGAGGCACAAAACCTGTGCTCTTGGGCCATCCTTCACGGCATACTCCTCAAAGCTGTCTATCTCACAGGTCAGGAAAATTACCTGGCAGACAAGCTGAGCAGGATCCTCCAACCACACGAATGGAGATTGGATCCGTTAGTGGTTCAGCGGATCTTTCTCAAGTGGGGCCTCCCCACCATGGATCTATTTGCCAATCCTCTGAACCGGCAACTTCCCAGATTCTGCTCTCGACAACCGCATCCTCTCAGAGTAGCGGCGGATGCTTTTCTGATTCCATGGTCCACAGGCCTCTTGTATGCCTTTCCTCCCATGCCACTGGTGTCTCGGACGCTCTTCAAGGTTCTCCGAGACAGAGCCTCGCTAATCCTAGTGGCTCCCCGGTGGCCGAGACAACCCTGGTTCCCGCTTCTGCTGCAGCTGGTGGTGGACACTCCTCTTCCTCTGGGGTTTCAACCCGATCTCCTGTCACAGGATCAGGGGTCTCTCCTACACCCCAATCTCCGGTCCCTTCATCTGATGGCCTGGCTGCTGAAAGGGTAGTCCTTGCTCCCCTTCTGCTGCCTCGGGAAGTGGAGGAGGTCGTCTTGGCCTCCAGGCGGCCCTCCACCCGGAAGTCCTACGCTCTTAAGTGGCGTCGGTTCTCCGTGTGGTGTGCTGTGCTCAGCAGTCTGAGAATCCTTTCTCCTGCTTGGTGGCAGTGGTCTTGCAATATTTGCTTTACCTCTCCAACCTTGGCCTTAAGTCCAACTCTGTCAGGGTCCACCTCAGTGCTCTCTCTGCGCATCACGCACCGGTGGACGGCAGGCCTCTTTCCAACCACCCTTTGGTGGCTCATTTTCTCCGAGGCTGCCTTCTCCTTAAGCCTCCTTTGCGCCCACCAGCCCCTGAATGGGATCTGAATGTGGTCTTGCAGTGGATTACCTGTCCGCCCTTTGAACCTATGGCTACCTGCCGTCTTCGTTTTCTCTCCTGGAAAGCCTTGTTTTTGGTAGCCCTTACCTCTGCTAGGCGCGTTAGTGAACTGCAGGCCCTAGTGTCTGATCCTCCTTACACTAGGTTCTACAGAAATCGGGTGGTCTTACGGACTCACCCTAAGTTTCTTCCAAAAGTGGTTTCTCCTTTTCATCTCAACCAGGAGGTGGTTCTTCCGACCTTCTTTCCCAGGCTGCACACCAGCCAGGCTGAACTGGTCCTGCATACCATGGACTGTAGGAGGGCCTTGTCCTTCTACCTTGACCGTACGCGAGAGCATCGGAGGGCTGTTCAGCTCTTCGTTTCTTTTGACCCCAATAAGTTGGGGCTCTCTGTCTCCAAGCGTACTTTGTCCATATGGGTTGCTGACTGTATTGCTTGGGCTTATGGGGCGGCCGGCCTCTCGTTGGAGGGTCGAGTCACGGCTCATCGTGTTAGGGCGAAGGCTGCGTCAGTGGCTCATTTCCGCTCTGTTCCGTTGGCAGACATCTGCCGGGCCGCTACTTGGTCTTCAAGCCAGACTTTTCCGGCCCATTACTGCCTGGAGAGGGAGTCCCGCAGGGACAGTGCTTTCGGACAGGCAGTCCTCCATAATCTCTTTGAGGTTTAGGCAACTCCTACCCTCCGGCCCTGGTGTTGGGCTACCGGTCGGGGGCGTTTTCAGAGAAGATTCCTTCCTTCTGTGCTACTGAGCTAGAGGGAGCTCATTTTTCCGCTTGAGGTCTCCGGTATCCTTAAGCTAGGGAGTCCAATATGTGAGGACTGACTTCCTGCTTGGTCCTGGAGAAAGAGTAGTTACTCACCTGTAACAGGTGTTCTCCAGGAGCAGCAGGAATCAGTCCTCACAACCCTCCCTCCTCCCCTTGGAGTTGCAGTCCTATCATTTCATTTTTGCTAATTTTTTTGCTGTCTTTTAGCTATGTCATCAGACTGAGCAAGATGGCACCCTTGGGCGGGAAGGGGACCGCGCATGCGCGCTGCAATTCCCAAAGGCTTTCTTTGAAAGCTGGGGAAATTGCTCCGCGAGGGCTCCATCGGCGCCGACGTCACCCATATGTGAGGACTGATTCCTGCTGCTCCTGGAGAACACCTGTTACAGGTGAGTAACTACTCTATAACAGGTGTTCTCCGGGGACAACAGGAATCAGTCCTCACAACCCTCCCTCCTCCCCTTGGAGTTGCTCCTTTACCATCTTTTATTTTTGCCATCTTTTAGCTATGTCATCTGACTGAGCAAGATGGCACCCTTGGGTGAGAAGGGGACCACGCATGTGTGGTGGCATCTCCCAAAGGCTTTCTTTGAAAGCTGGGGGGATGCTTCCATGAGGGCTCCATCGGTGCCAACGTCATCCATATGTGAGGACTGATTCCTGTTGTCCCCGGAGAACACCTGTTACAGGTGAGTAACTACACTTTCTCTGCAGCCGCTGGCCGTGCATTCATATTCCCCTCCATTGGACCAGCTGCGGGAGGTGAACCACTGACTCTGCATCTCATACACATGCCTTCCCCTCCACTCTGTGCGGCTGCAGTACCTTTGGGGGTGTACACATTGGCACGTTCTGGTGTGCATGTACAAACGGGCCTGTCATAGGCCCCCATGTGTTGCCTCCGTGACACAGATAGTCCATATCATGGCACCTAAGGTCACTACCTGGAAGGCAAGGTTCTCCGAGCATGAGGTGATCCTCATGCAGGAGGAGATCCTCCAGTGTCTGCCACAATTGGTGGGGAATGCATCCACATATGTGGGTACCTATGAGAAGCAGCAGCTGTGGCTTGATGTGTGTGGCTGTATCAATGCCATATATCATCGGAACCGGGACATCGAGGATGTGAAGTGCAGGTGGCGTCAGGCGCGCCACAACAATGCCCGGAAGGCACAGCAAGGGTCCGAGGGTGTGCAGGGGAACAGCTAACCAACCTGGAACAGCGCATCCTCGCTACAATTGATCCTGCCACCTCAGAGTGGATAAGCTCTCTCAATATATCTGAGGCATCCCAGGAGCAAGGTACATGTGTGGCATGTGTGTCCCTGCCCCTTACTCCATGTACTCCCCTCTCTCTACCTGCATGCACACACTTGCATGCAGCCACCACCACTGGCTGCCATGATGTCCCAGCTGAGCTGCTTCTGTCAAGCGCACGCACAGTGCATATGGTTGCTCCGCCATTGGGCTGTGTGTCAGCATTGGCAGCATGTCTACTAGCTGGTGGTGGCAGGGCTCTGTGCCCAGGCTGCCAGGGTGTGTGTCTGGGCCCGAGCCTCTGTGCCCATCTTGCTCCACACAGGGGGACATGGTGTGTCACATACCATGGCGGCAGCCCCTCTTTGCCTGTGTGGCCTCGTGCCTGACCCATATGACTGCAACACTGCCATCCCATTGGTGGTGGCATTGCCAGGTTCAGGTATGACTCACAATGTTGTCTGTGTCTTCACATGTTTCCCTGCTGTAGCTCCACAGGCAGCGGTGCCAGCTCTGCTGACAATGTCAATGGAGGATGCCACAGGGGAGGGAGGGGAGACCCCAGATGATGCCCCACTGCCATGCACCACTGTGACGCCTCACTGCAGCAACTGCACCATGTCCCTTGGCCGGATGATGTGGAGCTCCATGTCCCCTCCCCATCGCCTCCACCACAGTGCACTATTGACAACAGCGATGACCAGGAGGGGTGCACCCATAGGAATGCACTGTGACACCTGCGTCACTCTGCTGAGCATCTGCTTGCATGCAGCACCTCCCAGCAGGCATGGTCTGAGCAACAGGTGGAGCTGCTGCAACAGTCCACGGCATTGCAGGAACGGCATGTCATGGCCACACAGCAGCTGACTGTAGCTACCAGCACCCTCCAAGCAACCATGGTGGAGATCCTGATGGAGCTTCAGTGTGTCCCTGGGTGGCTCATCCCTACAGCGCCCTGTGCACACTCCAGTGTGCCTCCCGTAGGGTCTGGACAGGGATGTGGTGGGGAGCTCCCAAAGCTGCAGCATCCTCAGCAGCATGTGCACCTGTGCCTCCAGAGCTGGGCACCAGTGGTATCACAACACAGGCCTCAGCACGTACCTGCACCACTGTTGGTCCGCCGGCCACACAGACACCCCCTCTCCTTAGGCTTGTTCCAAGGGGCATTGGTCCCTGGATGGTGTTTCCCCCATTCCATGAGGGTATCATGGAGTCAGGCAGCCTGAGCTGTGACACCTCGGGGTCCGAGGACACACCACCATGCACACCTGCAACTGTGGTGACCGAGACACAGGTGCATGTGCCCTCAGGGAGGGAAAGGGGCAGGGACAAGGGCTGGGATGCAGGGAAGTCATCTAGCACCAGAGCTGGGGTATGGAATGCTTGGTGTGTGGGCTAGGGTTCCAAAGGGGTGCACAGGTGATGTAGGTTTGTGCAGGGGTGTGTGGAGTGGGTGTCAGTCACTTTCCAGGGCTATCTGTGTGAGATTGTGCCATGTGGGTTGGCATAGGTGGTTGGGGGATCCACGGGGTGGCACTGCCTCATAGGTCTGGCATGGGTGTATGCAGGGGACACACCACTCTTCATGACATGAACACCTATGTTCATGTATTGCTGCATGACTCACACATGTATATGTCCACACACTGTCCAGCCCAGGATTCTGTTGTGTGGCATCAGTCTGCTGGCTAGTGCCCCTCTGTGCCACTTCAGGCAGATACTGCAGGGGGGCGGTTACCAGCATCAATGCATGCATGGGGCACCTGTCCATGCTGTGCCCACTGTCACATTTGTCAAACCCTCCTCCTATCTCGATTTGCTTAGAGACACATCTACTGCCATAAAATTTGATGCTTGTCCTGGGTCACCCTCCACAACTGATCTTGCTAGGGTGTTGGGGAACCCATTACCTGCCGTCTTCATGCACCACAGTGTGCTGGGACTGCTGTGTGTGCTCAGGGCATTTGTGCTCCCAGTCCTTCCATGTCCCTTGACACTGATGGCACTGTGACTCATTCAGGGTCTCCTGTCCTTGTGACCAGTGGCTGTCTTGCACACATTTGTTTGTCTTTGGCTGGGCCTGGTCTGACACACATGGTGAGGTGGCTGCATGTGATGCATTCCTGTGGGGAGACTCGTGCGTCTCAGATACTGTGGATATTACATTGCACACTGGATTGTGGTGGGTCACGAACCCATGTCCTTCTGTTTCCTAGGTAGTGCTGTTTCCAATGTGCTGCATATCCTCTATGTGATGTGCATTGACAGTATCACACACTGATCATAGTTGGCAGGTTTCGCCCATCATGGACAGATAGGTGGACGTTGTGGTGCCTTGTCCAGCATCTGGTCCCATAACTCTGGCCACTGGCATTTCCATGGGCCTACAATGTTGGGTCTGGTCTGGTCAGCCCAGCCATGTGTTGTGTCAGACCAGCCCCTGTATTAGCTCTTTGCATCTGCCACTCTCATTCATCCTGGCCATTAGTTACACACAGGGGGCCATTGGTGTGTTCAAGACATAGGCACTACATATCTTACACCTGCATTTCTGTCAGTCCACCATAACACATTGTAGATGGTGCATGGGTGGGGTTCCCTCCTACTAGCCTTTACTGCGTGTGTCCACATATGGCAGCCACATACTGCCACTCTACATCTGGTTCACTGCAGTCACACCTTGGACATCTTTCTAGCTGTATCACATATCCATGTCACAACTCTGATATGCATCGTTCACTCAGAACATAGCTGGGATTTCAGACATTGGGCGTCCGTCTACCGCTGGCAGTTGTCGTCTGTGTATTTCAGGCCTGCCCCAGAGGATAATGTATTTGGTAGCATGATTATTACTACTACTATTGAGCATTTATATAGCACTGCCAGTCGTACGCAGCGCTGTACAGATATGTAAGAGAGACAGTCCTTGCACATC
This sequence comes from Ichthyophis bannanicus, assembly GCA_033557465.1. Taxonomy (NCBI): domain Eukaryota; kingdom Metazoa; phylum Chordata; class Amphibia; order Gymnophiona; family Ichthyophiidae; genus Ichthyophis; species Ichthyophis bannanicus. The sequence continues at coordinate 1,791,025,989 of CM066031.1, read as the reverse complement.
AGAGCTTACAATCTAGTTAAGACAAAATACAAAATCAGAGCTTACAATCTAGTATGAGAAAATACACAAAAACACAGAGCAAAAATCTAAACAGGGCGAAAACACAAACACGGCATTTATCTAGTCAAGTCACAACACAGAAGTCAAGATCTGAAAGCAACAGTGAAGAGGTGGGTTTTCAACCTGGACTTGAAGAGGGTCACTTCTCAATCTCTGTGCATCCTCTTCATCTATTTGTTTGTTACATATGTCATGTATGCCTGGTAGCACACGTCTTCTCAGATATGTTTGGGGGATTGTTTCCGAGGTATGCCCATGTCACAGTAGCAGCAGTGACATATATGGACTGCCATTCACATCGGCATGCCCTCCTAGCCGTCACATTGCTGTCAGGCAGTGGACCATGTTAACATTCTCCAGAGGTCATTTTATTCATTTAGCTGTATTTATATCCTGCTTTTCACCGGGTCAAAGCAGTCAATTGGGGGATACATTTAACACGAGGGCACTGTTCCCTCTAAGCTGTGCGCGTGTGCGCGCGCACACACCTCGCAGAGCAAGCGCACATACTTTACAACAGAGCGCACAAAAATTACGGTTCTGATTCTGATAAAAAAACAACACAGGCGTCTTAAAATTTTAAAGTTGTTATGTATTTACGGTTTTCACAAGTTCTACAATATTTTCTAGTGCAATCAATGTGGTGTACATACTGTATTCTGATGTGTATTGTCAGACGGCTGCCTAGGGTGAGAACTTACACAATCTTGACGATGCATATATTCATATGATTCTTGCAAGGTATTGTGGGTATTGTAGTTCATTCACTCCCAAACACAGCTGATGACAATAATTTGAGTTGTGAAACCAAGTGGTAAGATCAATAAAATACTTCTTTTATTGATGGGGTTTAATTCACCCAGCACATGTATGCTTGATAGCACTATAAATGAGGTTACTTGCTTGCAGTGTTTAAAATGGATAACAAAAAGTCACAAAGTAAACCAGAAAACAACCTTCAGCTTGTCAGGCAGTTAGCTAATGTTTTCTTAGCAAATAATTACCAAATACAAAGAAAAGAATAAACTTTGCTGGTTAGGTTAACTTCTGCTTATTTTCCACGCAGATCTCAGCAGTGATTCTCCCTTGCTCACCCACACAATCAGGTGCAGCCCTAATTACTATCAATGGACCAGCTGAAAGCCTTTAGCTGGCTGGCTGCTACTGTGTGAGCCCAAATCCTGCTTTAAGAGCTGTTTGCAGTGGAAATAAAGAACAAAGTTAGGTTTCTTTGTGATGGCTGATGTAATAGCATTTAGATAGAGAACAGTCCATATAAACTGTATTTTCATCTGCTGTATCAATCAGCATATGGTCACTATCATACATTGGCACAGACGAGTCTTTCATTAAGGCACTATCATGAGAATGCTTATTCCCTTGCTGCCATTCTCTATTATAGATAGGGTCTGGATCAGTGTTCATACCTGAGCCTCTCCTGCTATCATTATTCCTCTCTGTATAGCCTGGCCAATATGTAATCCAATTCTGATGTCCAGCCTTCCAATCTTGATCCCTGGACACTGGATCTTCTCTCACATACCTTCTGGCCTGGGTCTGAAAGTCCCTTCCACATGCAGTCTTCTCTCTTCCAGGTAGCCACTGGTGATTCCTATCTCTGCCACTCCATTCCTCTGGCTGAATCCAGTCCAATGGACTCTGCTGGCTTTTTGAATACCTCCCAGTATGAGTACTGCCTTGGAATCTCCCAGACCTTCCAATGGCCTTTCTTCTCTTCCTTCCAGAGAGTTTCCTTCTCTCTCTATCTGCTTGGCTTGGCTTCTGTTTCTCCAGGTGATACTGGTGCTTGTGCTTGTAGCCGTTGCTGTCTCTGTATCTCTTTCTGAAACTGTTCCTGTAGCTCTCCCTGAAGCTGGGCTGGAGCTTGTAGTAACTGTTATCTGAAGAATAATCTCTATTCTTATTCTTTCCTAATGTGTGCTGCTCCCTAACACAGTGCAGCTGTCTTGAATCAGGCCCTGCCCTTTGAGATGAGTGCTTAGGGATTACCTCATAGCTCTCTTGATTGCACACACATTTTCTCACTTCAGCCCCTCTCATGGCTGCTGGAAACCTGGTGCATTCTGGGACTGGTAGTCTTTTATGTGAAAACTCTGTTTTCTTGCTTCTACCAGAACTGACAGGTTGCTTGTTCAGAGTCACATCATCTTTTCTATAGCTCCTACCTGAGCTATGATAAGCTTCCTTATCACAGTAGTCAAATTTTAAAGTATATAACTCCGAGTGTCGTTATGTGGTGCACAAAAATTTAACCTTCCTTCAAAAGCTGCACAGCTGATATTTTATGCGCACACAGCCTACAGAAAATTAGAGGGAACATTGCACGAGGGGATATGAGACACATACGCTAATACTTACAGGGAACATGGGCAATGGAGGGTTAAGTGGCTTGCCCAAGACCACAAGGAGTGCCTATAGGACTAGAAATCCCAGTCCCTCCAGCATGAGATTGCTGTCCCCAGGTGGGACTTGAACCCCCAGCCCTCCGGCTTGAAGTACCTTGTCCTAACCACTAGACCACTCCTCCTCATCTGTAGAGACCCGCCTTCAGTGGTTTCAGGTGAACACTCATCCTTATTAGTACCTGCTCAACAGCACACTGTGCATCATGAGCATGCATTAGTGCTGTTTGCAATGTTGGGTGCCCCTATTATGTGGGACCCTTATCTTTGCTGCCCTTATCTTTGGACATTTGTCTGTGGTGGGCCTCTCTGTCTTTGCCTGATATCTGGTAACACTGTGCTCTTCCATACCGTCCAGGTACTGGCCAGGCTTTCATGTCCCCACCTGCACTGTTGCTGCCCAAACCAATTTTTCCCCCTCCCCCCGTGCACCCCTCATAACACACACACACCCTCTCTCACTTTCTGCGACAGCAACAGGATTCTGCGGGGAGGGGGGGGCTGCCCAGTACCTGTACATATCAGCTGTGACATAACATACGCAAATGGGATACCAGAGCTACATATCTACTCTCCCATTCTCACCCCAAAAGGTATCCTTTCCCTATTCACATCCATACTCTCCCTGACTCTGCAGTCCCATCAAGGTGCCTAGTTTTGTTGGCGTCCCGTGGATTGTCTCCTTTGGCACATACAGCACATAGGTAAATGGCATGATTGGGGACTGGTATTCTTCTTTGTATCGCTGCACATCTGTTTAGTTATGTTTCTTTGCCCTTCAGCAGTCCCTCAGTTCTGCTCCCTGTACCTTCTGCATGCATCTTGCATTTGTCTTGTCTGCAGCAGCGCCATTTCAGACCCGACCTGTCACAGCCATTCACCTCTATGGGACGCATTGCAGGGCAGAGCTGAATTTTTTCTAAGTCAGAGCTTTATATCTGGTTTCAGCAGGTCTAACGTAGACATTTTCAGATTACACCTCATATGTACACTGCCCTTTCAGGAATAAGCTTTCCACATCTCGGTGGCTCACCACGCCCCTGTTCCGCCCTGCCCCGCCCACATTCTTAACTCCTCGTGCTAACACCCAGGACGTGCATGTCAGCGGTGTTTTGGAATACGGTGGGGGACGTATTTGTCACTTGCACGTCCCTGCTGCCAGTGGATAGCCATTATTTGTGTTCTAGAATGACCTCCTAAGGCTCAGTCCTCTCAGTGGAAGACTCCAAGCTCTCCCAGATCCAAGAAAGCCCGTCAGGTGAGGAGCAATATCAAGGTCATGCTCACAGTTTTCTTCAATTACTAGGGTATTGTTCATCATGAGTATGCTCAAAAAGGCCAAACCATCATTAAGGAGTACTACTTCCAAGTTCTGACTCGTTTGAGAGATGTAGTTCGTCGTAAGAGGCCAGAGTTGCACAGGAATGGTGAATGGTTGCTTCATCACAATAACGCCCCAGCTTACGCATCAGATCTTGTCCAGCAGTTCTTGGCCAAACACCAAATTGAGCAAGTCCATCAGCCTCCATACTCACCTGACCTCACCTCCTGTGACTTTTTCTTGTTTCCAAAACTGAAATTACCACTGAAAGGAAGGAGATACGACGATTTGGAGACCATTAAGCAAAATTTGACACAGGAGCTTCACTGCATAATGAAAGAGGCATTTCAAAATTGTTTCTAGCAGTATCAGGAATGCTGGAGGAAGTGTGTTTAATTGGAAGGGGCTACTGTGAAGGACACTGAGTGCAATAACTGTCAGTGTTATACTTCTTGTGTAGAAGTCTTGATACTTTTTGATCGCACCTCTTAATTGTTACTTAGACCGAATTGATAAAAGTGATAAAAGATTTGCCACTAGTGTTGCAGGCCAAACATAAGGCCTTTGTAAAAGTCAGTATTCAGCTGCATACTTCAAATCCACATTTAGTTTTCCATCAGGTGATTAAGCCTCATAAGCAGTGAAGACACCTCGATTGTGTTTGGTTCCAAGTGAGTTTCAATGTTCCCTCTAAGAACTGACAGCTTATGTGCAAAATTTTCAGCCCACATGCAGAAATTTTCCATTGACCAAATTTGCAAGCAACCGTGTGCACAAGAAGCTATTGATTAAAAATTCTAATCATACAGGTGACAAATTATTTATTTTTATTTATTTAACATGTTTTTATATGCCGCCCCTTCCAGAGATAAGGGACAGTTTACAGCGAACATAAAATGAACATTACATTGAAACTTCAATAACTTATGTACATTTAACTTAAGAGAACTATATTACAATTATATACAATGTTGCAGTGGAGGAGTGGCCTAGTGGTTGGGGCAAGGTACTTCAAGCCGGAAGGTCGGGGGTTCAAATCCCACTAGAGGACAGCAACCTTGGGCCGGAAGGACTGGGGTTTCTAGTCCCACAGGTGCTCCTTGTGGTCTTGGGCAAGCCACTTAACCCTCCATAGCCCATGTTCCCTGTAAAATAGTTATCTCCAAGTTATAATGCCCTGTTCAATGTAATTTCAGTTTGTTCAATGTAAACCGCACTGATGAAGAATAGCGCGGTATATAAGAGAATGTAAATAAATAAATAAATAATAATCTTGGGAACTATATTACAAGAAAATTAAGAAAATTATTAAATTTTTATAATAACCTTAATACATTTGTCATTTGTCTGTCTTTACGCTTTTATTCTAGTTACAGAAATTCTTTCTGAAAAGTGAGTCCTTCAAGAGAGCATCTTTTTCATTGCTAACATACTGTAATAATTTTAGAGATTTTACCTGACTACCACCCCTACCCCATCTCAGACGTAAGTGGCAGGGAGGATGGTGAGCTTCAGGGCAGAAGTGACACCAGAAGCCGGGTGGAAGCTGGAGAGGGCCTAGTGAGCTGTTGGGTGGATGACAGCAGTGATGGAATCTAAGCTGTGCATGCAACTTAAAAATTCATGTGCAGATGCATCCCCACAAAGCCTAGCTAGAACATTGCTGGTGATGCTGCCATTATCAAATTTTAACAATCTGTGATTAGTATTTTACGACCATCCTATAGATGGGACCCAAAGAGCCAACTGAGCAGTACACCAATTAAGCTAAGTAATCATGTTCACATCATAAGATTAGGCAGATGCAAATAGTTCATTTTCTCTGTGCTACTTTATAACAACTAATTAAAATTTGTCTCAGTATTTTTTGTGTGCACTATATTTTGCTGTATGGATTCACAATCTGTGTGTATACATACAAGCACACAATCTACAGGGAACTGCACTCCAGAAAGTTAAACGAGGATATACTGTATGTAACTGAGTATTTTCCATATCACAATTGTAAAACTTCTAAAATCATGGTGATGCTGTATGTGTGTATATTTTTTGGTGTGGTGGATTAGTGAATTTGAACATAATGATGGAATTAAGAAAAGATAACTTTACACATTACCTTTCAAGCTTTGGTTTATAATCAGCATTTTATCATAACATCTGAAGGATTGTGGTGAAGATAAATAAGGTATGTCTTTATCTTTATTAGCATTCTTGATATACTGCAATTTGGATAAACATATGCCATCATTGTACCTTACAGAACTGGTGTACAACCAGAGAGATATAACACAAAATTCACATTAAACCTGTACATAAAGGCAATTAAATTTTTAAAAAATTATAAAAGCAAATAATCCATTTAGATGTTAACCCATCCCTCTCCTTCACCCCCACGTTTATCTTCGAAACCCGTTCCTTTCCTCCGACAAACCTCAATGCTTTCTCAATGTATGTTTTCATGTGGGGACAATTATACCGCAATCAGCTACTGTTCACATGTTGTTATAAGTTATATGATGTTCAAGTTCTTATCATGTTATATGTAAACCATTAAACCTATGTTACCGGTTACCTGTCCATCGCTGTGACTTGTAGATACGGCAGTATAGAAAAGTTTCTAATAAATAAATAGCAATGATCTAGCAACCTAGAGTAAAAGGAGGAAAATAAGGAATAACAGGCAGGTAGGGGTGAATTGTTGTTAAGTGCCACCAAGTCTATGCTAATGCCTGATGACCCCGTAGAAGAGTGCATGTTGTTACTATCCCCTGGGTTTTTTGGCAAGGTATGATCTGAAGTAGATTGCTAGGCCTTTCTTCAGCACAGTAAGCTTAGTATTCCAAGGTGGTCTCCCATCTAAGTACCTACCAGGCCTTGCCCTACACCGCTTAGCTTGCAAGGTCACACAAGATTGGGCTCATTCAGGGTGGCATAGCAGTAGCATCAGCACAATAAAAAATAATCATACAAGCCAGGTACCAGAGAAATACAATGTGTGTGAGGGTAGGGGGGGAATAAGGCTGCCTTAGATATTGAGGCCTCAGAATGTTCAGGGATTAAAATATGTTAAGCACAGGGGAAAGCTTGGCCAAAATAACCAAGTTTTGATAAAAATTTTAAATTTTCAAAATTAACTTTCAAGACATACATCTATCAGAAGTGAGTTCCATAAGGATGGGACCAGAAAACTAAAAGCCAAGTTTCGTGCAAATTCAGATCTCAACTTAGAGCAGGGAAGAATGACCAGAAGATTAGCTTGCAAGAACCTTAGTGATGATCCCTGTGGGAAAGAAGGAACGACTAGTGAATGCAGTTAGAGTGATAGGCTCGATGGGCCAAAATCAATATTTTGAATTGAATGTCATACAAGCAGTTCTAAAAACATAAAAGTAAAATAGTAATAAAATGTAGTACATAAATAAAATAAAGTAAAAAAAAAAAATCCAGTTGCCACCAAAAAAAGCTGCTCCCCTACACAAAACATCTCACCTTATCCTGCAAATGCTAATGTAGATATTAAAAAATTAGATCTTTAATAAGTGCCAAAATTGAAGATAATCAGAAGTAAGATTCAAATCTTAGGTCATCCGTTCCAAATCCTACAGCTGCACACTTGTCCTAATTAAGCAAAATTTCTTCGGTGCTGGTAATGCAGACTCATATGCTCTACTTGAACAAAGCCCCCTTGAAGGAAAATACTGAGCTAAATTTTCATTTAGTACCCTGGTCTAATATGAAACATAGAAACATGATAATGGAAAAAGACCACATGGCCTATCTAGTCTGCCCTTCCATATCAACCACTACAACAGTCCCCTTTTTCCTTTAGAGATCCTCTGTGTTTGTCACATGCTTCTTTGAATTCAGATACTGTCCTCATCGTGAAAGGCTCGAAAGTCAAATAAATGATCTTAAACCTAATCCTTGACTCCAAACAAAGCCAATGCAAGGAGCATAATTATGTAGTTGCTCTGTTGTACCACTTATGTTTATGTTTATTAAGCTTGATATACTGCTATTACAATTAGAACATAGTGGTTTACAATGGAAAAGCAAATTTTTATACAGAGAGACCAATAGGTCGAAAAAAGAAGAAAATAAATTACAATATAGGACAGGAAAGCACCCAAGACATTTAAATAGACATGACTGCGGGAAGAGAGGAGAAAGAAAACAGGGAGGGGAACATTTATCACACAGGAGGAGAGGGGAGGTCGAAGGCGGTAGAGAAGAGGTGTATTTTTAAGTCTTTTTTAAAAGTGGAATAATGCTGTTCCAGTCTGAGAGAAAGGGGTAGAGAGTTCCAGTAAGCTGGACCAATAAAGAAAAAAGCTGAGGAGCGTGTAGATTGTAGGTGGACATGTGATGGGGAGGGGAGGTGAAGGCGGTTTATATGGATTGAGCGAAGGGAGCGGGTGGGGGTGTGAAAGTGGAGTAGGTCTGCCAAATATTGGGGGGTGTGGTTGTACAAATCTTGGTGAACTAGCGTGAGGATTTTGTAACGGATACGGAATTGTAGAGGTAGCCAATGCAAGTGAAAGAGAAGGGGAGTAACATGATCACGAGGGGAGGAACGGAAAATAAGACGTGCAGCAGTATTCTGGATACGTTGAAGACGATGAAGTTGCGAGAGAGGGAGCCCGGCAAAGAGAGAATTACAGAAGTCGAGACGTGATATTACCAGAGAAAGAAGAAGAGTAGTAAGGGCTTCAGGGGTGAGAAATGGACGAATAGAACGTATTTGTCGTAGGAAGAAGAAGGAGGTTTTTGTAAGATGTGAAATGTGACCACAGAAGGAAAGATCAGAGTCAAAGATTACACCAAGATAGCGAAAGTCGGTGACAAGAGGAACTGGTGAGGTCGAAAAGGAGGGAGCAAGCGAAGGGGAAGGACTACCATGAGTGAACCAGATTGCTACGGTTTTTGTCAAATTGAGATGAAGGCAATTCATAGTGAGCCAGTTTGCAACAGCTGAGAAACAGGAGTTGAGTGGAGCAAGATCGGGATGGAGGGGAGAGAGGTATTATATAAGAGGAGTAGGTCATCGGCGTAGTAGAATGCAGAGATCCCAAACTGCTGAACCAGAAGTGCTAAGGGTGTTAGAAATATATTGAAGAGAAGGGGTGCCAAAACTGATCCCTGGGGGACACCACAAGACAGTGGGAAGGAGTCAGAGGGAAGCGAGGGGGTAGAGGATGAGACGACTGTACAGGAACGAGAGGAGAGGAAGGAGTGAAACCAGTGATAGACTGTGTTACGAAGACCAGCGTCACGAAGCCGAGAAAGAAGAAGAGAGTGATCAACTAAGTCAAATGCAGCCGAAAGATCTAAAGATACCGCCACCAGGGCCGGATTTACGTATACGCCATGGCGTAGGGCCCACAGCCGGCAGGGGCCCACAAAAAAAGAACCAGTTTTTTTTTTTTAAACTCATTTAAAAAAAAAAACCTGGTGGCTGCCGCCGCGGGGCCCCCTCTGCTGCCGCGGGGGCCCCGTCTACAAGCTGGTCGGGTCGGGTCCGGTCGGGTCTCTCTCCCTCCCTCCCTCACTGCAGGCTGCGAGAGACGCGAAGATAGAGCGTCTCCTCGCGTCTCTCGCAGCCTGCAGCCTGCAGCGAGGGAGGGAGAGAGACCCGACCCGACCGGACCGGACCCGACCAGCTTGTAGACGGGGCCCCCGCGGCAGCAGAGGGGGCCCCGCGGCGGCAGCCACCAGGTTTTTTTTTTAAATTAAATTTTACTTTAGGCCGGGGGGGGGTAGGACTGGTAATGGGCTAGGGGGGGGTAGGACTGGTAATGGGCTATGGGGGGGGGTAGGACTGTTAAGGGGCTATGGGGGGGGTAGGACTGGTAATGGGCTAGGGGGGGGTAGGACTGGTAATGGGCTATGGGGGGGGGTATGACTGGTAAGGGGCTATGGGGGGGGTAGGACGGGTAATGGGCTATGGGGGGGGGTAGGACTGGTAATGGGCTATTGGGGGGGGGGCTGGAAATGGACTGGGGGGGGTATGGCTGGTAATTGGCAATTGGGGGGCACGGGCTGGAAAAGGGCTCGGCTGTGATGGGCTGGGCTGGGGGGGTTAATGCTATAGGTGGGCTGATGGGGTTAGGACTGGTAATGGACTGTGGGCTGTTGGGGGGGCTTAGAACTGGCAATGGGCTTTGGGGGGGGTTAAGACTGGTAATGGGCTGTGGGCTGATGGGGGCTGTCTGGAAATGGGCAATGGGGGGGCTCGGACGGGAAATGGGCTGGGGGGTTAAGACTGGAGGTGGGGTGATGGGGTTAGGACTGGTAATGGGCTGATGGGGGGTGGTTAGAACTGGAAATGGGCTTTGGGGGGGAAAAGACTGGTAATGGGCTGTGGGCTGATGGGGGTTGTCTGGTAATGGGCTATGGGGGGCTAGGACGGGAAATGGGCGGGGGGGTTAAAACTGGAGGTGGGATGATGGGGTTAGGACTGGTAATGGGCTGTGGGCTGATGGGGGGGGTAGGACTGGCAATGGGCTATGGGGGGCTGACTGGAAATGGGTTGATGGGGTTAGGACTGGAAGTGGGCTGATGGGGGGTTAGGACTGGTAATGGGTTATAGGGGGGGTTTAAACTGACAATGGGGTGATGGGGGGTTAAGGACTGAAAATGGGGTGATGGGGGGTTAAGGACTGTAAGTGGGGTGATGGGGGGCTAGGACTGGTATTGGGTTGGGGGGTTGCTAGGACTGGAAATGGGCTGATGGATGGCTAGGACTGGAAATGGGCTGATGCAGGGACTAGAAGGGAATGGATGCTGGGTGAGGCTGGAACTAGAAGGGAGCTGATGTTGGGGGAGGATTAGAATGGGATGGGGCTGGAAGAGTAAAATGGAGAAGGGAAAAATATTTTGTGTGGGAGGGATAAAAAATCTACAATTGGCCGGGTATTGGGAGAGTAAGTGGGGATTGAGGATGGAGGGGTAAAATTTGAGTGGATGAAATAGGAATGAGGAAAGAGCAAAAGGAGAAAGATTAGTATGTTAAAGCAGATGTAGAGAGAGAATGGAAAAAAATCTAGAAGAGAGAAGAAAGGACAAATGGACAGCAGACGATGGAGAGTTAGCAGAAGACACGAAGAAACCAGAAGAAAGTGGCTGGAGCAATTGCAGCTGAAAAAAATGCACAAAAGGTAGAAAAATATCTCTTTATTTTGAATTTATTAATTGGAATATGTCAGCTCTGGTAAATGTGCATCATTAACATCTGTGCTTTGTTTAGTACAAGAGCAAATTAATGTATAGTTTTATTTCTACAGTGTTGTACATTCCAAGTTTGGCTTTTGGGATTCCCAGTTTAATTATTGTCTTCCTATTTCTAAATTGTGATTACTTGTTTGGTGATGGTCTATGTTCTGCATGTGTAACTGAGCTGAGGTGTTCTGTTTATATAATTCCTATTTGACATTGCCACTTGTTCTCTTTCCCCAGTAGGTCATGTATTGTTGTTCTCTGAAATGTATTGGTTTAATATTTGCAGTGTTGCCTTTTGATTGGTAGAGTATGGTGCTTTGTGAGTCCTGGTAGTGCTGTTAGGATACGGCGGGTTTACTATGGGCAGTGTTTGTAGTAGTTCCTAATGTGTCTGGCAGTTGGCACTGGATTATAGTAATGTAGAAATCTTTTAGTCTTTCTTTATCCATACACTCATTAAGAGGCACGTTTACTAAAAGTTAGTATATGGTAACATTATGCAAATATTTATGCAAATGAGGCCCCTTATGCAAATGAGGTCCGCACCCCCCTTGGGCTGCCCCTGCTGGGGGCCCACAATTTTTGTTGGCGTAGGGCCTCACTCAAGGTAAATCCGGCCCTGACCGCCACCGAGAAGTCACCACGGTCGTGCGCAACATGAAGCTTGTTAAGAAATCCGGAAAGGACGGTCTCGACACTGTGACCTTGTCGGAAGCCTAACTGACGGGGGTGAAGGAAGTGAATGGAGTTGAGATGCTGAGATAGTTGTGTAAAGACTGTTTTCTCAAGTATTTTAGACAGAAATGGGAGGTTGGAGACCGGACGGTAGTGAGCAGGGAGCTGGGGATCAAGAGAGGGCTTTTTCAGAATAGGGCGGACAAGGGCATGCTTCCAGGACCGAGGGAAGACACCTGTAGAGAGACTGTTGTTGATCATGGTGAGAATATAAGGAATGAGAGCGAGGGAGGGAGTGAGAAGCCTGGAGGAAGGAATAGGGTCGAGGGAGCAGAAAGTCTTGTTGGAGGAAGATATCAGTTTCAGAAGTTCCGAAGTGGAGATAGAGTGAAAAGACGTCTAAACGTGCGTAAGTAGGGATGCTGGAGGGGGAGAGATAGGGGGAGGAGATGTAATAGGTGGGGGGCAGTATGGAAGAGACTTTCTTAAGTCCAGAACTTTATTATTGAAAAAGGTGGCTAGTTGAGTGGAAGGGGGGCAAGATGAGGACGAAGCAGGGGGGGAGCTAGATTGTAAGGAGGTGAGGGACCTAAGAACTTTGTACAGATGTCAAGTTTGATTAGGCGCAGTGCAAATTGAGGTGGAGAAGTAAGATTGTTTGGCCTTGTGGACCTGTGACCGGTAATTAGCAAAATTCATCTTGAAAATGGACAGAGGGGATGGGGATGGGGATGGTGATTTCCGCCAGAGGCGCTCTGAGTGCCGGAGTTGTGTCCGGAGGAGACGGAGACCAGCATGGAACCAAGGTTGGGAAGAACGGTGAGATGTAGCATGTGGTTGTAGGGGAGCCAGGTGGTCTAGGGCAGCAGAGAGACAAGAGGACCAGGTAGAGGCTTGCGAGTTCGGGGAGAGGGAAGAGAAGTCTGATGGCAAAAGGGTGGGAGCGGAGGGAAAGGCCTGGAGGGTAAAAGGAGTAATGCGTCTCCAAACAAAGCCAATGCAAGGAGCATAATTATGTAGTTGCTCTGTTGTACCACTTAATATATGTTATTTTTTATTTATTTTTTTTTATTTATTTATAGTTCTTTTATACCGCACTCTTTTTCATCAGCGCGGTTTACATTAAACAGAATACTCATTGCAAGCAACAGACTGTGATGTTATAACCTTAGCTGCAAGGCTCTGAACTTGTCGTAACTTTCCTTCAAACTTTGAGAGCCCCGGGCATACTGTATTGCAATAGCCCAGATGATTTAGTATTATCAATTGAACTACTGTTTGAAAATCCAGTGGAGTTTTAGAAAAGATCATAGCTGTTGCACAAACCAAAGTTTAAACCATATAACATAGAAGATGATGGCAGAAAAAGATTATATGGTCTACCCCATCTGCTCATCCTTAAGAACTATGAGGTTCTACTACTACTGATCATTTGTATAGCGCTACAGTGCATACACAGTGCTGTACAGACACATGTAAAAGATGGTCCCTTCTCATCAATGCTTACAATCTAGTCAAGACAGACAACATAGCAGCTGAAGACAAGGCTAAGTCTAGGGCAGTGGTTCTCAACCCAGTCCTCTGGGACCCCCCAGGCCAGTCAGGTTTTCAGGATATCCACAATTAATGTGCATCAGATAAATCTGTATGCACTGCTTTCATTGTATGCAGATCTTATCTCATGTGTATTCATTGTGGATATCCTGAAAACCTGACTGGCTTAGGGGAATGGTAAGGAAACAAATAGGAGACTAAGCAGATCAGGATCCAAAAGCAACTTCAAAAAAGTGAGTTTTCAGCCTCAATTTGAGATAGCGCCAGAGATGAAGCCTGACGTACAGACTCAGGTAGTTTGTTCCAGGCATAAGGAGCATCAAAGTGGAAGGACTGAAGTCTGGAGTTGGCAGTAGAAGAGGACACAAGATAGAAACGAACTGCCAGAAGAGCGGAGTTCCCAAGGAAGGGTGTAGGGAGAGAGAAGAGAGGAAAGATAGCAGAATGGGTGCATTTATGGATCAGTAGGAGAAGTTTGAACTGGATATGGAAATGGATAGGAGGCCAATAAAGCAACTTGAGAAGAAGGGTTATATGAGCATATCAAGGCTGGCGGAAGATTAGCCACGCAGCAGAGTTTTGAACAGATTGAAGGGGAGAGAGATAATTAAGAGTGAGACCAGCAAGGAGGAGGTTGTAATAGTCTAGACAGGAGTTGACTAAAGAGTGAATAAGTGTCTTAGTAGTGTGTTCAGAAATGAAAGGGCAAATTTTGCTGATGTTATAGAGAAAGAAATGACAGATTTTAGCTATCAATTGGGTGTGTGTGGAGACGACCCCAAGATTGCGAGCCGAGGAAACAGGGAGGAGTAGAGCATTATCCACAGAGACTGAGAAAGGAGGAAGGGGGAGGTGAGTTTAGGGGGAAGATAAGAAGCTCTATTTTGGCCATTTTCAATTTCAAGTTCTATAATCCCTTCCTCTTCCTGAAAGATCCTCTGTTCTTGTCCCATGCTTTCTTGAATTCAGAGACAGTTCTCATCTCCACCACCTTCACTGGAAGATTGTTGCACGCATCCACCACCCTGTATGTTGCATAAAAGTGTTTGTGGGCAGAGCATAGGTAGAATCATGAAATCGGCACATTCTTTATAAAATATTGCAGTTTATATACATTTATGTTGTCACCAGATTTTGAGCTGGTGTAAATGTGCATGGTTTCAATCTAGATGCAATTTGTGGCAGTTTACCTCTAGTATTTTAAAATACACAAAGGTACTTATGTTTCTTTATAAATTAGGTAGAAATATATGCTTTTCTGCCCTCTCAATCTAGGCAACCTATTATAATATTCTCCCCTAAATGTATTACTTAAAATAGTATGACAGTTTTGCCTATTTTTAGATGAGGGGGCAATTGCGCCTGCTGACTCAGGCATTGGTAAATGTCAATGCTAGATTATTGTAATGTGTTGTACGTAGGTTACCGAAGTATTGATTGTGGAAGTTGCAGGTAGTGCATAATGTGGTGGCAAGAGTATTCTCGGGGAGGAGTCGAAAGGAGTCGGTGACTGATGTGCTGCTTCAGCTTCACTGGCTCCCAGTTGAACAGTGTTGTGTGTTTAAGCTCCTGCTGGTGACCTTCAAGGTGTTAAGATGCCAAAGGCCTGGATATTTGATGGATTTGTTGTCATGGTAGCAGCCTCGGCGGGAGTTGCGGTCTAGTCAGGAGCAGTGTCTAGTGGTCCCTGGCCATCAGCTGGTGCGGTTGAAGAAATGGATGGAGAAGTGTTTCTCTGTGGCTGCCCCTGTGTGGTGGAATAAGCTCCCGGTCAGTTTGAGGAAGAAAGATAATCTTTTAGCATTTCAGAAAGCTGTGAAAAATGTTGGTTTCCCCAATTAGGGGCTGTAAAGAGGCATGGGTAATGTTGAATTGGTTGAGCAGGAGGATGGGGAGGATGGACAGCGTCTTCAGTGATCTGCGTGTTAGGGTATTAGTTTTGTAAATTGCTTTGAATGCATTCTAGCATATGATGGGTTAAAAATGTTTCTAAATAAATAAACAACATCCCCCGAGGCATTTCCTCCAACCCCACTTCTTCCAGTCTGGGAGCTGTGGCTAGATCAAGGAAAATCAGAATTGGTCATTCATTCATCTCTTCTTATCCAGCAAGACAGTCAGGACTGTCTCCGTACTAAAACCCAGGGCAAAATCTCAACTGTTGTGGGTCCAGGCCTTGGATCTCTTAAAGAGAATCTTTTAACTGTTTGGAAAAGAAATTAATAACAGTACCAATCCTCTTTTTTTTCCAGATTGGACATATTGAAGGACAACCAGAAAGAAAAGGAGTCTTCCCAGTGTCTTTTGTACATATTTTGTCAGACTAGAAAAATAAGCAACTTGAGTATTACACACCCTTCATGCAAAACCAGCTTTCCAGCAAGGGCGAATAGCTGCTGCCTCCTTGTAACCTTGTGCATAATTATGTAAATAATAGCTGCTATTACAAAAGAATAATTCATTTAAATTTCCCCTCATGGGGTGAAATATATATGTATTGTAAATATATTGTGTTATTCTTCCTTTGCCAGTATTATGATAGCCTTGGGAGCTGGCATGCCTTATTGGTTTTACTGAAGCCATCCTTGGCATCTAGCACTTAAATCTTTGTCTATGCTGTTAAAAATGTGTATATCCTGCCAGCTTTGAAAATATAGGCTGTCTCAAACAGCAGGTTAACTGTTATAGCATTACCTTGTTATTCCTATTATCATCTCAGTATTCTCATTCACTTTACCAAAAATAAAACATTAGCTATGGATTAGGTTATGTTTTCATAGGAAACAATCTAGGCCTATTTAAACAACATTTTGTGGTTACATGTGTATAGTTTACAATTATGAAGTCCATTTTGGTATTTATTATAGAAAAGAGGAGAGTTCAATATAGTTTTAAAAATGACTGAAATATTCACTGACTTAACAGTGTCATTCTATGGTGTGTACTCAGTAGTTCATATTGCTGTTGGCATATCCATTCCAAGCTATGATTTCAGCATCCCAGTCATATGATTACCTCACTATAAGCAAACAAGATTGTTGTCATTTGAAAGCTTATTTTAGTAGAGACTAAGAATGCTAATATTCAAAAGTATATATGTAGGTTTTCCTGAAGGTTTACACTATTGAACATTTACTAGCTAGAGACTGCAAGAAAACATTAGGCTCTGTTGACATTATGCATGTGTTTGTACATCTGATACAAGGCTGGCTTTTATACAAGTATATTATCATAGTCAGTTGCCTTCACTTAGGTAAAGTTAAAGAGTGAGGTACTTGAATTGAAATGGAGCTCAGATTGTCAATAGTATTTGTTTACAGCAAACCAACAGCTAGAGTTACTAACGTGCTACCGTATTAGCACATGCTAATATGGTTATTGCATGTTGTTAGTCACTTGGTCACATTAATAAAATGAGACCTGTAACACAGCACATGTTCGGTAGAGCACGTTACTTACTCTCTATCTCAGGGTTTCTCAACCCAGTCCTCAGGACATACACAGACAGTCAGGTATTCAGGATGAGCACACTAAATATGCATGAGAGAAATTTGCATGCACTGCCTCCATTGTATGCAAATCTCTGTCATGCATATTCATTATAGTTATCCTGAAAACCTGACTGACTAAGGTGTGTCCTGGGGACTGGGTTGAGAACTCCTGCTCTAGTTGCAAGTTCAATTAAAAAAAAAACCACTACCTTGTCAATAGTAGCAATTATGTAATTTCTAAAAGATAATTTAGTTTCAAAATGTTAGTTCTAAAATAAAATTAAACATATTTTACAATTGTATCAATAAACATGCAGATCTGCATTATTTCAGGCCAATGGAATTACTCTAATTCAAGAACTCGGTGTAGAATTTAAGAGTCTCGTTTTAAAAAGAGTTTTGTAATTCTAGCTTAAATACCATGTGGTAGATAACTCAGCATATACTCCTAGTATAAAAATCTTTGAGAGGACTGTGTTTTGAAATTTCAAGGATGCCATTAAATTACAATACTGGGTTACTGAGTCCTGATGTTAACTCATTTTGTGTTTAGAGGGGGAAAAATGCCATGCTTAACAGACCATTAAAGGCATAGTAATTTATTTATGGTCTACTGTAATAGTCTCCTTAAAATGGAATCCAATGGGATCATTATAACTAGCTCTGACTGGTTCTAAGTGTTTTGACAAAAGTTTGTATTCATCAAATAAGATAAAACATTCCTGGCTGCATGTGCACATTTTTTAATTATAATCCCATATGGGTCTTATAATATAACAATACAACTTGAGTGAAAGTGAGTGTCTTCTCAACTTTGCATAGCTGTAGTCAGTGAATATTCATTTAATTCTACTTAAATGATTACTATATCTTAGAAACTGATCTGATAAAACATGCATGAAAAATATCAAAGAACATATTATTTATAAATCTTTATTGGCAAATGATTTTTAAAGAACTGCTTTATTAGCATTGTGTCCAAATGTTAATTTAAAAGAAACTTATGCATTGTGAACGAATGAACAAACGTAGTTTTTTCCAATTTGCGGGGCTACCAGTTTCAGTATTTCAAATTACATCATGTTGGTTCTTGTGGAAAGAACGAGGCCCTGAACTTATTCAGCATTCCATTATACACATTAATAAAATGTGTTAAGTTGAATTAAAAAGTGATAGTCATAACTGTGGTCCAGTGTGTTAAGTGATTCTAGAATAAACTGATGAAAACAAAGCATATAAACATGTGGGAGGGTAATTTCATGACAAGACATCTATGTGAGAAGTCCATAAAGGCGGCTATTTTGTAAAATAGGCTTCCAGTGCAAGCCCCAGTAGCACACACATGCTGAGGCATACATTTACTTGTGCTCCAAAAAAAAGTATACATTTTTGTACTGTATGCATGTGCATGTTTATTTTATAAAATAACGTGCATGCATTGCAACTCCACCTCTGCTTCACTCAAACTATGCCTCCATGAGCACCTATGCACAGAACATGTAAAACAGGCACCCACTTTCCGTGCTCATTCTGCATATGCAGTCGCATAATTTCATAGAAGCCCTTTTCTGTGTATAAAACACAAGAACCTTTATAAAATTAAACTTATGGAAATAAAAAAGGAGTAGCTCAGACAACATGTAATGTAGCTAAATAAGTACAGTGGCAGCTGTAGGGAGAACTCTTAAGATCAAAAGAAAAAGGTACGTGGAAGCTCAGAAATTTCACTGTTTATGTGTGTGTAAGTGGCAAATGACTAGCGGCAAGTAGTAGGCAACCAGTGTGTTCCTTTTCACCTAAACATATATGAAAGTTAACATTTTTTCTGGGAACAAGCAGGAAGTTGGTCCTCATGGCTTACGATGCCGACAGAACCCGCGTGGATCTAATCTCCAGCTTTCAAAGAAAGCCTTTCGGAGCTACACCGTGCATGCGCGGTCACCTTCCCGCCCAAAGGTGTCATCTTACCTCAGTATTCTTTTTTCCACGAAGCCCTACAGACGTGCTGTCTGTGCACCCCGGATAGAGATGATTTTTTTTCACTATTCGTCAGTAATTTTCTTGTTTTATTTATTTAGCTGCATTTATATCCCGCTTTTCACTGGGTCAAAGTGGTTTAACAAAAAAGGGGGGGATCCAATAATCATCTCAACAGTAAGGGGGAGCTAACATTAATGATCTAGATAGAAAGTGACAGTACTAGACTTTTGACACGAGTCTCTCAGTTGGTAGGGGATCAGATCAGATTCAGTCCGGCTAGGAGACTGTCAAGAAGCTGGTAGTTAGTGAAAGATGTCCATCTCAGGATCAAGATATTCACAAAACAGGAATGTTTTTAACTGTTTCCTGAATGTGGAGAGGTCTTTGTTGTTTCGGATCTGGTTGGGAAGGGAGTTCCAGAGGGAGGGCTGTCAGACGGCTGCCTAGGGTGAGAACTTACACAATCTTGACGATGCATATATTCATATGATTCTTGCAAGGTATTGTGGGTAATGTAGTTCTTTCACTCCCAAACACAGCTGAAGACAATAATTGAGTTGTGATACCAGTGGTAAGGCCAATAAAATACTTCTTTTATTGATGGGGTTTAATTCACCCAGCACAAATATGCTTGGTAGCAATATAAATGAGGTTACTTGCTTGCAGTGTTTAAATGTATAACATAAAGTCACAAAGCAAATCAGAAAACAACCTTCAGCTTGTCAGGCAATTAGCTAATGTTTTCTTAGCAAATAATTACCAAATAAAAAGGCACAAAGAAATGAATAAACTTTGCTTGTTAGGTTAACTTCTGCTTATTTTCCACGCAGATCCCAGCAGTGATTCTCCCTTGCTCACACACACAATCAGGTGCAGCTTTAATTACTATCAATTGACCAGCTGAAAGCCTTTAGCTGGCTGGCTGCTACTGTGTGAACCCAAATCCTGCTTTAAGAGCTGTTTGCAGTGGAAATAAAGAACAAAGTTAGGTTTCTTTGTGATGGCTGATGTGTTTGCTCACAGAAAGCTAGCAATAGCATTTAGATAGAGAACAGTCCATGTAATTAATAGTTTCATCTGCTGTATCTCCCCCTTCATCAATCAGCATAGGGTCACTATCATACATTGGCACAGACGAGTCTTTCAATAAGGCACTATCATGAGAATGCTTATTCCCTTGCTGCCATTCACTATTATAGATAGGGTCTGGATCAGTGTTCATACCTGAGCCTCTCCTGCTATCATAATTCCTCTCTGTATAGCCTGGCCAGTATGTAATCCAGTTCTGATGTCCAGCCTTCCAATCTTGATCCCTGGACACTGGATCTTCTCTCACATACCTTCTGGCATAGGTCTGAAAGTCCTTTCCACGTGCAGTCTTCTCTCTTCCAGGTAGCCACTGGTGATTCCTATCTCTGCCATTCCATTCCTCTGGCTGACTCCAGTCCAATGGACTCTGCTGGCAGTTGGAATACCTCCCAGTATGGGTACTGCCTTGGACACTCCCAGACCTTCCAATGGCCTTTCTTCTCTTCCTTCCAGAGAATTTCCTTCTCTCTCTATCCGCTTGGCTTGGCTTCTGCTTCTCGAGATGATGTTGGTACTTGAGCTTGAAGCTGTTGCTGTGTCTTTTTCTGTCGCTGTTATCTGAAGAATAAGCTCTATTCTTATTCTGTCCTAATGTGTGCTCCTCCCTAACACAGCGCAGCTGTGTTGAATCAGGCCCTGCCCTTTGAGATGAGTGCTTAGGGATTACCTCATAGCTCTCTTGATTGCACACACGTTTTCTCACTTCAGCCCCTCTCATGGCTGCTGGAAACCTGGTGCATTCTGGGACTGGTAGTCTTTTATGTGAAAACTCTGTTTTCTTACTTCTACCAGAACTGACAGGTTGCTTGTTCAGAGTCACATCATCTTTTCTATAGCTCCTACCTGAGCTATGATAAGCTTCCTTATCACAGGGCGTGTGCAGTTCAAATGCCCTGTTTCAAGCTTGTTGATTGAACTTTGTTCGTTCGTGTGGGATAGTGAGAGTGTTGCTGGTGGTCTGGCGGGTTGGTATGTTGAGGGTAGGCTGTGGGAGTAGAGTCTGGAGCTGGGAAGTTCGTACTTGATGGAGGGCTCTGTGGATAAGTAGTAGAGATTCGTATTTAATTCATGCTTCGAGGGGCAGAATGTGAAGCTCTCGATGATTTTGGCAGCGAATGGGAGACTGGCTATTCGCCTGAAGGATGCAGGGTCAAGGGGGTCCAGGTTATGTTTCTTAAGGGTTGGGCGAATGATGGAGGTTTTGAGGCTGTCCGGCATGTGTCCTTGCTTGAGTGATTCGTTTGTTATATGGGCTAGGGCTGCGCTTATGTCCAGTTTGGTTTTCTTTATCCACTCTACAGGACAAGGGTCTAGTGGGGAGGTAGCGGTGTTCAGTCATGAGATGGTGGATTCTATCCTTTCTGTGGTGACTGTTTCAAATGGACTAAATTCTGTACTCTGATCAGTACGATAGGCTATTGTTGTTGCTCTCGCAGGTGAGACATGTAGTTGTTGGAGCTGTTTATATTGTCATGCCAGCCATTCCGGTGGAATGTTCAGGAGTTGGTTAGAGTGGTTAGGTGTCGTTGTCAACTTCTTAACCATCTCAAAGAGCTCAAGTGGTCTGTTAATTGAGGTATTTATGATTTTTGAGAGGTAGGCCCTTTTTGCATTATCTGTTTCTGTGGGGTAGGTATCTAGTTCATTCATGTATCTTGCTTTGTCTGTTTCTTTTTTAGTCTTTCTCCATTTTCTCTCGGTCCTCCTGAGTTGGGTCTTTAGTCTCCGCAGGTTGGGGGTGAACCAGCGGGCTCTAGCTGTGCTAGCTCTGGTTTTAGTGTTGTTTGTTGTTGTACATGCTGCAGAGGTGATTGTAGTATTCCAGTTGTTGAGTAGGTCTTCGATTTCTGAGGAGTTCGTTTGTAGTTTAGGTAGTACTTGGGCTAGGAAGTACTCTTTGTAAAATGGTTTAAATCTTCTTGTGAGTTAATTTGTTTTCTTTGATGTGGATATGCTGGTATGTACAGGTGAAGTTGATGAGATAATGGTCAGACCATGGTATGTTTGTGATCCTGGGGTTCTTGCAGGAGATGGCGCTTTGAGAGTTGAGGAATATCAGGTTTAGGATATTCTCTTTTTCGTGAGTTGATTCGTGTATGATTTGAGTCAAGTCCAGTGCTTCCATAGCATTAATAAAGGCTTCGGCTTGTTTTTCTTGCAATGAGGGGAGGTTGAAGTCTACGAGGATTAATTGTTCTTTCGTGGTGATGGTATTCCCTGATATATGCTTTAGAATGTCCGATAAATCAGCACTTGCAGTTGGTGCTCGGTAGATTAGACATATGGAGAGCATTTGTTGGTGATTGTGAGTATGTCCGCTTCATTCGTTGTTTCAGATGCGTAGTTTCTGAGGTGGAGGTTGGATTTTGCTATGATAGCTACTCCTCCTCCTCTGGCGTGCGCTCGTGAGCAGTTGTGCATACTGTATCTATTAGGTGTAACTTGCTTCATGAGTACTGCATCAGAATCTGTTAGCCAGGTCTCTGTTATGCAGAGGATATTAATCTTTTGAGATATGATCAGGTCTTGGAGCATGGGGAGTTTGTTTCTCACTGAGCGTGCGTTTATTAGAGTGATTGAGAGAGTTTGTGTGTTTGTGAGGGTAGAAGTGTGGGTTGGAGTGGGTGGTGCGCATGAGCTTCTCCGTGTGGGGGAAGGTTTGGTGGTGTTTATAGGTTGAGTAGGTGTAGTGTTTGGAATGGAGCAGTTTGGATATGTGCCGACACTAACATGTAAGTATGGCAAGGTAGGTGAGAACGGTGCTAGGAGATATGCTGGGATCAGGAAGGGTGGCATGGTTTCTGGGTACTTCGAAAATCCTGGGCAGGCTTGATTGGAGATAGGGTCAGCTTGAAGGAGAGGCGGTGGAGTCTTCCTTTGGTATTGTCCTGGTGGTGTGCAGCCACGATGTGTCGTTCCAACGGGTAGTAATCCTAGGTTGCTGCTGGGTGGAGCATCTCTGGGAGTGGTGGAGTTGTCAAGTGTTGCCGCCCTCATGCCCCGCCAAAGGGCCCTCAGGCGCGGGCGCGCCCAATGGCGCTTCCTCTTATCCCGGCAGAAGATAGCTGATTGGGCAGCAGCGATCGAGCGGAGCAGGGGGCGTCCCGCTCTTTCGCTGTGCCTCAATCAGGGATCTGGATGGTGTCTGCGATGGTCGGCAGTGCTCCTGCGGCAGGCACCCGATGGCGCTTCCTCTTATCCCAGCAGAAGGCAGCTGATTGGGCAGCAACAATCGAGCGGAGCAGGGGGCGTCCCGCTCTTTCGCTGTGCCTCTTTCTTTGGTATCGATCACTTCCCGCTGCCTGAGTCCAATGCCTCAGCATTGTGTTTTTCACTCGGGTACTTCTTTTTTTTACTTTTTTGGTCCGTGGTTTTTTGCTCGCAGCCCAGCTGGTTGAGACATCTGAGTTTAATCTCACATGGCTCGTTTTTCCCGCTATGTCTTCGACCAGCAGATTTAAGTATGTGGCAAGTGCAACCGCACTGTGTCCTACATGGACCGCCACAGTACCTGTATTAAATGCCTTGGGGTGGATCATGATGTGCCTTCCTGCCCGCTTTGCCTTTGGATGTCGGCCAAGATCCATAAGGAACGCAAAAAATGGTAGGGGGCGCTGTTTGGTAAGTCTGCCTCAGGATCAGCATCAGGGGCAGAATCCCTGTCTTCGACACCAGTGTCAGGCAACTCAGCATCGCACTGTCAAGCTCAGTCAGAGCCCCAGGATCATCTGGCATCCGAGTCCTCCTTGGAGGACCTTTCCCGGGTGTCAAAGGCTTTGTCGAAGCCAAAGTCGAGGTCTGACACTGGCCCGGAGGTAAGACTTCTGGAACCCAAGCATGAAGTCCTCAACTCGACACATGTGCAACAGAGTCAGGGATCAAGTCGGTCCCCCGACGCCATCACCATCAAAGACTCCCCTACCAGGGACCTGACACCGGCCTCGACATCCTCAAAGCCGACGCTTGCCTCTGCGGAGCCGTCGGGCATTGAGGACAGGATGGTGGCCCTGGAGTGCAGCTTTGCAGCGTTCATTGAGGCACAGAGAGGCCTGACTCACGGACATTCTGGGTTGTCAGCACCTGCAACGGGGCCATCCTCGACCAGGACCTTCTCAGAGAATGATCCATCCATCCTCGAGAGGCTGGTTCAATCAGTGTTGACTCCATCAGCTACCGACTCAAGGCCTGGCCCGGCATCGAGTACAGCCATGCCAATACCCCGATGTCAAGCTGGTCCGATGACTGTGGGGTGTTTGCCAATTCCTCCGGGTCTGAGTCAGCGTGGGAGACAGATGAGGAGTTTCCAGACACCATCCTCCACCGGGACATCCCCTCTGACCCATCCCCACCACACCATCAGTGGCAGTCACCTCCAAAGGATCTTGCCTTCCTGGAGTTTGTGCAGAAGAAATCTCAGGCACTCACCTTCGTGGCAATGCCCGAAGATGAGCCGCATACGGAAGACCCTGAGATCCTCCAGTACGAGGCTCCTCCTCGGTAGGCGCTGACAGTGCCCATGCCCCCATCTTCGAATGGTTGCTGTTCAGGATATGGGAGACCCCGGTGATAGTGCAGATTGTGAACCATCGAGTCAATTCACAGTATCATGTCGATCAGAACCCCTGGCTTCCAGAAAACACAACTGCCACATAACTCCATGGTAGTGGTGGTGTTGGCTATGCATCACATTAAAGCCAAATGGCATACTCCTCGGTGCCCCCTGGCAGGGAGGCATGCACCATGGATGCTTTTGGCAGGAAGTGTTTCCAGGGCTCCGTCCTCATAGCCTGGATCCGGCATACCAGCTGTACCTTGGCATGTACTATGGGACCTGGCAAAGAACATGACCGGGTTCTCAGCTGGTTTATTAGGTGAACCCCTTGAACACTTCAGGACCCTGGTGTCATCGGTCAAGGAGTGCTCCAAGTTTCAAACTTGGGCGGCCTTCAATGGCTTTGAGTCGATTGCTCAGGTAGCTGCGGTGGGCATTAGTGCCCGCTGCCTTGCCTAGCTACAGTCCTTCAACTTAGAACAGTGGGCTCAGGACAAGTTAGCCGATGTCCCTGGCAGGGCGGAAAATCTCTTAGGAAAGTCCACGACAGAGAAGGCTGACGAGCTGGAGAAGGAATTCATGGCCAGATCCTGGCTGTCCAAGAAAGTGTCTGAACCTTTCCGCAGGAAGATTTCATGGAAAAAGCCCTTTCACCCAAAGACCAAGAAGGCTTACAGGAACTTCCCCAAGTTTCAGGCCTATCATGCGCCCCCTCAGGGGCAGCAGGCCAAGGGCATGGGCCCCATAAGCCAAAGGCCCCCAAACCCCAAACACTGCCCCAGCTGCAGCCTGAAGAGAGCTTTTGACTCCTTAGGCATAGCCTCCCTCCCTCACGGGGTACAAGGTCCTAGGTTCACGGGAGGATGGCTCATCCACTTTGCATATCAATGGCCAAGCATCACCATGGACAACTGGGGTGTTGCAAGTGGTCAGGGAAAGTTATCTCCTCCACTTCGCCCAGCTGCCTCCTCCCTTTCCAGGGGAATTACCCATGGATCCACCTTGCACAGGGAGCTTCTACAAAGAGCACTCGAGTTTTTGCTTGAGGATCAAGCGGTGGAGCTCATACCCCAACCTCTTCAAAGCTGGGGATTCTACTCCCACTACTTCCTTGTCTCCAAGAAGACTGGGGCTTCCTGCCCATCCTGGATTTACTGGACCTCAACTGCTTCCTGGTCAGGGAAAAATTCAAAAAGGTATCCCTTGGAACGTTGCTGCATTATCCTCCTGTAGGGAGATTGGCTATGCTCCTTAAATCTCAAAGATGCCTACACCCACATCCTGATCCATCTAAGGCAACGTCAGTACCTCCGATTTTTTGGCGGCGGACGATATTATCAGTACAGGGTATTCCCCTTTGGCCTAGCCTCAGCTCCTCGGTTATTCACAAAATGCCTGGCAGTTGTTGCCGCTCGCCTCAGGCTCCTGGGGGTTTTCATCTTCCCCTACCTGGACGACTGGCTCATATGAGCCAGTTCACCGGAGAGCATGCACAATGCAGCACAGTGCACCATAGGGCTACTCCAGCACTTGGGCTTTGTGGTGAACTTCCCAAAGTCTCACCTTCTGCCCACCCAGCGCTTGGAGTTCATCAGCGTCCTACTGGATTCCACTCAGGTCAAGAGCCTTTCTGCCACTGGATCAGGTCAACGCCTCTCCACCCTGGCGCAGAATGTGCAGGGCATCTCAGCAATGACAGCCGGGCAGATGCTCCGCCTATTGGGACATATGGCATCCACCATCCATGTCACCCGTTTGCCTGCCTCTGCATGCGGCAGGCTCAATGAATGCTCAGCGCCCAGTGGAAACAGGCTTCGGGACGTCTGGAGAACCATATCCAAGTCACACACCAGCCCTAGCAAATTCTCTTGCCTGGTGGCAGGACCCCCTCAACCTCCGAGCCAACCTGCCCTTCCAAGCTCTCCCAGTGCAACACATCCTCACAACGGATGCTTCCAAGTTTATTTATTTAAAAGGATTTATATACCGCTTTGTCCTGAAATCAAAGCGGTTTACACTTCAACCAATCAATTACAATGTCAGTAGGTGTAGGCATGCAGTGTTAACACGAGTGAGTATATGTGTGTGTGGTGGTGATGATTTCTTGGTGAGCTATTTACAGAGTGAGCTATGTACAAGGAGTTATATACAGAGGGGGGGGGTGTACAGAGGGGGTCAGGCGGATTGGTAGGTAGCCCGTGGGGCCATTGGTCATTTTGTGATGCCACTATAGTGTTCAATGGAGAGCGTAGTTTTGAGCTGCTTCCTGAAGTCTTTGAGGTCCCTAGTTGATCGTAGGTCATCCGGGAGAGAGTTCCAGAGAGCGGGCACAGCCAGGGATAGTGCTCTTCTTGAGGTGTCTTGCCTTACTTTGGTGAATGCTTTGGGGGTATTGATGGAGTCTGAGGTGCCTCTCCTTCTTGGTGTGGTGCTTGTGACAGATCTGATGAGGGGTTGCAGACTGTTTGCTGAGAGGTTATGTTTGATTTTAAAGATGTTTAGTATTGCCTTATATCTGATGCGGGAGCTGATTGGGAGCCAGTGGAGGTGGTTAAGAATGTGGGGGATGTGATTGTGTCTTGATGATCCAGTTATGCAGGCGGCAGTGTTTTGTGCCATCTGCAGGGGCCGGAGTGTTTGTTTTGAGAGTCCAAGGTACATGGGGTTGCAGAAGTCTAAGATGGGTGTGATTAGGGCTTGACAGATGGTGCGGAAGTGATCCTGTGAGAGAATTGGCTTGAGCCGTCGGATGGTACTCATTTTAAGATAGGCGTTTTTGGTGGTTCTGCTGATGTGTGACTGTAGGTTCAGGTCTTTGTCGAGAGTCACTCCAAGGTACTTTACTTCAGGCTTTATCGGTATTGTGATGTTCGGTTTGATGGTGGGGTGAAGGCGACGTTTCGGGTGATGAGTAGTGCTTCTGTCTTGTTGTAGTTTATGGTCTGGTTGTTTTCTAGAAGCCAGCTTGTCATTTCTTGAAGACAGTCTGCTATTTTGGTGTAGTCTGGGCTGTCAAGATTGATGTCATGATGTCATCTGCTAGATAGTGTATTATATATTTTATTTATTTATTTATTTACAGTCTTTTTTTATACCGCGCTATTCGACATCAGTGCGGTTTACATGAAACAGAAACTTATACGGTGCAGGGGACTGTTCCGTATTTACAATAAACAGGTGCTTAAAACTTGGATAAACTGGGGTAACTATTTACATATTTTATTTATTTATTTAACTGTATTTATATCCCGCTTTTCACCGGGTCAAAGCGGTGGAACATATAACAGGGGGGGGGGATCAAATGTTGGGGGGGCCATCACCGGGGGCTCAACATTGATGATTTTGGGATGAACATAGAGACTGACAAGATAGCATAGTTACTGGTTTGGAGTTCTTGGAGAGGAATAGGGGGGGTTCCTATTCAGAGATGTTCTTGGAATAGGATGGTTTTTAGCTGCTTTTTGAATGATGGGAGATCACCGTTGTTCCTGATGTGGTTTGGTAGAGAGTTCCAGAGGGATGGAGCATAGAGTTCAAAGGCTGTGTTGCAGGTCCGTTGTGTTGCTTTGGTTCTTTTGTGGGGGATGGCAACGGAGCTGTTGGAGGATTGTCTGGTTGTTCTGTTGTGGGTTGGGCGAGGCAGTAGGGCGTGGAGTGGGGTGCCCTGTGTTTGGTGGATGGTTTTGTGGGTGAGTAGAAGAGTTTTGTACTTGATTCTTGCTTCGATGGGGAGAATATGAAGGTCTCTCAGAATTGGCTTCATATAGGCTTCATATCAGGTCCATATATAGGCTTCATATCAGGTCCTATCGCAGATTATTGATGGTGTGTTGGTGTATGTGAGATGGTTGTTGGTACACCTACGTCTAGGTAGTGTTTGAGGAAGAGGTGGTGTTTTAAAGCCTTCCTGAATTGTATTAGGTCAGGGATTGCCCGGATGTCAGGTGGTAGGGCATTCCAGCATTTGGGTGCGCAGAATCTAAATGCCCTGTATACTGTTGCCTGGGTGCATTGAGTTACTGTCTTAGGGATTAACAGTGTGTTTATTGCTGCAGATCTTCTGGCCCTGTTGGGGGGAGTCATGTGGGTGAGCTCTGTGAGTGAGGCAGAGGCGAGCCCGTTGATGGCCTTGAAGGTCAGCAGTAGGGCTTGAAGGTGAGTCTGCTGTGGATAGGGAGCCAATGGAGCTGTTTCAAGATGGATGTCACATGGTCACGCCTGGAGGCGCCATGTAGCACTCTGGCTGCGGTATTCATTGCTAACTGGAGTAGACACAGCGTGGCTCGTGGAAGCCCTTGTAGGATCGCATTGGCGTAATCGAAATGTGGGATGATCAGCGCTTGATAGATTGTCCAGAAGTCGCCTGGTTCTAGCAAGGAGCGTAAGTGTCTGAGAGTCCGGATCTTATGATAGACTGCTTTTACCATGTTGCTAATGTATCTTGTGATTCTTAATGATATTGCAGATCGTTTGAATGTAGAGGTTAAATAATAGCGCAGAGAGATCCTTGTGGTACACCCTGATGGATTCTCAGTGGTCGGGAGGTGACAGGGCCTTTGACTTGGAGCTGTCTGTCCGTGAGGTATGAGGTGAACCACTTCAAGGTGTTGCCGTGTAGGCCAATGTCCTGTAGTCTTGACTGAAGTGTGCTGTGGTCCACAGTGCCAAAAACTGATGAGATGTCTATGAAAATCATGATGATGCCTCTCTTGTCGTTGTTGATGATTTGGATTATATTATCAAAGAGGTATATCAGTAGTGTTTCAACATCATGGTTTGGTCGGAAGCCATGTTGATTTGGGTCCAGCGGGGCATGGTTGTCAATGTGATCTTGGAGTTGATGTTGAACCACCTTTTCAATAATCTTTGCTAGTAGCGGGAGGCTTGAGATGGGCCTGTAGGCGGCTGGATTGTTCTTATTTAGTGGGGATTTTTTCAGAATTGGTCATATTGACGCTAGCTTTAGAATGTTTGGCATGATACCTTGGGTCAGGGAGTTGTGCACCATGGTGTGGATGACGTCCTACTTTACCGCTTTAATCCAGACTACTGGGCATGGGTCTGTTAGGGCGGTGCTGATGTTGAGCGTGGCGATGGTGTGTGATATCTGATCTGTAGATGGGGTGCTGAACTTGTCCCAGATTTTCTTGGGTGGTGTTGGTTTGGCGATGGTGCTCATGGTCGGTTGACGTGAGGCAGTGAATTTTTCTTAGAGGTAGTCTGCGAAGGTCTGTGGATCTTTTCAAATTTTTCAGGATTTGGTTCGTTGGTGAGAGTTCTCTAAGTTTATTGCAGGATTTGAGAATCAGGTTTGTGTAGTATTCTCTTTGGTTAATGAGGTTGCATTCTTTTTGCTTTGATTGGTATAGGTCCTGTTTCTACCCTAGGCGACCGTCTAGTTTCCCTAATGGTTGGGCCGGCCCTGTGTGTATGTCTTCTATTACATCTCTATCAACTTCTTCTCCTGTGAAGGAGATCTCTATATCCCATCAATCCAAATGGATTTCCTGGTCCCTCTTTCTAGTTTAACCCACAGTGCCTCCTCACTGCCTTGTAAGCCTTGTAATTTTATTGCTTTAGTATTATTTTTTATATTTAGTGCCATTCCTCCTTCCCTTCTTCTTACCCTGTCCTTCCTGAATAAAGTATAGCCCAATATAATTACACCCCAGTCATGGAAGTCCATGAACCATGTCTTTGTAATCGCCACTAAATCCAATTCAGCTTCTTCCATTAAAGCCTCAACATCTGGGATCTTATTTACCATACTACGGGCATTTATGCACACCACTTTCCAGATGTTGCCCCTTTTACCCTTTTCTACTGAGGCATTTATTTTCCTTTATTATTTATCTTTCTTTGATTTGTAGTTATTCATCTGTATTTAGTACTAAATTTTTAATGAGGTTAAAACTAATTTTACATGATCATGATTTGATATTTGAGTTCTTCCAAGCCACAAAATTTATAGTGTCCATATGATCATTTTATTTATTATCTCATCAATGTTTATCCAAGAACAGCTTATCTATCCAATTTAATGGAAGTTTTAGGCTGTAATGACACACTTGCTATTACCGTCTCTTTCAGATGCTTAACTGCCATACGTCAATAACTTTCATTTGCATTAGCTTGTTTTTTGAATTCAGCACTTCGTTCCACTGCTGTGAATTCCCAATACAAATAATCAGTTTATATGCCATTACATTGTTTAAGTGACAGTTAAGTATTTGACAATCTTTATATAAACAGCAATGTTCTTTTACTGGACAGATGAAGCCATGGCTTCCCGCTCTCCAAGCATTCCACTCTTGCTCTGTTCCCATTCCTAATGGACTCAAAGATGCTGTAAACTACCCAACATAGGGTCCCTCATTTTGCCAACAGGCTGCATCAGGAATTTCTACTTTAAAAACAATCACAGTCCTTTTAATTCTAAGGGGTATGTTTACTAAGCAGCGGTAGTGGCTTCCGTGCGATATCATACAGAAGCCATTACCGCTGCTTAGTAAACATACCCCTAAGTGTCTCTTCTGATTTCCAAATATCAATTAACACTTGTTCGTGGTGTCCACTTCAGCTCTATGCTCAATGCTCACCACACCTCCAATATGGCAACTTTTACTTCTTAAAAATCATTGTTTCCAATTCAGATGATCCATTGCAGTCATTTATTTCAATCAGTTTCATCACAAAGTATTTAACAATGTTCCTTCACAATTACATTAGTGTAATTACTCAAGCTCTAATTTATTAATTGATACTCTGTGATCCTGCTTCCTTCAGTAATAAACCCTTTAATGACTTTTTTTTAAACAGTTTTCCATTCCACCTCTTGATTCAATTCAATCAGTTCCAACATGTTTAATTTGAAGATCCATCTTTGCTCGACTGCAACAAGATTCTCATTCTGTTGCCTCCCTTTTTAACCTTTTCAACACTTCAAGCCACAACGCTATAAGGATTCAAACGAATGTCCTGCTTCTAAACAATGAGATACCAAAGGTGCTTCAATCTTTCTTTTCACAGTACTATGTTTATGTTTTGACATTCTAATTCTTAACGGCCTTGTTGTTTGCTCAACATAGACCCTATTACATGGGCAAACTATTGCATTTACTAGATATTCTGTCTAACAGGAGCTAAAATGTCTCATTTCAAAGGATTTCCCATCTGATGGGTTCACAAAAATCTTTGTCTGCAGAGTAACTTGGCATGTTAAACAATAGCCACATTTGAAATGACCCACCAGAGGACCTCCTTCAAGTATTTTTGTTGTAGAGACATCAGATTTTAATTTGGAAGGATACAATCGTTCTTTTATTTTTTTTTTTCTCTACTATATGCCACTAATCAATCTCTATCCTCAAGATATTGGTGTATTTTAGCCATGTTCTAATATTTTGTATAGTTTTAACGATCCTAGGGCCCGATGTAGAATGCCGTAACGCACAAACTTATTTGTCTACAGGATTCTTGACATTAGATGCCTGATTTAACAATAGTGTCTTATTTTTATATAACACCCTCTTATAAGCTTTCTCAGCTATATACTCTGGGGTAACCCCTCTTGATTAATTTATCCTTCAACTCTTCTCTGTTGGGCAAATTCTTCTGTAATGTTAAAAACTGTGAGAAGGGAAGAGTATGTTTTAAAGGATATGGATGGTTGCTTTCATAAAACAAAAAAGTATTCCTGTCTTTTTTTGGTGAAAACTAATACAAAATTTATGAGTTTTATATCTAATTAATACATCAAAAAAAAAATAATCTCATCACTCAATTAGATATCAGACTATATAAATTGATTATAGGAATTGACAAGTTAAATGCCTTTATGACATGGCTCATCCCCTCCTGTCCACAGCATGAACATGTCATCTATAAAATCTATGACATGAGAATATAAATTCACTGAATGGGGAGCACTCAATCCATTCAAACTCAAAATAACCCATGTATAGGTTGGCTACAGATGGAGCAAAGAATGCTCCCATCATTGTCTCAGATATCTGCTTATATAATCTTCCATGAAACAAGAAAAAATTGTTCTTTAAAGATGTGGTGCTAAATTTCCTAGAAGTTCACTGGGCACGTGATGTGGTCTAGGATGTTTCTCCATAACTTGACTCAATATTTCAATAGTATCATGTGTGGAATAGAGGTGTACAAGTACTCAACATCTAAGTTCATCATGAAGTCATTGTTCAGATCATTAAATTCTTCCAAAATCTGTAAAAAATGAGTGGCATCTTCTAAATACAAGGGAATTTTAAACATGTTTCAAGAATGTATCAACATAAATTTATTTATTTATTTATTTATTTGCATTTCTTATGTACCGCGCTATTATAATCAGTGCGGTTTACATTTAAACAAAATATACAACAATGTAACAGGTTACACTGAGTTTACAATCAACAAGGGATATAACCTGGATGAACAGGGGGATGAACTATGTACAGTGCTATGTAAGTAAAATTTTAAAGATCATACAAGGGACAAGGTTAGGCATTGTAATGTGTAAAGCTGGTATGTAAAAGGAGGAGTGTCGAGCTAACCATTTTCTAGAAGGGGTTGTGTTACATGTGGGTTTTGGTGATGATGTCTAGTATGTTGAGATTGACTGGGGGGAATGGGATTGGGGTAGTATTTTAGGAACAGATGATGTTTGATAGCCTTTCTGAACGCAATGAAATTTGTAATGGAACGAATTTCTGGGGGGAGAGCATTCCAAGCTCCTGGAACAAATAGTGAGAAGGCTCTACTGGATGTTGTCTTTGAACATTTCGTGAGTGTTTTTGGCACCTGAAGTTTGTTCAGACATGAAGAGCGTCTGTTTCTGTTGGGTGGCATAGGTTGAATGAGCTTGGTGAGCGGAGTGGGGGGCTGATTTTTCGACGCCTTGAATGTTAGGACAAGGGCTTTGTATAGGATTCTAGCGTGTAGAGGCAGCCAGTGTAGGCTCATTAGTACTGGAGTTATGTGGTCTGATCTAGATGTTCCAGTGAGTATTCTTGCTGCTGAATTCATGGCTAGCCTAAGCGGGTTCAGTGTTGCTTGTGGGAGCCCAAGGAGGATAATGTTGGCAAAATCAAGGTGAGGGGTAACCAGTGCTTGGAATATGGAGCGATAATCAGGGGGGTCAAGTAGCGGGCGGAGGTGGTGTAGAGACCGTATCTTGTGGTAGATGGATTTAGTGATATTCTTGATATGCGGTGACATATCCAGCTTTTGATCAAGGATGATGCCCAAATACCGGATGGTAGGTTTGACTGTGAGGTCGTAGTTGTTGACTCGAATGGATGGCAGTGGTATGAAATTCTGATTTCGTGAGACAAATAGGACATCGGTCTTGCTGTGATTAATGCGTACGTTTTGGGTGAGGAGCCATTCAGATACTGCTTCAAAGCATTTTGTTATTGCTGAGAAATCCGGTTGGTCAAGCTTGAAGGATGTGTACATCAGGATATCATCTGCGTATGCTAAGCACTGGATGTTGAACAAGCGGATCAGGTCGCAGATGGGTTGCATATATATATTAAACATGAGTGATGAGAGGGATGAACCTTGGGGGACTCCTTGTTTGAGTGTGAATGGATCAGATGTAGTGGAGCCTACATGGGATGTCGCTCAAACATGACCTGCACCATGCTAAGGCCAGACCTTGTATACCTTTGTCTCTGAGGCGGAGTAAGAGTGTCTTGTGGTTCACAGAATCGAATGCGGCTGCAATGTCCATGAATATTAGGATGAATCCTTGGTGTGAATTGTCAATTCCCATGGCTAGGTTGTTGAATAGGGTAGTAAGGATGGTTTCTATACCATGAGCTTCTCTGAATCCGTGTTGTGAAGGGTCCAATGGTGCTTCGGTGTCGATGTGGTGTTGAATTTGTAGTTGAACTACTTTTTCTGTAATTTTTGCCAGAAGAGGGATGCTTGCAATGGGTCTAAATGACTCGACTTTGGATGGGTCAAGTTTGCAGTTTTTTAGCAGTGGGCGGATTGATGTGAATTTGAGGCTTTGTGGGAAGGAGCCTGTTGCAAAGGATTGGTTGAGGATCCTACTTATGGTTGGGCTGAGGGTAGATCTCAACTCTTTAATCCAGCTGGAGGGACAAGGGTCATTGGGTGCTGTGGTAAGGTTAATGGAAGAGATGGTTTCTTCGATTTGTTTGCTGGAGACTTCATGGAATTGTGATAGCACAGTTGGTTGCGGGATGAAGTCTGCGGGGATGGGGGTGTGGGAGAGGCGTTAATGTTGGTTTGGATTATTTTGGATTGAAGGTAATTTGAGTAGGTTTGTGGATGAGGCATTTGGTCTTGGGAAAGGGTAGGGTCGCCTGTGAGGGTCTTAACAATGGAGAATAGATCGCGGGGCTTGTTCATGGATAGTTTCAGAGTGGTGTTGTTTTCTCTTTTCCATTGTCATCTGCCTGTGAGATTGTAAGAGTGCAGAGTATGCACAAAGAGCCTCAGGTGTCCGTGAGCAGTGCCACTGTCTTTCAAGTTTGCGGAGGTGGAGTAGAGACTTTCGTAAATCTTGGGAGTACCAAGGTGCGTGTTCGCGCTTTGTCTCTCGGTGTTGGATAGTGGGTATGCAGCATCCTTGAGCGTGTCGTTCCATTTCGATACTATCTCGTCAGGGTCTGTAGAGGTATTGGAGAGGAGAGGCAAGATCTTCTCAAGAACGTCATTCTTATCAAAAGGTCGGGAGCGTGCTATCGTGGTTCTGGGGGTATGTTGCCTCTTTTTACAGATACTGACGGGGTGGTTATTGGGTATGTTGAAGAGAAGTAGGTTGTGATCAGACCAAGGAAAGGGTGTTATTGAGATTAGCAGGCTTTCATTGGAGTTGATAGCAGCATGGGGTGCGAAAATCAGGTCAAGTGTGTTTCCTTTGTTGTGGGTGGGAGCATCAATAAGTTGATTGTAGCCCAGTTGGTTCATTGCTTCGAGGAAGGCTGAAGAGTGAGAGTCTTGTAGGGATGGTAGATTGAAGTCCCCTACTAACCAGTTTAGGGTGCGTGGGTTGGGGGGGTTACCAGCAATGTTGATTATGGTGGGGAGGTCATCCGGATATGGAGTGGGAGCTCGGTATAACAGGTTGATGGTACAGGTGTCATTTGTTATGGAGAGTGTGTCTAGGTGGGTCGTACTTGTGGTATTACTTAATCTGAATTGGAGTGAGGATCTGGTAATAATAAGAGTGCCACCTCCCCTTTGATTGGCTCTGTGGCAAGCGAAGAATGAGTAGCCTGGGGGTGTCATCTGGTTGAGGATGACATTATCACAGGAAGATAGCCATGTTTCGGTTATCATTAGTACGTCGAGGTTGTGGTGAGATATAAGATCGGTAGCTATGGGCCATTTTGATCGTATAGATCTGGCATTCGCAAGTGCGCATCTAAGACGGGAGTGTTGAGTGCGTTTTTCGGATTGGATCTTGTTAAGGTATTGTAATGGGATGTGTAGGAGGTGTGACTGGCGTTTGTAAGATTTTGTGGTTGTGTGGTGGGGGGTTTCGAAACCTCTTCCTCCGGTGTTGTAGAGGATAGGGATGTGGCTGATACCAGGATTTAGAGAGAGGGACAGGGTGGGGACCCAGGAAGCCAGTAGGGTCTGGATGATAGAGATAGAAGGTATAGTAAGCTGCATGTTGCTAGTATTGGGTGGGTGATTTGTGTAGTTGTGAGGGGTGGCAGCTTATGCAGCAAGCTTATGATGACACTAAATGCATAACCATTCCAATAATGAATCCCTCGCTAATGCTATTGGATGTCCCAGTGGCTTCTGTAGAGTCTTGTGAATTTTGGGCAAAATAAAAAATACTGGAACTTTAGGGAATTTATAATTTAAAAGCTTAAATTCCCTAAGTCAAGAAACGTGCCTCTAAGGCTTGCTCACATTAATTTTTTTTATATTTGACTGTAATTTTTTAGTTGGCTCAATATTTAAAGGAATATAAAACCATGGGGCATGTTTACTGAAAGGCACATTTTAAAATGGGATGTCCAAGTTCAGTTAGGAATGTCAAAGCCAGAATGTCTGGAAAAAAAAAAAGCAGGCACATACAAGTTCAGGCATGATTTCAGAAACATGAACCTGCCCAATATGGACGTCTATAAAGATGTCTACATAGACTTCCCCAGAGTAGCATCTCAGAACATGGACATCTAATAGAATAATGGTTAAAGTAATGGGTGGGGAGCAGGGTGGCCAGGGTTCAGATTCAAGTGTGGGACTTTTTGATCTTAGACTAGTCACTTAACTCTCCATCTTCTCTATACTCTTTGGATGTTTTAAGGTCAATACAAGCACTTTCCTGGTGCTTATTCATGCCTGCAGACATCCCCGTCATTCATGAAATCGAACAGAGATGTGTAAATCCATTGCTCCTCCCCAGATATGCCTCCACCACACACCCTTGCCTACTTGGAGACATCTCTAAACATCATTTGTGGAACGGCTTTGGAGATGTCTCTATGATTTTGACGTCCACATGTACATCTTCAAATGTCCTAAATCACAACTAAGCCTTTTAAAATGACTCCCTAAAGGTAATGAAGTTAATGTGTGTTAAGTACAACTACACCCATAGAAATAAAAGGGCTTTAGGCATTTAACACATGTAAATAGGTTATATCTTGTTAACTACCCTGCATGCCAACCCCTTTTTGTTTTAGTTCATTGTGCCCAGTTTTAAGTTACGATGTAAACTGCTTTGATTGAAGGATAAGGCGGTACAGAAATCTGATTAAATAAAATAAATAAATGTTAACATTCATTAACATGCATTAGATACTTTAATAAACATGCCCCATGTGATGGCTGTTGATTTACCACTGCTATATAGTCCTTAAAATAACTATTGCACCCCCCCCCCTTATCTGCCTTTTTAATTGCAACTTTTTTTCACTTCAAATGTTTCAATGCGTCATGCTCTGATTTAGTAATATTGTGTCTTATAATATTTTATTCTTGTTCAAGTTTTGACACCTCTTTCAAAACAACATTTTTAAATACTAACAGAGCTGGATCTATTGGACCCAGGGGAACCTAGCTAAGATCAAAAAAATTGAAGAAGCATGATGTTATATAAAGAGGTATACATACTCATGGGTGAAGGAAGGGTTTTATCAGGTAATACTAGACGTAGGAGGGTGAATTTTCCTGATTCATCAGAAAGTTTTAATTGAAGTGGAGATTCTTCAAAGTCAAGTTACAACAGGTTTTTTAAGGGGAAAAAGGAAAAAGCAGAAATGGATGAAAAGAAAAAGAGGGCTAGGAACAGTACAAACAAGGTCGGTAACCAGATCCCAGAGGCAGATGAATCGGTGATGGCATCTGCTTCTGATTTCAGTTTAAATGAAACATCGCTAATTTCTAAGGGGTTATCATTTGTTCCTACCAAAAAATATGACCCTTTCCAATTTAGAGTAGACTTTGAGAAATTTTAAAAGAAAAAAGAAAAGAAGCTGGTGAGACAGTTTGGGGGTTTTATTGGATCCCTGTTAAGTTTTGCCTTGCCTTTGATTTCAGTGAGCTTATTGGGCAATGGAATATGCTGAAAAGATGTACTTGGTCCCTAGTTGAAAACTTGATCACTTCAGAGCTCTTGCCAGCCCCCAGCCCCCCAAAAGTATTAAAAACAATGACATTCAAAGAGTAGAAGAAGAAATAAACAGTATTCTTTAATATTCTGGTCTAATCAACTATGGAAAGGCCAAATTTTATTCCATTATGTTACAGCACTACCTCTCAGCTACAAGACAGGATGTAACCAGGGC
Source organism: Ichthyophis bannanicus (assembly GCA_033557465.1). Classification (NCBI taxonomy): domain Eukaryota; kingdom Metazoa; phylum Chordata; class Amphibia; order Gymnophiona; family Ichthyophiidae; genus Ichthyophis; species Ichthyophis bannanicus. The sequence continues at coordinate 1,790,987,836 of CM066031.1, read as the reverse complement.
AGGTCGGATCCGGTGCAACTCTGCATCCCCCCCCCCCCCGTCTGATTGAACCCTCAACCCCCCCAGACGCCAAACCCCTCCATACAAAATAACACCAACACAGCCATTGGGATCATCTGGTCGCAGCTTTATTAACAATCAAAACATGCCATAACATTTACTTAAAACACCAACTTCTTAACAATCCCGAGAGGAATGAGCCCTCACCTGCCATACCATTAGCAAGGTGACCTCATTCCACTCCCGCCACGGCCGGGCCAGCGGCAAACGTGAACCCCCCCCTTTTACCCGGCCTCGCCATATTACTAGCAAAGACCGGCCAGGGCCCCCCCGGGTTGGGGGCAACCGCTCCGCCCCAATTCCAGTTTAAGGCTCCTGACCCCGGAAACCTCCGGGATCCCGCCACCCCCCCCCCCCCCTGAGCTGCGACAACCCCATCCGGAACCCTACCCACCTGCACAAAACAACAATAAAAGAGGAAGAAAAAAGGGGAAGGGAGGGAGGGTGGGCAACACGAGCCCCCGCACCCGTCTCCTGACCCAGCTCCTGGAGACTGGCGCCGTCCGCGCGTCTCCCCGTCATGCCCCAAACTCTGTTCATCCCATTGGCTCGCCCAGCCGTCCATCCCCAGCGAGCCAATGGTTTGAACGATGCACCCAAAGGACCGCCACACGCACGGCCGCGAGCAGGGTCCCTGCACCGGGCCGCACGCCCGGTTACCAACGGCCGCCGGGGACCTTGCCCCACGGCCTTACCATAACCGGGGCAGGTCGGACCCGGTGCAACCCTGCACCCCCCCAGTCTTATTGAACCCTCCCACCCCCCCCCCCAGATGCCAAACCCCTCCATACAAAATAGCACCAACACAGTCATTGGGATCATCTGGTCGCAGCTTTATTAACAATCAAAACATGCCATAACATTTACTTAAAACACCAACTTCTTAACAACCCCGAGAGGAACGAGCCCTCACCCGCCATACCATTAGCAAGGTGACCTCATTCCACTCCCGCTGTGGCCGGGCCAGCGGCAAACGTGAACCCCCCCCCCCCCCTTTTACCTGGCCTCGCCATATTACTAGCAAAGACCGGCTAGGGATCCTCCGGGTTGGGGGCAACCGCCCCTGCCCCAATTCCAGTTTAAGACTCCGGACCCCGGAAACCTCCGGGATCCCGCCACCCGGCATAGGAGACGTATGACGCCCCTACGCCGCCCCCCCATGACCAAGCTGCGACCAGCGAGCCTCCCACTGCACAATACATTCCAAAGCCTCCTGCCAGTCATTCAGCAGCAAATCCATCCCCACCGGGGATAAATGCAATCCGTCATGCCGGTACAATCCAACACAATTGACATCAACCCAAGAGTGCAAAATTTGATATCCCCCATGCTCACAAACCCAACGACCAATCTGCCGATTAATCTTTGCCAGACCACGTGACCAACGCCGCTGCTGCTGGCAGGCAGGCCTTGGAATGATATCCAACCATAATACAATAACTTCTTGAAACAACCGAAGAACCTCAGCCAAGTCTCTCTTAACAGCACGAATCAACTGTTTACAAGTCCATTCAACCAGGTCATTGCCTCCCAGATGCAGTAGGATCACTGCCGGCGCTGTCCTTACCCTCCAGTTGTGCCGAAGCAAAGGTAAAAGCTGCGGCCACTGCAGACCACGCTCACCCAGCCATAGAATGGACACCACTTCCGGGTCGAGACCTAAATTACACCCCAATGGCCGTTCAGCTGCCTACAGTCCCGCCCAATGCACAAATGAATGTCCAATCATCCAACATCCAAGCGGGCACCGCACAGCATCTGAAAGAGAAAGCAAAAGTTAGCCATGTGGACAGATACCCCTCATAACCGCACATAGCCCCTAAAGGCCTGCAATCTCCATCTGCCAATATTCTGTATCTCCGCCTCTGACAGCCCCGCCGCTGCCGCACTGGTGGCCGCTCCAATCCGGAATGAATGTGGCACAAATCGTTGTGGATCCATGCCGATATGCCGCAAGGCCATCCGTAAAACTGCAGCAACTTGGAAACGTGTCACACAGCGAGAATCCTCATGCAGGAAAAACAGCCTTCCTTCAACCGGGCGCTCTGACAAGTACCTTCTCACAGCAGCCACAGGGCATGTAGGCAGGGAAACCACCTCCTGCAGAACCACCCACAATCCTTTACCCAACTGGTCCGTCTTTGATCTGGCCAGCCTCACCCTCAGCTGTCCTTCGCTGACCTGCACATGTTGACCCAACAGGCCACCACCACCCGTGGCCCGAACTGAGCTTGCCACCAACTCCCCCATCCGAAAAGCTCTGAAAAAAGCCAAACAGAACACTGCATGGAACAGCGTAGCTTCATAGGGCAATGACGCGAATCCCGGTAGCACCACACAAAGCCTGACAAGCAGCTCGTGCGTAACCGGCAACCTCCTGTCCCCAAGAGGTGGACAAGCTCGCTCCCAGCCATGTAACAACTTCTGAGCCAAGAACCCCAGGATCGAGTAGCCCCATCCTGCAGCTCTAGCAAAAAGGTAAAGCCAGCTAAATGACACCGTACCGATGCCCTGGAGACCCCCATCCCTTTCGCATGAACAATATAATGGCCCAAGAAGCTGTCGGCGACCACACCGGGCTGCCAACCTTGAGACTCCAGAAAATCCAACACTGTGACACAACCTTTCAGATACGCCGACCACGTCGCTGCCGACACAGAATTCTGGAGCAGCTTCACCATCTCTGCAGGCCAATCCGTCATAAATGTTCTGGAACTGCCAAACCTTCCTCGTCCGTCTCTGGTGCCAAGGACCGGAACAGCTCCCACTTGAAACGAGAAAGGGCATCCGCAATTCTGTTAGTACAGCCAGGAATATGCCTGGCCTTCACACACACATTCAGCTGCAAACAGGCCAGAACTATGTCCCTCATCAACCCCGCCACCTGCACGCAACGTGGAGCATACCGGTTGACTACCACTACCACTGCCTCATTATCGCACCACCAGACCACTCTACGATTCCGGAGCTTGTCAGGCCACAACCGCAGCACCACCAATATGGGAAAAAGCTCCAAAAACATAATGTTACTAGTCAAACCCGCTGTGTGCCACTCCTGCGGCCAACTAGCCGTGCACCACTCCCCCACGAAATAGATACCTAGCCCTGCACTACCCGCTGCGTCCGTGTACAACTGTAAATCCACACTGGACAGCTCCACCTCCATCAGGACTGATACCCCATTAAAGCCTTCAAGGAATTCGTCCCAAACTCTCAAGTCCACCTTCATAACCTTGGATACTTTGATGCGATGATGCGGCTTCCTGACCCCTGCTGTGGCTGCTGCTAATCGTCGCAGAAACACACGGCCCATCGGTATGACTCTGCATGCAGAATTCAAGGAACCAATCAATACCTGTAACTCCCGCAAGGAGAGCTTAGTGGAGGCCAACCCGTTAGCAACCAGCACTCGCAATTTCACCACCTTCTCCATCAGGAGGCACACCACCATAGCCAAGGAATCAAGCTCCACTCCCAAGAACGTAATACATGTGGCCGGACCTTCCGTTTTACCAACAGCCAACAGAAGCCCACAAGCGCTAGCCATGTCCACAAAGCCCTCCAGCAACTGCTGGCACTCCTCAGACTGCGCCGCACCCACAAAAAGAAAATCATCCAGGTAATGCATAACGTTACCACAGCCAACCCTCTGGACCAATTCCCAGTGTAAAAAGGAACTAAACTTCTCAAAGTAGGCACAAGACACAGAGCATCCCATAGACATGCATTTGTCCACGTAGAACTCGTAATCAAAACAAAAACCTAACAAACGAAAAGCAGCCAGATGCACTGGCAGCAGTCGAAACGCAGATTCAATGTCCACCTTCGCCATCCTAGCTCCCGGGCCACACCGTTTCACCAACATAACTGCCTCATCAAAGGAAACATAGCGAACAGAGCACAGCTCCTTCGGGATGTGATCATTCACAGACGCCCCTATCGGAAACGACAAGTTATGTATCAAGTGAAACTTCCCTGTCTCCTTCTTCAGCACCACCCCCAGCGGGGAAACCACCAGATTCGCGAAAGGCCACTCCGCAAAGGGACCTGCAATTCTGCCCAAGCTCAGCTCAATGGCCAACTTCTTGCGGACTACCGTTGCAAAACACCGCACCGAAGGAGAGTTGCACGCTGACCTACCCATCACCGTCCCCCGCACCGGAATAGGGAACCCAACCTGAAACCCTCGTTCCAATACCGCCCTATCCGCTCTCCACGGATAGCAGCTCAACCACTCCGCAATAGTCTCCCAACGAATCGGAGTGGGAGCCAACCCAGATAAGTCGATATTACTTGGGTGCCGAGGGAGGGGGGATGCCCGCTCCGCCTTTCTTAAAACATTTACTTGCGGAATGTCCGCCCCTGCAGGCCGAGCAAGCATGACGGAACTTGCAATCGGGAAACGGGCACGAGGACTTATTGAATCGCCAACAAATGTCCCCAGACCCCCCCTCCCACCACTTTCTGGGGGGGGTACCCCCCACCACATGAAAGGAACGACCCGTTCCCGACCCGCTCCCTGCTATAACTCGCACCCCACTCCCCCTCCAGCCCCCACTCTGATCGACATCTGTGTCAGCCACAAGTTGATATCCTGAGTACCCCATGTCAACCACTTACTCTCCTCCATCTTGTCCCTAAACTTTTCGTCGTAATTCAACCAAGCAAATCCCTCATGCGTCTGCGCCGCCTTCAAAATGGAGTCTGCGTACGCCAACAACATCCCATAATCCTCCGGAGACTGATGACCCCACACGCTTGCCAATCTTAGGAAGGCTCTAGCCCAATTTACAACATTACGCGAAACTTTCCATACCCGCCCTGCCTTCTCATCCTCCTTTCGCTTTTTCCTACTCTCGCCCGAACGCTTCCTGCCCTCCAACAGTCGGAAAATGTCTATGTAACGCCGCTTCAAAATCTTACGACGTAAGTTTTTGGACACCCCTTCCCATAACTCCGCGAACAAGACCAGCGTAGGCATGCACCTCCCCCCAGAGGACACAGCCGGCGCCTGGCCCACCCCCAGACCCAAACGCGCAGTTCCCGATGAAGAGGACGAGGAGGAAGCAGAGGAAGTGGATGACTCAGAACTGCGCCGACCCCTGCGGGAATGCCTTCTCTTCTTCTCAGACTTACGTCCACCTTCTTCCCGCGCACCTGTCTGCTCCAACCCGACCCCCCCCCCCCACCTGCAACTCACCTGCCAACGCAGCATCGCCAGCCTGTATGCCCCTCGGTGAAATCTTTGGCTCCAGGATCCCCGCGTCCACCGGTTGCATCACACCAACATTGACCGAGCCGACCACAGGCCTCCCTGCACCTCCCGATGAAGCTCCAACCTCTGCATTCAACGAGGCCCGCTGCATTCCCCAACCTGGACCTGAAGCCTGATCCATTGATGAATCCTGTGGAGACAAAAGGGAAAAAGAAGGGGGGGAGGCAACCGAGGGACAAACCGTCTGCCAAGCCCCCAGCCACTCGGCCCTGGAAGAGCCTTGCCCTCCTCCCCACCAATGCTCCCATGATGCCTGTACACCCTGTGTCCCCAAACCTCCTAACCCACCCAAGTGGAACGGAGGTCCCTGCCCGTCAATGTTAGGGGCCCCATGCCATGGTGTGACCCAGCACCCAGCCCCCGCCCCACCCAACAAACCCCTGCCCGCCCAAGCCATGCACACCCACCCCACCCCATTCCCAACGCTCCCCTCAGTCTCCATGACACCCACACCTATGCCAGTACTAGCCTCACTGGAGACCACGGCCTCACCAGCCCCTGCTCCTGTACCCCAGCGCCACTAACTCGCTGCCCTGCCTCACACACCCCATCCCCCTTATGTCCTCACAAAGAGGGTCTCCCTTTACATGACCTGGCTGAGTCTGACCCACTCCCCCTTCTTGTCCCAGCCCCCAAGTTGCCCGGAGTGTCCCTGCCCCCAGACCCATGAGCTACCCGGCCCCTGTTCACCACACCGCCCCGCACAGACCCCCTGGAGGCCCTCCTGTGCTCCCCCCCTGAAGGCACTGCCTGCCCCCCTCGCCTATCCTCCGCCACCCGCCCCCCACTGCCGGGCCCCCTGCCTCTTCCCTGCCGCCCACTCCGCAGCATTATTCCCCTTTCACTTCAAAAATTTTTATAATTAAATATTATTATAGTAACTCCCCGAAACTGTCAATCTAGCCTCTTATTTTATTTATTTACACTTGTATGAGACGACGCCACACTTGCCTCAACCCTGACACAGCTCCGGCAGAAAAAACTCCCCCTCCAGCCGCTGCAGCCCACCAACGCTGGGATGAAATCAGCCACCGCTCGCCACTCCCGACCTTCACCGCACCTCACCGACGCCGCAAGGCCGTGAATGCAGCCGACAACTCCAGGAGCAAGCAAGCATGAGCCCCCGCACCCTTCTCCTGACCCAGCTCCTGGAGACTGGCGCTGTCCGCGCGTCTCCCCGTCATGCCCCAAACTCTGTTCATCCCATTGGCTCGCCCAGCCGTCCATCCCCAGCGAGCCAATAGGTTTGAACGATGCACCCAAAGGACCGCCACACGCATGGCCGCAAGCAGGGTCCCTGCACCGGGCCGCGCGCCCGGTTACCAACAGCCGCCGGGGACCCTGCCCCGTGGCCTTACCAAAATGGAAGGGAAAAATAAGCCTTTATCCACTCAAACAAGGTAATAGACCAGGAATGGCATTGCTAGATAATTCCGGATCCACTGACCCAGTTCTTCAAGAAGTGCTAAAAGAAATCAGCGTGCGTCATAGGAAAAATACAGTTGGGTTGCTCAATAAGCTATCCAACCACAAGGATATGGAATCTTGGGATTCTAATGGGACTTTTGTATACAAGGCAGCTCTAACCGACTCAACCAGATTTGCAGGGCTGTGCAGATACCCACTCTTTTCCCAGTACAAGAAACCCAGCAGTTAGGAAGAGTTCTTGCAAACCATGCCTGAACACAAAATGCCCACCAAGGTGACACAAACTGCTCTCACATCTTAAGAACACCTTGATGACTGCCACAATATTCACAACACCTGTGAAACTAAAGAACCCTGCCCCTTAAGAAAGAGAAGCCCTAAATACACCCAAACCTGTGAAAATCTTAGCCTGTCTCTTTAAAAAGCACTATGCTTTTAAAAGATGCCATTGTTTGAATGTGACTGAAGACCGAGCATAGTTTAGGACAACTATCATTAGAGTCAACACGGACTTAACAGCACTTAACAGCGCACTTTGTAGGAAACACACTTCTGAAGGTTATGAAACAAGCCTAGGAAAGATCTGCACATATGACACTTTGTTACTTTTTGCAAAATGCAACACCATTTCATTAGTTTTTATAGGGTCTTCAGAATATAATTTTAAAATAGTTTCAAAAGAGTGATGTAAGAAAAATGTACAATAGTAACTGCAGGTAGTAGATAAAGGATGTTATAACTGCTTGCTATGGTACACTATGTCTACAGTTTTTGTGTAAAAAGTCCACAATACTGCTAGGAATCATTAAACTGTCAGAGGGACATCTGTAAGTTTCAAAAAACTCATTGACTCCATTCTGAGTCAGGCAGATGGCTAACCAGTGCTCACTAGGTAAAAGGCAGGCATTCACCACTAACACCATCCATCTCTGTGATACTCATGTATGGGGTAACTAGTCACTGGATAAAATGACTAAAAATGATTCTGTGATATATGGGTCCTACTTCAACCCACAGTGGATCTATATATATAGTGTGCATTTTCACATATAGTTGAACAGGAGCTTCTTTTAGTGATTGATTTCTATCAAGTTAAACTCACTGTATGTGATTGCGTTCACCGTATGGGGCAAAGTGTTAAAATGGATTTTTGCACACAATCTGTTTTGATAAGGTAGTAGTGATATGAACACATCCTGATCAGATTAAAGGTCAAAAACCAGGAAGGTGTAGCCTCTGTAAAATTCTAGACAGTTGATCAGCAAAGTGCTATCTTTCAGATGTTTGCAAGTCACCTGCACAAGCTGCAAATATTCTTCAATTCAGTTACTGTGTTCAAAATCTAATTGAAGTGATTTTCCTGGAACTTGTTCGCCATCCAAATACAAAGCAGTAAAATTTATATCAGAATGTTTAAAATTAAAGACGTTTTAAACGTAGGAACTACTGAAAGCATTGTCATTCACAAAATCCAGGATGATCATTTCGGCAGCTGGTAACACAAACTCCAGCAGGTACGCTAGACATGATCTACAATGTCCTTGACGTTCACCTTCAGCAGCACTTCCACATGACCCAGCTTGGCCCCCAGCAACATTTTCACCATCTTTATGAACAGTGAGGTGAATAGGATCTGGAGTTTGTAGTGCTTTTTGGAATTTCCACTCATTAAACAGAAAGCATCTTTACTTTGGATTATCTTGACATCTATCCTGTTAATCAGTAGTTTCTTTTGGAAAAACACATTGCTGTATAAATGACCCAACAGCTCCACTTTGTGTTAATTTCAATCCCAGAGATCAGTAGTTTTCTCCGGGAACAAGAAGGAAGTCAGTCCACACATGTGGGTGACGTCAGCATCGACTGAGCCTGCATGGATTCACTCCCCAGCTTTCAAAGAAAGCCTTTGAGAGCTAGACCGCACATGTGCGGTCACCTTCCCACCCAAGGGTGCCATCTTACATCAGTCTTTATTTCCATGGAGCCCTGCAGATGTCCTGCCTGTATTCCTTAGCGTTTTTTCTTTTTGCCAATCGGTTCTGATCACCTTCTTGCTGCCCGAGTCTACCTCCGCCTCGGTGTTGCATTTTTTTCAGATCCTCTTTTTTTTCCCCCCATTCTTTTTCGGTGTATGGGTCTTTTCTCGCACCCTCCGACTGAGATGTCTGAGTTTGATCTTGCGGGTGCCATCTTCACTGCTGTGTCTTCAGGTCAGTGTTTTTAAGAGATTCTCCAGTACAAGGCCCCTCCATTCAGAATGCTATTCAGGATGTGGGAGAGCCTGGTGATGGTACCAATAGTGGGCCGGTGACTTGATTCCAAGTATCGAGTTGGCAAGAGCCCCGGTTTTCAAAAGACACAACTGCCTCACAACTCCATGGTGGTGGAGTCAGCCATGCATTGAATAAAGAGTCAGAAGATGCACTCCTTGGTGTCCCCTGGTAGGGAGGCCTGCACCATGGACGGCTTTGGCAGAAAGTGCGACCAGGGCTCGATGCTCATGGCCTGCATCCAGGCTTACCAGCTGTACATGGGCATGTACCTCAGGGACCGGGCGAAAGAGCTTGCTGGGTTCTCAGCTGAGCTGTCAGGTGAATCTCTTGAGAGCTTCCAGACCCTCATCTCCTTGGTCAAGGAATGCTCTAAATTCCAGACTCGTGCAGCTTTTGACAGCTTCGAGTCTGTGGCTCATGTAGCTATGGTGGGCATCTGTACCCACCGCCTAGCTTGGCTACAGTCCTCGGACTTGGAGCAATGGGTGCAGGACAAACTGTCCGATGTCCCCTTCCGGGGAGAGAACCTCTTCAGCAAACCCATGATCAAAAAAGGTGGCCAAGTTGGAGTTAGAGTTCATGACCAAGACTAGGCTGTCCTGGAAGACCATTGACCCTTCCTGTCAGAAGGCTTTGGGGAAAAAGCCCTTCCACCTGAGGGCGAAAAAGGCTTATGGAAAATGCCCCCAATTTCCAGCCTATTGGGCTCCCCTAACAGGGTCCGCAGGCCAAGGGCCAGGGGCATGGCCCCCATAAGCAGAAAGCCCCCAAGCTCCAAACAGCACCCCAGCCACAGTCTTGGGAGGGGTTTGACTTCTTGGGCATAGCCCAACATGGGAGGACATCTGGTCTACTTTGTTCACCTCTGGCCGGGCATCACCACCGATGTCTGGGTGGTGTGAGAAAGTTACCTTCTGCATTTTGACCAGATGCCTCCTCCCTTCTTTATAGGGAAACTTCCTGTGACCTTCCTGCACAGAAAACTCCTATAGAAGGAACTTAAATCCTTACTTGAGGATCGGGCAGTAGATCCAGTACCTCAGCCCCCTTGGGGCACGAGTTTCTACTTTTGGTACTTCCTCATCCCAAAAAAGACAGGCAGCTTTTGGCCCATCCTGGATCTGCAGGACCTAAATCACTTTCTGGTGAAGGAGAAGTTCAAGATGCTATCCCTTGGAACATTGCTGCCCTACCTCCTGCGGGGAGATTGGATATGCTCCTTGGATCTCAAAGATGCCTATACTCACATCCTGATCCATCCCCAGCACTGTCAATACCTCTGCTTCATCATCGGAGACTGCCACTACCAGAACAAGGTGCTCCCCTTCAGGCTCTCCTCAGCCCACAAGGTATTCACCAAGTGCCTGGTGGTAGTCGCCGCTCATCTCTGCTTATTGGGGGTCTTCATCTTCACCTATCTGAAAGCCAGCTCGCCAGGGGAGCTGCATTATCAGGGGTTTGTGATCAACTTCCCAAAGTCACATCTGCTCCCGACCCAGCACCTTGTGTTCATAGGAACCCTTCTGGACTCAACCCAATCCAGAGCCTTCTTCCCTCCAGACCCGGGCACAACATCTAGCAACACTAGAAAAAGAGGTACAGGGTCACTCATCAGCATCTGCCTGTCTTCTGCTGTGCCTTAGGAGCACATCACCACCATGTCGATGGCCAGCCCATCTTGGTGCACCTCCCTAGTAGACCATTTTATGAAGGGGCTTCTCCCAGCCCCCGGTCCGCCCACCTCCGGTGGCATGGGACCTGAACGTTGTTTTCATGAAGCTGATGGCTCCCCCTTTGAGTCTCTGTCTATATGCCATCTCAAGTTCTTGTCTTGGAAAGTAGTGTTTCTGGTAGCGCTCACTTCAGCCAGGAGAGTTAGTGAGCTGCAGGCTTTGGTGGCCCACACCCCTTACACCAGGTTCCACAGAAACAGGGTTGGTCTCTGGACTCACCCGAAATTCTTGCCTAAGGTGGTGTCCGCTTTACACATAAACCAGGAGGTAGTCCTTCCCACCTTCTTCCCCAGGCCTAACACATCCTGAGCAGAGGCCTCGCTGCACACCCTTGATTGCAAGAGGACACTGTCCTTCTACCTTCAGAGGACACACCCCCATCGCTGCTCATCACAGCTAGTCGTCTCCTATGATGTCAACAGACTCAGGGTTGCAGTCTCTAAGCATACTCTATCTACCTGGGTGGCAGACTGCATCTCTTTCACCTATGAGCAGACTGGACTCTCCCTAGAGTGTCATGCTACCATGTATAATGTGCATGCCATGGTGGCCTCGATGGCTCACCTGCACTCAGTCCCTCTGCTGGACATCTGCCAGGCCTCCACCTAGTCTTCGGTCCATACATTCACAGCACATTACTGCTTGGAGGAGAGCTCACAGTGCGATAGTGCCTTCGGCCAGACAGTACTTCGTCACCTCTTTGGGGAAAAGTGCAACTCCTTCTCTCCAACCCTTTGTGTTCAGGCTACCGGAGAGGTGATTCCATCGGCAATGTTGAGGCTGCATCACTGGACTTCAAGCCATTCAGCGCTCCTTGCTGCCCTTCACAGTTCACCTTTTGGGTCATCTGTGGCTCCTACAGGTTTTTTTGGTAGCCTGTAGCTGGGTAGTCCCATATGTGAGGACTGACTTCATGCTTGTTCACGGAGAAAGTGTAGTTACTCACCTGTAACAGGTGTTCTCAGGGGACAGCAGGAATCAGTCCTCACAACCCTCCCTCCTCCCCATGAAGATTTTTTTTCTTTTTATGCTAGATTAAGCTAAGTCATCATACTGAGGTAAGATGACACCCTTGGGCGGGAAGGTGACCACACATGCGTGGTCTAGTCCTAAAGGTTTTCTTTGAAAGCTGGGGAGTGAATCCACACAGGCTCCATCGATTCCGATGTCACTCATAAGTGAGGACTGATTCCTGCTGTCTCCGGAGACCACCTGTTGCAGGTGAGTAACTACGCTTTCTTTTAGAAAAACAGACTGCTGTATAAAAGGCCCAACAGCTCTACCTTTGTGGTTAGAGGCTGTAAAATAAGTCCTTTCATTTAAAGTGGCATTGCAAGTTTCTGATTCTGTCACCTCATGGCTCCCTGCAGTGTCTTATAAACAAACCTCTAATAAACTATGTTTTGGGGGGTCCTTCACCAAAATTGAGAAGCAGCTCTATAAGGAATCTACAAGCAACAGTTGTTGCTCTGGTGAATGAGCCAGTCTCAAAGAGTCACATCCAGCTGGCTAAAGAGGGAAGCTATCAGATAATTAACCAATGCCATTTTGGCAGCTACAAAATGTCTGCCCCATTTTCTTTCATGATCTTACAGGCCAAATACAACATTGTATTGTTTAAATCCAAATAATCTTCCCCGTAGTCAGGTTTAGGTGGGTGACAATTGAAAGAGGTCCAGTTCTGATTTTGCATATTCTTCTGAGCTGCTCTTCACAAGCACCATAATTTTTCCTCAAACTATATCTTTTGACTTAGAGGCATCTGTTTTCTTCTTAGCCTTGTGCTTAGACTTCTGAGACACTATACCCGAGGATTGCTTTTTGTAATGGTTTGGGAGGTCCTTGCAAAAGTATCTCATGATTGATTCTTTTCCTTTTAACAGCTCTTGAAATCACCACCAATCCTAACCCCAGCTGCGCTGCAGAGTTATTAATGATCTCCAGGAACAAGCAGGGTGACGTCTGCACTGACAGAGCCCCATGCAGGAACACTCCCCCAGCATCCAAAAGGAATGCTTTTAGGAGCATCCCTCCATGCATGCGTGACTGCCTTCCCACCTTCCCATCAACTCTCCTCAGTCATCTTTTTTTCGTGGAGCCATTAGGACATTGTTCTCTTCCTGCTGGTAAAATTTGTCTAAGTGCCTTCAGGTACATCGTGCTTTGCCTTCCTGTCAATCCGGTACCGTCACTGGACGCCCCAGTCTCTTTTTTCATTTTTTATTTTTATTTTTCACTCAATTTTTACTTAATTTGCAGCGTTGCCACTACCTTGGCTGGCCTAGGCCACCATTGCTTCATTTGATTTTTCCTCTGATCTCAGCCATTGAGAAAACACATAGTGGTTTTAAAAAATGTACTAAGTACTGAAACACTATTTCTGCTACAGATAAGCACAGTTGGTGCTTAAAGTGTTTGTGCCTGGACCATGATGCTTCGGCTTGCCTCCTGTGTCAGAAAATGACCAGGAGGGGACTTAAAAACAGTGAACAACAATGGGAAAACCTGTTTCCATCAGACTCTGCCACTTCAGCACACTCTTCAGTGGCCTTCACACCATCATGGGCATCCACCTCATCACATGGTTCCCATACCTCCTCGAAACCCAAACATAGCAGCAAACACAAATCCACCATGAAGGCAGAAAAGGTATCAAAGACCTCAGTGTTGGCGTCTGACACCGATTCCTAGCATTGACACAAACACTCCCCTACAGGGGATCTGGTCTTGGACAGGCTAGCAAAAACAGCTCTGGTGGGAGAAAACTTCCTCCAAAGCACTACAGGGGCTCCAGAATGCTCCCAAGCCATCGACTTCCGGTGAGCTCCCAGTATCATGTTCTGGGACGGTGGCACAGGACCCCATACAGGAATCCATCCAGACACCTCCAGTCTTCCTCGACCAGCAGGTGCTGGCTATCGAGCGAAGTCTGGCTGCTATTCTGGCGGCAGTAGTGCTGGGGCCCTTGGGATCCGGAGACCTGATACCTGACCTTGATGTTGGTGCATCAAGGCACTCTGCAGCATTGTTGATGGAACCAACACTGTCTCAAGTTCTGGGCCAATACCCCCGTTAGAGTCCATGGATGCACCAGTGTTGGGGCACCTCAGTTCTGACACCTCAGGGCATCGGTGCCAATACATGATGTCAGCATCGGAACAGCATCGACGCCATGGTTCTGACTGACACTATTTTGACTTCTTACTGAGCTCTGATTCCACCTCCTCAGAATTGGACATCAAGTCTGTCAGTTCCTTAGGCCCAAACATTCCTTTGGACCCTTCTCCACCGCATGAGGAGTTGTCTTTTCAAGATTTAATCCGAGACATAGCGGCAGCACTCTTGGTGTCTGTAACAACTGAGGCTGAACCAAGAGCTGAAGAACTTGAAATTCTTCAATACCCTTTGCCGCCTAAGGAGGCTTCTACACAGCCAATACATCATATCCTTCAGGGCCTCATGCTCCGCATATGGGAGACTCCCTTGATGGTTCTGGAATCAGCAATGCATCAAGTTAAAAGTTCTAAAAATCACATCTCGGTTCCCCCAGGAAGGGAGTCAAGGGCTCTAGATGCATTTGGACATCGATGCTTCCAAGCAGTTATGCTAGCATCAAGGATCAACTCTTATATGTTTTACATGGGTATGTTTTTGAGGGATGTAACTAAAGATCTGGCTGAGTTCTCCACCTTGTTGCTACCTGAAAAGCAGAGTGGAGAACTCAGCATTGGTCAATCATGGTCAGAATACTTCCAAATTCCTCACTAGGGATGCCTTTGAGTCCACTAGTAGGGCAGCAGCAGTCTGTATAGGAGCCAGGAGAATGGCCTGGCTGCAAGCATCTGACCTTGAACTGGGTTCAAGATAAAACTTGCAAATATTCCCTGCCCCCCCCCCTTTTTCTTCATAAGGGAGTCCCCTATGGATCCTCTACACTCCAGCCTGCTTCAGCAAGAGAGAGTCACTCTGCTTGTGCAGGGAGCCATAGAGGAAGTTTCACCCCTTCAACAAGGGCTCGGGTTCTACTCCCATTATTTCCTCATCCCCAAAGAAACAAGGGGGGGGGGTTCAGGCCTATCCTGGACCTCAGGAATCTCAATAAGTTCCTAGTGCAGGAAAAGTTTAAGATGGTCTTGCTAGGAATTCTACTTCCTTACCTTCAGAAAGAAGACTGGCTGTGCTCTCAAGGATGCCTACACTCACATCCTTATTCATCCCTCTCACAGAAAGTACCTCCACTTCTTGTTCGAGGTTCTGCACTACCAGTACCGTGTTCTATCTTTTGGTCTGCATCAAGAGTTTTTACAAACTGTCTGGCAGTAGTAGCGGCCTACCTCTGCACACTGGGCATCTTCGTCTTCCCTTACTTAGATGATTGACTAATCAAGGGCGATTCTCCTATTGTAGTGAACATATCTCTTCAAACGCATCATCATGGTGCTTCAGCATCTGGGTTTTGTGGTCAACTATCCAAAGTCCCATCTCACTCCAATAAAAACTAAAGTTCATTGGGGTGCTTCTGGACACTATGCAAGCTCAAGCCTTCCTTCCAGGAGAACGGCTCCACTGCTTCACTGAGTTGGCAAATCACTGCCAAAGCTAGTCCTGCATCAGGGCAAGGGACATGCTACATCTTTTGGGACACATGGCCTCCATGGTCCATGTCATCCCATATGCTCACCTGCACATGCATTCAGCACAGTGGATTCTCTCCGCTCAGTGGAAGCAGTCTACAGGTCGTCTCATGGACAAGATCACCATCACTCCTCAGCTGGTGGATTCCCTCAAGTGGTGGTGCACCCTTCAAAATCTTCTCTTCGGGTTATCTTTTTGGATGTCTGTACCACAGTGTGCCCTGACGACAGATACTTCAAAACAGGGCTGGGGGGCTCACCTCGAGGGCCTCATTATGCAAGGCCTCTGGTCCCCCAGGGAAGTCTTTTACCGCATCCACCTCCTGGAATTCAGGGCAATTGCCAATGCCCTTCGTATGTTCCATCCTCAGTTGACCGGACAGTCTGTACTCATTCAGACCGACAACCAGGTAGCCATGTATTACATCAACAAACAAGGGGGGACTGGATCTTGCTCCCTTTGCAGGGAGACAGCCACCTCTGGGTCTTCGTTATATCTCATCAGATACTACTTCAAGCAGTTTACCTTCTGGGGGAGCTGAATGTGCTCGCAAACAAATTGAGTTGAGTTCTTCGACCACACGAATGGACTCTCCATTGAGAAACAGCGAAGCACATCTTTTGATTATGAAGAACTCCCATCATCGACCTTTTTGCTACCCCAACGAATGCCCAGCTTCCTCGGTTCTGTTCAAGGATCCCGTCTCCACAGAGCCAGGCTTCCAATGAGTTTCTCCTTTATTGGGGACAGGGACTGTTTTACGCATTTCCACCCATTTCATTGATACCGAAAACCCTCTTCAAGCTGCAATTAGACAGGGGAAGGATGATTCTCTTTACCCCATTCTAGCCATGTCAACCAGGGTTTCCCCTTCTCTTTCAACTAGTGAAACACAAACCTCTCAGTCTGGGATGCACGCCCCCATCTCCTATTGCAGGACCAGGGCTCACTCCTTCACCCCAATCTGAGGGTGCTCCGATTGACGGCATGGCTGCTGAAAGCCTAGTCTTATCTCCTAGAACTTCTGGGGGACATCAAAAATATCCCCCTGGTGTCTAGAAAAGACTACTCCATGTGCTTATACATTCAAATGGTGTAGGTTTTACTTCTGGTGCTCACATAGGGCTCTCAGCCCATTTACTTGCCAGATGGAGCCTCTTTTTCAGTATCTTCTCCATCTCTCTAGTGCAGGACTAAAAACAAATTCAGTTTGAATCCATCTTATTGCCATTGCGGCCTCACACCATTTATAAGGCGACTTACAAACAAACTGAGCACCTTAGGGATGGACCCTAAAGTTACTGATTGGGTTAGAAATTGGTAGAGTAGGAGGCGACAAAGGGTACAGGTAAATGGATCTCACTCTGAGGAGAGGATTACCAGTGGTGTGCCGCAGGGATCTGTCCTGGGTCCGATTCTTCTTAACATCTTTGTTAGTGATATTGCAGATATTGGGTAAGGTTTGCTTGTTTGCGGATGATACCAAAATCTGCAATAGATTAGACACCCAGGAAGGAGTAGATAACATGGAGGAGGGATCTAGCTAAGCTTGAAGAATGGTCTAGAATATGGCAGCTGAAATTTCATGTTAAAAAATGCAGGGTCATGCATTTGGGCTGCAAAAATCCAAAGGAGTGTTACAGTGTAGAGGGGGTGAAGTACTACTGTCCACAAAAGAAGAGTGGTACATGGGTTTAATTGTGTCTGACAATTTTAAAGTAGTTAAACAGGTAGAAAAGGTGACTGAGAAACTCAGAAGGATGCTTGGGTGTATAGGGAGAGGAATGGCCAGCAGGAAAAGGAGGTGATAATGCCTCTGTATAAGTCTCTGGGGCTACCTCATTTGGAGTATTGTGTGCAATTCTGGAGACTGCACCTTCAAAAGGATATAAGCAGGTTGGAGTCTGTGCAGAGGGTGGCTACTAAAATGGTTAGTGGTCTTCATTATGTAGCATATGAGGACAGACTTAATGTGGATACTTTAGAGAAAAGGCAGGATAGGGGTGGTATGATAGAGACATTTAAATTCCTCTGTGGCATAAATGCACAGGAGGGTCTCTTTCAATTGAAGGCAAGCTCTGCTATGAGGAGACATAGGATGAGAGTGAAAGGGGATAGACTCAGGAGTAATATGCGGAAGTATTTCTTTCTCCAGGACCAAGCAGGAAGTCAGTCCTCACTTATGGGTGTCATAGACGCCGATGAAGCCCCAGCGGAGCATTTCCCCAGCTTTCCATGAAAGCCTTTGGGAATGCTGGCACGCATGCGCGGTTCCCTTCCCGCCTAAAGGTGCCATCTTACCTCAGTCTCTTTTTTTCCGTGAAGCCCATCGGACGTGTGTCCTGTTTTTCCTGGAAAAGAGTAGTTTTTTCTTGGCGTTATCTCGCTTTTTTCCTTGGATTCGACGTCGGTTCCCCTCCCGCCGGGTTCGGTACGCCGGTATCGAATCCCTTTTTTCTTTTTTCGGTTTTTGCCCTTAGTGGCTCGGCGCTCGCACCAAATCTTTTTTCTTTTCCCTGGAAGGCTGGTCCTTTGACCTCGCGGGGACCCTTTTCTCCCCGATGACTTCCAGTGGTTTTAAAAAGTGTGATCAGTGTAAGAAGATAATGTCTCTCACCGACACACACGACTGCTGCCTTCGGTGCCTTGGCCCGGACCACGATTCTAAAATGTGCGGGCCATGTGGAAAAATGTCTTCCAAGGCCCTCCGAAGTCGTCAACAGCAAAGTGAACGGCTTTTCTCGGACTCGGCCTCTGCCCGGGCCCGGTCCTCGTCTGAGGCCTCGACATCTCGGGATTCCGATCCCGAGAGGCGTTGCAGCTCCTCGGACAGGGGGTCCCCCGACCGGGAACGTAAGAGGAAGAAGCGGCTCGCGAGGGTGGCGTCGGAGGAGGTCTCTGAGCCCTCGAGGGCCAGGTCTAAGACCCCCGACCGTCGTCCCGGGCCCGTGTACCAGGAGAAGCCAACTAAAGTTCCTCGCATGGAGCCAGAGTCTGCTGGACACGTAAGTCCTGTTGTCCTCGTGGACTCGCCTCCCCGAGTACCGACGTCGGGCCCGGCGCCGCCGGGGCCCAAGTCGGGGGCTGCTGCGTCACCCGAGCTGAGTCTCAGGTTGACAGCCTTGGAGAGCAGAATGTCTGCCTTCATGGATCAGCAGCGGGCACTGATGGCCAGCCTGTCTGGCGCATCTGCCCCGACCACCGGGACATCGACTTCAAAGTCGACCCCGGAGACTGAGCCGATACTCGAGTCCCTTGCGGCTCGAGGTCGTCCTCGGTCGAGGTCTCCCTCGACCTCCCGTTCAGGACCGAGGGTCTCGACGCCGGTCCCCCCGGCGTCGGGGCAGGTGCCTAGAGGCCCCGCGGGGTCCGAGCTCGACTTGACATCGGACGAGTCGGCTTGGGAGACCGAAGGCGAGGAGTCTCCTGACACCTTCAAGACTCGGTGTGTCCCTTCGGACTCACCTGAGTCTGAGCCCCAGAGTAGATCCCCTCCGGAGGACACTAAGTTCTCGGAGTTTGTCCGCGATATGGCCGCTGCTCTGGCTATCTCGGCTGACCCCGAGGAGGAGCCTCGAGCCGAGGAGCTCGATGCTCTGCCGTATGACTCTCCTCCGAAGGAGGCCTTTACTGTCCCGGTTCCTCCGATGCTGGAACGGCTCCTCTTCCGGATGTGGGAGGCACCTGCCTCGGCGCCAGTTTTGAGCAAGCGGGTCGATTCCATCTATCGGCTCCGCAAGAGTCCTGGCTTCCAAAAAGCACAGCTGTCGCACCATTCCATGGTTGTGGAATCGGCCATGCATTGACTGAAGAGTCAGAAGATGCACTCCGCGGTGCCCCCTGGCAGGGAGGCCCGGAAACTCAATGGCGTCGGTAGAAAGTGCTTCCAGGGCTCGATGCTTGCTTGCCGTGTCCAGACTTACCAGCTCTACATGGGCATGTATTTACGAGACCTGGCCAAGGAGTTGGCCGGATTCTCTGCTGGTCTCTCCGGGGATCCCTTGCAGAGTTTTAAGTCCTTGTCCTCAAGGATCCGGGAATGCTCTAAGTTCATGTCCCGTGCCGCCTACGATGGCTTCGAGGCTTCGGCCCGAGTAGCGGCAGCTGGCATCGCGGCTCGACGCCAGGCGTGGCTGCAGTCATCGGACCTCGAGCCATGGGTTCATGACAAGTTGGTCGATGTCCCTTGCCGTGATGAAAACCTTTTTGGCAAGCCTGTGGCCGAGAAGGCTGCTCAGCTCGAGACAGAGCACCTCATGAGGACACGGCTGTCGAGGAAGACCTCTGCCCCTTCATCTAAGAGGAAGGGCCCGGGTAAGAAGCCCTTTTACCCGAGGAAGGGCACTGCCTACAAACAGTACCCCCAGTATCAGGCTGCCCAAGCTGCCCCCCAGGGTCAGCAAGCCAAGGGCCGGGCTAATGGGCCCCGTAGGCAGAGTGCCCCCAAGCCTCCGGCCCCTGCTCCCACTCAGCAGGGTGGGGGTTTTTGACTCCTTGAGTATAGCCATTCCTCCCTTGCAGACCCAGCCCTGCACAGGAGGCTGCCTAGCTTTGTTCGCTCACCAGTGGCCTTTGATAACCCAAGACAGTTGGGTGCTGGACATAGTCCATCGAGGCTATGCCCTGCATTTTCACCAACTGCCTCCGCCACACTTCCCAGGGGAACCTTTCCGGCCTCCCCTGCATACAGCCCTTCTCCTCCAGGAGCTAAAGGGTCTGTTGCTGGACAAGACGGTGGAGCCTGTGCCTCCCCACTTCCAAGGTCACGGGTTTTACTCCAGGTATTTCCTGGTGCCAAAAAGAACCGGTGGCCTTCGACCCATTTTGGATCTCAGAAACCTGAACAAGTTTCTAGTGAAAGAGAAGTTCAAGATGCTTACTCTTGGAACACTTCTGCCCTACCTCCAGCAGGGAGATTGGCTTTGCTATTTAGATCTCAAGGATGCTTACACTCACATCCTTATTCATCCAGACCACAGAAAGTACCTCAGGTTCATTGTGGGAGGAAACCATTATCAGTACAGAGTACTTCCTTTTGGACTGACCTCCGCTCCCAGGGTATTTACCAAGTGCCTAGCAGTGGTGGCAGCCTACCTGAGAAATCAGGGCATCTTTGTGTTTCCTTACCTAGACGACTGGCTCATCAGAGGCCAGACTTCCCTAGAAGTTAAACAGGCCACCAACAGGACCATAGAACTGCTCCAAAAGGTGGGCTTTGTCATCAACTTCGCAAAGTCCACTTTGCTCCCCTCCCAGAACTTGGAGTTCATAGGAGCAAGGTTGGATTCTCAGCTGGCAAGAGCATTCTTACCGGTGGACCGAGCACAAAGGCTCATGGACCTCGCCAGCAAGTTTCTGCACAGGTCCCTGGTCTCTGCCAGACTCTGTCTCAGGATTCTGGGCCACATGGCGTCGACGGTACAGGTGACCCCCAATGCCAGGCTCAATATGAGACCTGCCCAGTGGTGCCTTCGGACTCAGTGGTCACAAGCCTCAGGCAGTCTCAGAGACAGGATCAGAGTGTCCCACCGTTTCCTGGCATCCCTCAACTGGTGGTTACACCCCCCCAATCTGCTGATGAGGGTGCCCTTTCAGATCCCACCTCATACAGTGGTACTGACCACCGATACCTCTCTGTAGGGTTGGGGATTACACTGCCTAGACAAGTGCACCCAGGGCCTGTGGTCTCATTGGGAGGCGTCCCAGCAGATCAATCTACTGGAACTCAGAGCTATCCGCTTGGCCCTCAAGGCCTTTACTGCTTCCCTGGCACAACAGTCTGTCTTGATCCAGACAGACAACCAGGTAGCCATGTTCTATGTAAACAAACAGGGCGGAACTGGTTCCCAGCCCCTTTGCCAGGAGGCCCAGGACCTCTGTTCCTTTGCCCTGAAGCACAACATGCTCCTCAAAGCAGTCTATCTTCCAGGCCAGGAGAATTCCCTGGCCGACAGATTGAGCAGGATTCTGCAACCACACGAGTGGCAGCTACATCCTTTAGTGGTTCAAAAGATTTTCTTGAAATGGGGGCTTCCCTCCATAGACCTGTTTGCCAGTCCACTGAACAACCAGTTGCCAAAGTTCTGCTCCAGGCAACCGCATCCTCTGAGAGTAGCAGCAGATGCCTTTCTGATTCCCTGGACTCAGGGCCTACTCTATGCGTTTCCTCCCACCCCTCTGGTGGCCTGAACACTGTTCAAGATTCTCCAAGACAGGGCCTCAGTCCTCCTGGTAGCTCCCAGGTGGCCAAGGCAGCCTTGGTTCCCCCTCCTGCTTCAACTGGCAGTGGATCTGCCTCTGCCTCTGGGATTGCAACCCGACCTTCTCTCTCAGAATCAGGGCTCCTTGCTGCATCACAATCTCAAAGCTCTCAATCTCATGGCATGGAGGCTGCAAGGGTAGTATTGGCTCCCTGGGGCCTGCCTCCCGAGGTTGAGGAAGTTCTCCTAGCCTCCAGGAAACAATCCACTAGGAAGACCTATGCTCTCAAGTGGAACAGGTTCTCTGTGTGGTGTCAGCTACGTGCTGAGGATCCTTTCTCCTGTACTGTGTCGGTAGTGCTTCAGTACCTGCTGCACTTGTCCAATCAGGGTCTCAAGTCCAACTCTGTTCGGGTCCACCTCTCTGCTTTAGCAGCTCACCACTGCCTAGTTGAGGGCCATTCCTTGTCTGTGCACCCTTTGGTGTCTAGGTTTCTCAGAGGCTTGCTTCTGCTCAAACCTCGCATACGTCCTCCTGCTCCTGAGTGGGAGCTTAATGTCGTCTTGCAGCAGCTGACTCGCCCACCTTTTGAGCCTATGGCTACTTGCCCTCTACGCTTCCTTCCCTGGAAGACTCTCTTTCTGATAGCCCTTACTTCGGCTAGGAGAGTGAGTGAGCTTCAGGCCTTGGTCTGTGATAGACCTTACACCAGGTTCTATAAAAACAGGGTGGTCCTTAGGACTCACCCTAAGTTCCTTCCTAAGGTTGTCTCCTCTTTCCACCTCAACCAGGAGGTGGTTCTTCCTACTTTATTCCCTAGGCCTCATGCAAGTCGGGCTGAAACAGTTCTCCATACCTTGGACTGTAGGAGGGCCTTATCCTTCTACCTTGAACGTACGCAAGGTCACAGGAAGGCTTCTCAACTCTTCCTTTCCTTTGACCCCAATAACTTGGGGGGACCTGTGTCCAAGCGTACCTTGTCCATCTGGGTGGCTGACTGTATCACCTGGGCTTACAAGGCAGCTGACCTTCCTTTGCAGGGTAGGGTCACGGCCCACCGTGTGAGGGCCATGGCTGCATCAGTGGCTCATCTCCGCTCTGTTCCATTGCAAGACATCTGCAGGGCTGCTACTTGGTCTTCAAGCCAGACTTTTGCAGCCCACTACTGTCTGGAGAGGGAGTCCCGTAGGGACAGTGCTTTTGGCCAGGCAGTACTCTGGAATCTCTTTGAGGTCTAGGCAACTCCTGCCCTCTGGTTGGGCTACCTGTGGAGGTTGTGTCCTTGAAATGCCTTTCTTTGCTGCTGAGATTAGAGGGAGTTCTCTTGTTCAGCCTGGGTTCCTGGTAGCCCAAAGCTGGGGAGTCACCCATAAGTGAGGACTGACTTCCTGCTTGGTCCTGGAGAAAGAGTAGTTACTCACCTGTAACAGGTGTTCTCCAGGAGCAGCAGGAATCAGTCCTCAGTACCCTCCCTCCTCCCCTTGGAGATGCAGTTGTATATAGTTTACTTTTTACATTTTTGTGTGCTGTTCTTAGCTATGTCATTTGACTGAGGTAAGATGGCACCTTTAGGCGGGAAGGGAACCGCGCATGCGTGCCGGCATTCCCAAAGGCTTTCATGGAAAGCTGGGGAAATGCTCCGCTGGGGCTTCATCGGCGTCTATGACACCCATAAGTGAGGACTGATTCCTGCTGCTCCTGGAGAACACCTGTTACAGGTGAGTAACTACTCTTTACGAAAAGAGTGGTAGATGCATGGAATAGTCTCCCAGTGGAGGTGGTGGACACGAGGACAGTATCTGAATTAAAAAAAGCATGGGACAAACACAGAGGATCTCTAAGGGTAAAAAGGGGACTACTGTTGGTTATATGTAAGACTAGATAGCCCATGTGGTCTTCTTCTGCCGTCGTGTTTCTTTCTGTGTCCTGTCAGACAGCCTATCTCTGTTCATTCTCTGGTAGCACGCTTCATGTTCTACCTTCTCCTAACAAGGCCACCAATCAGACTACCTCCAGTAGCCTGGGTCCTCAATGTTAGAACATAAGAACATAAGATATGCCATACTGGGTCAGACCAAGGTCCATCAAGCCCAGTATTCTGTTTCCAACAGTGGCCAATCTAGGTCATATGTACCTAGCAGTTTCCCCAAGGGACACAGGTTCCACAATGCTTGTATTGGTTCAAGCATTGATATCCTGGGTCCTTTCTTAATAATGGTTTATGGACCTTTCCTCCAGGAACTTGTCCAAACCTTTTTTAAACCCAGCTACACTAACAGCCTTTACTACATCCTCCGGTAACAAATTCCAGAGTTTGATTACACGTTGAGTGAAAAAATATTTTCTTTTATTAGTCTTAAATAGTTTACCCTGTAGCTTCATTGCATGTCCCCTAGTCTTTCTATATTCTGATAAGGTAAACAATCGATCTACGTTTACCCGTTCCACTCCGTTCATTAATTTATAGACTTCTATCACATCTCCCCTCAGCCGTCTCTTTTCCAGGTTAAAGAGCCCTAACCTTTTTAGCCTTTCTTCATAGGAGTATCCTTCCATCCCCTTTACCATTTTGGTGGCTCTTCTCTGAACCTTTTCTAAAATCGCTATATCCTTTTTAAGATACGGCGACCAGAATTGCACACAATATTCAAGGTGCGGTCTCACCATGGAACGATATAGAGGCATTATAATATCTTTTGGGTTTTTTTCCATTCCTTTCCTTATCATACCTAGCATTCTATTTGCTCTCTTGGCCGCCGCTGCACACTGGGCCGAGGGTTTTGTCCTGGCTCATCTGGTCAAACCTCCCTTTGAACCCCTTGCCTCTGTTCACTGAAGTTCCTAACTTGTCAAAGCAACCAAGAAGATAACCTTACATCCGCGTGTCATGTCAGTGAATTGCAAGCTCTGGTGGATTATGCTCCTTACACACGCTTCCACCATGATACTGTAGGTTGGTCCTGTGGACCCATCCCAAGTTCCTTCCAAAGGTGATGTCTCCTTTCCATCTTAATTGGTTGGTTTCTCTTCCAACCTTTTTTCCCAAGACCTCATTCTTCTCAAGCTGAAGCAACGCTACATATCCTGGACTGCAAGAGAGCTTTAGGCTATTTTTTGTACAGAACTAAAGCCCACCCTCAGTCCTCACAACATTTTGTATCATTATCTTTAAGGTGCAGAGCGCTAAGCGGGTAGCATCGAAAATTGCTGCTACCCACAGTGCCATTCCCTGCCTCAGAATGCCCCAACCACACCCCAATGCTAAGCAGATAGCATCTGGGTGTGTTAGGGACTTAACTGGTATTTTCCAAAGGCACTACCCATCTAGGTGCCTTTGGAAAATCCCGGTTAAGGCATTTACACGGGTAGCATGGACTGTTACCCATGTAACTGCCTTCGCACTGGTCAACATTGAAATTGTTACTGACTTTAAAAGGCTCTAATCTGTAGTATCTTGGTGAGCTGAATATGAATATAACATTAAAAAAAATTTATTGGCTCTCGTTTTGAAGATATTGCATGTAGTTCATTTTTGACGTTTCACCGTGTAAATTTATCCAGTAGGACATCAACAACATCCCAAATAAGCCTTGAATGATGTAATATTGCATCACATTGCATAATACCAGCATGCACACATCATCCAGAGCTGATTGCATCATTTTCTGATGCAATGCAATACTACTGCCAGATGGCTGCTAAAGCCATCTGACGTCAGCGGTGTACTATATGCAGTCGGAAAGGAAAGTAATCTGGTATTCTGTTCCGATATTGAAAGCCTCATGAATGCCTTAAAAATCACTCATGACCCATAAGACTGGAGACTATTTATAGACTCTTCGAAACTGAGTCTGAAGGCTGTGCTTTTGAACAATGGAAACCGTTTTCCATCTATTCCAGTAGCACATGCCGTCCACATGAAAGAGACATAAAGCATCTACTGACTTCCATTAACTATAACAAGTACAGCTGGCACCTCTGTGGTGACTTGAAGGTAGTTGCCCTTTTAATGGGACTGCAGCAGGGATATATAAAATACATGTGTTTCTTATGTGAGTGGGATAGCCGAGCAAGGGATTGGCACTACTTGCGGAAGGAATGGAATTGCAGACAAAATGTAACAGAGAGAAGAATATCCAGCACCCAGCTCTGGTTGAGGCTAACAAAATCCTGCTACCACCCCTTCACATCAAACTAGGTTTGATGAAAAACTTTGTGAAAGCCATGGACCGCACTTCGCCAGCTTTCTGATACCTGCATGAAAATTTCCTTGACTCAGCGAAGCAAAGATTAAAGAGGGAGTTTTTGTGGGTCCTCAGATTCAAGAGCTCTTCAAAGATAACCAGTTCAACAACTTGCTGCAGGGTGATGCGATACAAGCATGGAATGGTTTTCGCCTAGTGTCAACAAACTTTCTTGGGAATGTTAGGGCAGAAAACTACAAGGAACTAGTAGAAGACATGCTGATGCAGTATCAGAAACTTGGCTGCAATATGTCTCTAAAGATCCATTTCCTTGATTCCCATCTCGATTTCTTTCCTGACAACTGTGGTATGGTTAGGGATGAACAGGGCGAACATTTTCACCAGGATATCGCAACGATGGAGCAAAGATACCAGGGAAAATGGTCCACTACAATGCTGGCTGACTACTGCTGGACACTTCCCAGAGAAGCTCCCAAACAGCTGTACAAGAGACAGGCGAAAAAATCTAAGAATTAGTCTATGACTTGGTTTTTTACAGGTATTAACCGAAGGCCTATTATATTTACTATTGACATGCATTTCGTGATGTAAACATTAATTCTTGTAGATTACAAAAAAACTAGAGCCAACTTTGCAATTTCACTGTCATATTCGTGTTCAGCATATAAAAATTGATAAGAAATGACTATTTTTATTTCAGTAACATGACTTTTGTAAAAATTTGTTGACCAGTGAAATCGAGCCCTTCATCAATACCTGCTCCATATATAATGGGTGACCCAGGCTGGATCCTGACTTCTGGGCCACATAATTTCCATACACTGTGAGGGCACTGTAGGTTCTAATTAGCACCATGGTAAAAAAATAAAAATAAAATCACTTTCCAGGATCGCAGATGAAGCTTAGGGATCACCTTCCTGTTTTGATCCATCTTTATTTCAAAATTGATGGGGTTGATGTGCTTGTTGCTTTTTCATGGGAACATAATGAGGCTTATTCTAGGTCAAAATTATAAATGTGTTCTTTTGCCTTTAGCCAGAACACAGCATAGCAGCGGTATAAAATGCTCCTCTATTAACCTTTGCTCCACAATGTCTGTGTAGAGATATAGGGGTATGTTTACTAAATAGCAGTAGCGGCTTCCGTGCGATATCAGAGCAGTGAATTCAATGGGGCCACAGCTCTGAAACTGCACAGAAGCCACTACCACTGTTTAGTAAACATACCCCCTAGTGTTAAACCCTCCTATGATGTCTGCAGGCATGTGTACACAGTAACTAAAAACATTACAATCTCCAGGAACAAGCAGGAATGTAGTCTTCACATATGAGTGATGGCAGCACCAACAGAGCCCGCACAGGAACGCTCCCCAATGTCCAATAGGAAAGCTTTATGGAGCATCCCACTGCACCTGTGTAGCTGCCTTCCCAGCTCTCCCTCCTCATTTCTTTGGAGCCGACAGGAAGCAAAGCCTGTCACTGTAGAAAAAAGTCTTGTTTCTCATATTTTTCTGGTTCGCATCTGCCTTCCCATCAACCCTGGTACTGTCGGTACTTTCTTTCTTCTTTAAAAAAAAACCTGTGAAGAAGAAAGTTCTACTTTCTTCAGATGCATCAATGCTATCTTAGGCTAGGCCTTCCATTTGTTTCTGACAAAACGGAGAAACCATCCAGTGGTTTTAAGAAGTGCTCCAAGTGTGGTGGTACCATCTCGGCCACCGACATCCATAACTAGTGTCTAAAGTGCCAAGGGCCTGATCACCAACTGTCAGAATGCCCTCTCTGCAGAAAGATGATAAAGAAAGGCCTACAACATCGAGCTGCAAAGCTGGGCACCCTCTTCGCCTCAGACACCATCTCTTTAGCATTAATGTCATCGAGAGCGTCACCTTCCTCCCATGGTTCTCAGGTATCGAAACCTAAGTCTTTATCGAAGGCTGGCCAAGGGTAGATCTTCTAAGCATCAAGATGCCTCAGGCGTTGCCCTGGAGGGGGACACACCGGCCAAAAACCCCAGTGGGAGGACTTTCCCTCCAAAGCCTTAATGGGGTCCCAGTATGCTCCTGAAGCCTCCACTTCTGGACAGTGCTTGGTGCCATGCTCAGGGATCATGGCCCGCAATTCCGGTACTGATACCCAAGTACCAGCAAGCTCCATGGATAAACACATCCCTGTCATCGAGCGGAGCTTAGCGGCCTTACGGGTGGTCTCGGTTCCAGTGAAACCCTTACAGTCTGTTCCGCAGACGTCAGTACCGATACACGCTGCATCGATTTTCTTGATGCTTTCCATGCTACTGCCATGCTGGCCCTCGAACCCATTTCCGGTACCGAGGTTCTGAATACACAAATTCCAGGTACCAGCTTCGACCGGTACAGAGTTTGTACAGAGTGGGAACACCCTGCCCGAGTCTTTGGATTCCGATTCCTCGGACAATGAATCGGCCGATACTCGAGACATGCAAACTCTCCCAGAAGACCCATCTCCATCTCCACAATGCCGCATGTCCCCACCACAGAACATGTCTTTTCAAGACTTTATTCGCAATGTTGCTAGAGGCCTGTCCAAAACAGTAACATCAGAGAAAGAGCTTAGGGCCGAAGAATTAGAAATTCTTCAATGTCCAACAGCTCCAAAAGAAGCGGCTATGCTTCCTATCCATCGCAGACTTCACAACCTCATGCTTTGTATGTGGGAGACACCTCTTACTATTTTCCCCATACCCGCCGGCTCGATAACCATGTACCAGGTAAAAGAGTGTCCTGGTTTTCAAAAGACAATTGCCGCACCATTCCATGGTAGTGGAATCAGCAATGCATTGAATCAAGAGCACGAAAACACATTCCTCTAACTCTCCGGGTAGGGAATCAAGAACCCTAATCACTTTTGGTTGATGTTGCTTTCAGGCCTCCATGTTATCAGTCAGAATCGGTTCCTACATATTCTATATGGATATGTTCCTCAAAGAGGTGGCTAAGGATTTGGAGTTAATGGCTCCTCGTCTCCCTGATGACAAGAGGGCAGATTATCTCACCCATGTAAAGCAATGTTTCAAAATTGTCAATAGAGCAACTTTTGATTGCTTTGAGTGCATCAGCAGAAGATGTCCTACAACTATTAGATAAACTGAAGAGTAGCAAATCACCTGGGCCGGATGGTATACATCCAAGGGTGTTGAAAGAACTGAAATTTGAGATTGCAGACCTGCTATCAGTAATCTGTGAACTATCATTAAAATCATCTCTAATACCTGAGGATTGGAGGATCGCCAATGTAACACCAATTTTTAAAAAGGGTTCGAGGGGTGATCCGGGAAAAATGGTAGAAACCATCATAAAGAATAAAATTACTCAGCATATAGATAGTCATGACCTAATGGGAGACAGCCAACATGGCTTTAGACAAGGAAGATCTTGTCTTACTAATCTGTTATGTTTTTTTGAAGGAGTGAATAAACAGGTGGACAAAGGTGAGTCGGTTGATATTGTGTATCTGGACTTTCAGAAAGCCTTTGACAAGGTCCCTCATGAGAGACTTTTGGCAAAACTAAAGAGTCATGGGATAGGAGGCAGTGTACTACTGTGGATCAGGAACTGGTTAAAAGATAGAAAGCAGAGGGTAGGGCTAAATGGCCAATTTTCCCAATGGAGAAAGGTGAATAGTGGTGTACCCCAGGGATCTGTGCTGGGTCCGCTGCTTTTTGACATATTCATAAATGACCTGGAAAGTGGAATAACGAGTGAGGTTATCAAATTTGCTGATGACACAAAACTATTTAAAGTTGTTAAAACCCAGGAGGATTGTGGAAAATTGCAAGAGGATCTTGATAAATTGGAAGACTGGGCATCAAAATGGCAGATGAAATTTAATGTGGAGAAGTGCAAGGTTATGCACCTAGGGAAGAACAACCCAAACTATGGTTACACGATGCAAGGTTCCACATTAGGAACCACCACCCAAGAAAAAGATTTAGGCGTCCTTGTGGATACCATGTTAAAACCCTCGGCCCAGTGTGCAGCGGCGGCCAAGAGAGCAAATAGAATGCTAGGTATGATAAGGAAAGGAATGGAAAATAAAACAAAAGATATTATAATGCCTCTATATCGTTCCATGGTGAGACCGCACCTTGAATATTGTGTGCAATTCTGGTCGCCATATCTTAAAAAGGATATAGCAATTTTAGAAAAGGTTCAGAGAAGAGCCACCAAAATGGTAAAGGGGATGGAAGGCTACTCCTATGAAGAAAGGCTAAAAAGGTTGGGGCTCTTTAACCTGGAAAAGAGACGGCTGAGGGGAGATATGATAGAAGTCTATAAATTAATGAACGGAGTGGAACGGGTAAACCTAGATCGATTGTTTACCTTATCAGAATATAGAAAGACTAGGGGACATGCAATGAAGCTACAGGGTAAACTATTTAAGACTAATAAAAGAAAATATTTTTTCACTCAACGTGTAATCAAACTCTGGAATTTGTTACCGGAGGATGTAGTAAAGGCTGTTAGTGTAGCTGGGTTTAAAAAAGGTTTGGACAAGTTCCTGGAGGAAAGGTCCATAAACCATTATTAAGAAGGGACCCAGGATATCAATGCTTGAACCAATACAAGCATTGTGGAACCTGTGTCCCTTGTGGAAACTGCTAGGTACGTATGACCTAGATTGGCCACTGTTGGAAACAGAATACTGGGCTTGATGGACCTTGGTCTGACCCAGTATGGCATATCTTATGTTCTTATGTACATCTATCTGCATTGGTGCACACAGGATTGCTTGGCTGCAAGCATTGGATCTTGAACAATGGGTTCAAGATAAGCTGGGTAATATCCCTTGCACCGGCGAAAACCTTTTTGGCAAGGATTGGCAAGACAAGACCTCTCAGTTGGAGTCTAAGGACACTACTCTGAATAGGCTCTTTAGATCTACTGCCAACCCAGCTAAGAAGAGGGCAGCAGCAAAGAAAACCTTCTTCAATAAAAAGAAGAAGTATTATCCTTCTTATAACCTTGCTGTTCAATGTCAGCATCATGCTCCTCAGAAGGGACAACAACCTCCAAAACATAAAAAGAAGGCTCAGATGCCCAAATCTCAGCCACCTTAGCAGGCTCAGGCTGCTCAGGGTTTTTGACTCCTTTCTAGAGAACATAGCTGTCCTGCCTCTGAAGAATCCCAACCTTATCCACATTCCTGGCAGACTGTCATTATGTCTGAAGAAAACCCCATGATCTGGCCACAATACCACGGCTCTTTCGGTCTCTGGTCCCTCAAGCAGTGAGAAACAGGCAGAGAGTAATACAGAACACAATCACACACACAAAGTGCTACTTTCTTTGAACTCAGAGGGAAAACCACAGACGGTCTATGGACACGCATAGTTCCTCGTCTGCCGAATTCAAATTCTTCCTCCTGAAAAGCTCCTTTTTATTAAATAAAAAGGGGAAGTAACAGTCATTTATTATAAACGTGGAATAACACAAGGTGCCGCCAAAGTTCTTTTTACAGAGTAAGATCTGATTACAGTGTATTAAATGAAATTTACTTGATTATGACAAAATTATTTATAATTGCAAAGTTGCAAAAATTATGTTGTGTCAGCATTGCCTGTACAATGAACTATAGTTGCGCAGTTCATAGCCTATGTTTACTCTTTATGCTTGCGTTAACAATGTTCCAAACTATTTTAAAAACGGTTACACAGAACTCATGATTATGACATCCTATTCTATTTAAGAGGAAGTAGGTGAAAAGTCAAACTTCTAAACACATTCTGAAATTCATTCATCTTCAATTACATATTGGGGATTCTGGTATCCCCTTTATCTGTCCATTTCTACAGTCCTCCCTGTGATTCTATAAGGAATCATTACAAAAGAGCGGTAGCTGAAACATGTCCAATTCCAGAATAAATCTTCTATAGTAGGCTTCATTTTGGAGATGTTCCTTCAAAGTCCTAGGCACATCTGGTCCATAGGTGAGCTCCATCTTGTTCGTTGGAAGAAATCGTTATACAAAATCATGTGACATTGTTTACCTTTGCTTAGCCTCAATAAAAATGTGTACAGAAAGCAAGACTTTACCAATTATTCTTGTAAGCACTACCTCTTCTAGCAGTGGCCAACTGCTTCTCAAAGATCTAGCAATAATTCAGAGATTAGTCCCTCATATCATGACACCAGACATCACTCCAGATTCTTCAGCAGCATCCTTTCTCACCATGGGCTGTGCCATGCACATCTTAGATAGAGCTTTTTCAGTGACTGTCTACCCAGGCTTCACTGCTGCGCATACATGAGTAGTTCCGCTGGAATCGGTGATCTTTATCTGGAGTCTCCATATTCAGTAGCATTATCATTCACAGTCGTTTTCCTCTTCGGCCCATAGAATTCAGTGCATACAATATATAATTTGTAAAAACCCAACTCTCCACTACAGCATCTCTCTTGATGCCAAACAATTGCAAACAAGCACAATTATTCATCGCTAATGACAGTCTTAAATTGTTGAACAGAATTATATTATCTATTGTTAATTACAATACATCTATAGCTAGCACTAAATTATTACATAGCTAGCCTGTAACATACTTATTATTTTCATCCACATTCCTAAGCTTATTCTGTCTACTTGCCAAATCAAATGTTAGCATGTGGCCTAATAGACACATTTCTTTTTCCTGTCAGGAACACAATTGTACATATTCATATCACTAATTATATTTGTGATGTATTCTCCAGCTATAACAATATACAAGATATAGTCAATCTGGTTATTCAAAGGGTAACAAACATTAAAACATAACTAGCAGTTTATGACAAATTAAACTCATTTTAATTGTTTGTCAACAATTGTTAGGAAGGCTGTCTTATCTTAGGTGATGGTTCAACTCACATTACTTTAAACATTATCAGTAATATACCCTTTTCCTTTTTATGTTATTTTTTAATACCACTTTCCCCACTAATCCCAACAGTTCACATTGCAACTAAAACTTGGTACAGCACATAAAACAGGAACGTTGATAACTTGGAATTTTTCTTTGTAAGGCAAGGAGGGGTTAAGTGACTTGTCCAAGGTCACAAGGTGTGCTAGTACTCTAGTCATTAGACTACTTCTCTATTCCATTCTAATTCACATAGACATCTAAGCTCACAAAAGAAGGAACATTTATATAAGGGTAAAACTTTTTAACACCAAATTTGAACCAACTAGAAATTCAATTACCACTTCTTAATAGCTTAATAGTTTTATCTTTGTTACACGGTTTTCAGAACAAAACAGCATAGTAGTATCAGCACATAGAGCTCCTCATGCAAGAAGCCTGAGCAACAATTATTATTGATGATCAAATGAGCAGATAAGAGCTACAGAAAGAGCGAACACTTCAGCTAGTTGAGCAAGCAGCCGACTCTGCACAGAATCAACTCCTATAATTGCATCAGTTCTCCTTATTCATTGCGCAAAGCAGAACCATCAGTACATAGTGAGGTCAAACAGTAACGATCTAGAGCTGGAAGAAAGATGGATTTTCCAAGTGTAAAAGATACGAAAACTGAATGAGAGGCATGTTATAGTACTAGAAAATCAGTAATTTGGACTGCAAAGACTACTGCTGCCAGAAAACTGAAAACATGGAGGCATTCCTGCTACAACAGGGCAATAAAAGTCTGAAAAATAGCCCAGTGGCTTAAGTCCAGTGGGAAATTTCTGAGCGAGAACACAAACAGCAGCAATAGAGTTAGCATACACACTTGCAATTAACAACATCAATTCTGCAGAGGTCTTTCCATAATAACTAAAACATACATGACATGAGAATTTAAGATCACTCCTCCAATCGACTCCTGCAGTTTAGTTTAAAAGAGACTAGGAAAGACATCAGCATTTTTTCTTCAGACATTGTTACTCATACACTATCATAGTTGTAATTTTCAACTAGTCCACTATTAAAACAGAAAAATAAAACATTATACATAAATTCACCATACTGTTTTAATTACTTAATTCACTTGTTTGAATGTAGTTGTATCATTCACTTTTTCCCTTTAAGTAAACAAACTTGCTTGACTTAACTTGACAAGCAATTCAATTTTTTTTTTTTTTGGGGGGGGGGGGGTTTCCAGTTAAGTTACTACTCTTTCCTTTAAACACCTAATTTTTTAACCTTTATCACGTCACACAATTTATCAAATATCTAAATACATCAAAGCATGGAAGATCTTCCCATTCATTCACATCAATTATAACTAAAAATACAATTTGGAGAATATATCATCAATCATTTTTTCCAAAATATCCAGAGACATAAGAAGCACCGAGGAGTAATGTTTCTAATAATATTTTTCAGCATTTGCATTATTACACATAGAATGGAATCAGTAGATAAATTCTCATAACCCAAAATAAGTTCAGATCCAGACCTAGAAAACAAAACCTATTTACTATACATGCACAAGTAAACAAAATAGTTAATCACATTTGAAGGTTTTTCTAACTTCCCCAATAAGGCTTATGGTTAGTCTAACAAAAGAAAATCTTACCACAGTTGCTCAAGACTTTCTTCCTGCTAATACTGCAGTCATGCCAAGCTGTTATCTGTGCCATAAACCTCCAAAGTATTACTGCAGTAAATAACAAAACTTATACTGCACAGCACACTTCCCTAACCACTAAATTAGAGAAAACAAACTTCATACTACAATTATGACATGTAAATCAGTCCTTCAAAACTTTGTTTGATTAATTCTATTTTTTCATAAAGCAATGATTTAAGTTTCTCCCTGTAAGTTTCAGTTTCTTTTATATTTACACTATCCATCCTAAACACTTGATTCTTAAATTTTTCAAACACAAAGTCAGTGGCTTGCTGCACTTTTTCAGCCTTAAACTGCCACCAACCATACATGACCCATTTGTGACTGGTATGAGGTCACCGCAAATCATTAAGGGCCATCTCATACTGTAACTAACACCATTTGCCCTCCTGAAATGTTCCCCCCCCCAAGGGGAAACTGCAAATAGGGATTACTGGCAGTCAATGAATCTAAGGCACTATCACCAAACTTGCGCCTCATTTCATAATTAGGGCATCCTTTCTCTTGCCCTATCCCATGAGCCTTCCCGCTCCACTTATCTAACTGAGATCTCTAATTAACCTTACCGGCTTGACATCACAATCACAATATACACACAGATATCTGTCAATTCTTTAGTATACTCACTCACTGGAGACTTGTCTGCTGTTTCCAACTGCTGAAGAAACACAGAAATCCGAGAACGGCACCAACTGAAGAAAACCCCGTGATCTGGCCACAATACCATGGCTCTTTCGGTCTCTGGTCCCTCAAGCAGTGAGAAACAGGCAGAGAGTAATACAGAACACAATCACACACACAAAGTGCTACTTTCTTTGAGCTCAGAGGGAAAACCACAGACGGTCTATGGACACACATAGTTCCTCGTCTGCCGAATTCAAATTCTTCCTCCTGAAAAGCTCCTTTTTATTAAAGAAAAATGGGAAGTAACAGTCATTTATTATAAATGTGGAATAACACAAGGTGCCGCCAAAGTTCTTTTTACAGAGTAAGATCTGATTACAGTGTATTAAATGAAATTTACTTGATTATGACAAAATTATTTATAATTGCAAAGTTGCAAAAATTATGTTGTGTCAGCATTGCCTGTACAATGAACTATAGTTGCACAGTTCATAGCCTATGTTTACTCTTTATGCTTGTGTTAACAATGTTCCAAACTATTTTAAAAACGGTTACACAGAACTCATGATCATGACATCCTATTCTATTTAAGAGGAAGTAGGTGAAAAGTCAAACTTCTAAACACATTCTGAAATTCATCCATCTTCAATTACATATTGGGGATTCTGGTATCCCCTTTATCTGTCCATTTCTACAATATCCACAGATGGCATCTCATTGCCTCGGAGCAGTGGACTTTAACAATAGTATGGGAGGGATACAGACTTCATCTACAAAGCCTACGCACCTCCCCCCCCCCCCACCCGACTTTACCAAGAGAGTTCCATTCTCAGCCTCCTCTCACTGCTCTATTACTACAAGAGATCACCTCCCTTCTACCTACAGGGCGCAATAGAGGAGGTTTCAACATTCCAGCAGGGAATGGGTTTCTATTCTCCCTACTTTCTTATTCCAAAGAAAACAGAGGGATACAGGCCCATTCTGGACCTCAAGGACCTAAACAAGCATCTCCTACAGGAGAAATTCAAGATGGTCTCCCTGGGGACCTTTCTTCCCTATCTCCAGAGTCAGGACTGGCTCTGTTCTTTAGATCTAAAGGAAGCGTGCACTCATATTCTTATCCATCCAGAACACAGAAAATTCCTGTGCTTCATGTTTCAGGGAAGACGCTATCAATATAGAATCCTACCTTTCGGCCTCGCCTCTACTCCAAGAGTCTTCACAAAATGCATGGCGGTAGTAGCCGCATTTCTAAAGACTCTAGGGATATTTGTCTTCCCTTACTTAGACGACTGGCTCATAAGAACAAGCACATCTCAAGAGGCCAGTCTGTCCCTCTCACGCACCATGCAAGTGTTACAACACTTGGGATTTGTCATAAATCTTCCAAAGTCCCAACTTGTCCCCTCTCAAACTCTAGAGTTCATAGGGGCCCTCTTAAATACTTAACAGTCAAGGGCATTTCTGCCCCAACTCCGCTGTGCTCATCTCAATTAGTTGGCATCTCAAGCATGTCTCAAGAACTATCTTACTGTTCGAGAAATGCTACATCTTCTGGGCCATATGGCATCAACGGTGCATGTAGTTCCATATGCCTGTCTACACATGCACAATGGACACTAGAATCCCAGTGGTCTTAAGCCTCAGGGACAAGATAAGTCTCTATCCTTCTGGTCTCGTCTCTCCAGTAGTGGTGTTCCCCAGGAAATCTCCTTGTAGGGTCACCTTTTCAGATGCCTGCACATCAATGCACCCTGACGACCGC
Source organism: Ichthyophis bannanicus (assembly GCA_033557465.1). Classification (NCBI taxonomy): domain Eukaryota; kingdom Metazoa; phylum Chordata; class Amphibia; order Gymnophiona; family Ichthyophiidae; genus Ichthyophis; species Ichthyophis bannanicus. Next base: position 1,790,951,050 of record CM066031.1, on the reverse strand, counting down.
ATCCAAACTGGGCTGGGGAGCCCATCTGGGATCTCTCTCCACTCAAGGCCTCTGATCTCAGCAAGAGTCATAACTCCACAGAAATCTACTGGAGCTCAGAATCATTCTCAATGTTCTCAAAGTGTTCCAGGACCACTGTTCCCTCTAAGCTGTGCGCGTGTGCGCGCGCACACACCTCGCCGAGCAAGCGCACATACTTTACAACTGAGCGCACAAAAATTACGGCTCTGATTCTGATAGAAAACAACACAGACATCTTAAAATTTAAAAGTTATGATAGTAATTACTAGAAATTTCCCGCTTCATTTAGTAATCGTCTATTTTCATTTAATTTGATTAAAATCAATGTGGTGTACATACTGTATTCTGACGTGTAGTCAAATTTTAAAGTATATAACTCCGAGTGTTGTTATGTGGCGCACAAAAATTTAACCTTCCTTCAAAAGCTGCACACAGCTGATATTTTATGCGCACACAGCCTACAGAAAATTAGAGGGAACATTGTCCAGGACCATCTTCGTTGCCGCAGAGTCCTAGTCCAAACCGACAATCAAGTGGCCATGTTCTACGTGAACAAGCAGGGCGGAATAGGGTCTTGGACCCTCTGCAGTGAGACTCTACATCTCTGGTCCTTTGCCATACATTATCACATTCACCCCCAAGCAATGTATCTCCCGGGCAAGCACAATGTGTCAGCAGACAGATTAAGTTGAATCCTTCTCCTCCACAAATGGTCTCTTCATGTAGACAGTCTCCTACATTTTTCAGATCTGGGGGACTCCAGAGATAGACCTTTTCGCAAATCCTCAGAATGCCAAGCTCTCTCGCTTCAGTACCAGGACTCCTGTGTCAGACAGCCAGCAGGTGGATGCTTTTCACCTCCACTGGGGACATGGTTTTGTAAATGCCTTCCCTCCCATTCCCCTAATTCCCAACATTTTTTTCAAACTCCAGGCGGACAGAGGCTTCATGATACTCATAGCCCCACAGTGGCCATGTCAACCATGGTACCCTCTCCTTCTATGTCTGTCTCAGGCTCAACCCATAGATCTGGGGTCTGCTCCAGATCTCCTCTCTCAGGAAGAGGGGACGCTGCTCCATCCCAATCTGTAGTCTCTCCATCTCACAGCATGGCTGCTGAAAGCATAGCCTTCCAGGGTATTGACCTTCTCCAGAAGGTTAGGGACATCCTTTTAGCTTCTAGAAAGCCATCTACCAGAAGGTCCTACGCTTTCAAGTGGCATAGGTTTTCTATCTGGTGTACTCAGAAGAATCTTAATCTCTTCTCAGTTCCAGTGGAGGCGCTGCTTGAATACGTCCTCCACCTATCTTCTTCTGGACTCAAGACCAAGTCGGTAAGAGTACATCTAAGTGCAATTGCGACCTTTCACATATCCTTAGATGGCCAACCTATCTCCTCTCAACCACTCGTAGCACGCTTTATGAGGGGTCTTCTATTAACCAAGCCTCCCATTAAGCCACCACCAGTGGTATGGGACCTCAATGTTGTTCTAGGACAGCTTCTCAAGCCGTCTTTTGAACCTCTAGCTACTAAGTAACATATTAAATGACGGCAGATAAAGAGCAGCATGGTCCATCTAGTCTGCCCAGCATGATGGCAAGAGTAGGTGTACCTGCCGCTCCGTGCAGGCCACCCCTCCCCACTTCCCTGTTTAGGGGTGAACCCACCATTCCATGCAGGACACCCCTATTTGTTGAGAAATTAGATGGTTCTGTTTATTTTGATTTTATCCTGTTGCTGTAAAAGGATCCACTATGTCTGTCCCATGCCATTTTGAATTCTGTCATCGTGTTTGCCCCCACCACTTCCATCGGGAGAGCGTTCCAAGCATCCACAACCCTTTCTGTGAAAAAGTATGTCCTGACATTGCCTTTCAGTTTACCGCCTTGCAGCTTCCTGTTATGCCCTCTAGTTTTACAGCTTCCCCATCTTTGGAAGAGGTTTGTTTGTTCATTATTTCCCTTTTAAGTATTTAAAGGTCTGAATCATATCTCCCCTGTTCCTCCTCTCCTCCAAAGTGTACATGTTTAGATCTTCAAGTCTCTTCTCATAAGTCACTTAAATTTCTCACATGGAAGGTCATCTTCCTCATTGCCCTTACTTCAGCAAGATGCATTAGTGAGCTCCAAGCCTTGGTGGCTGACCCACCTTACACACGGTTCCACCATGATAAGGTAGTCCCCAGGACTCATCCTCACTTTATGCCGAAGGTGGTCTCGCCCTTCCATTTGAACCAGTCTGTCTACCTCCCTGTGTTTTTCCCTAGACCACACTCAACTAGGGCAAAAGCATACCTCCATACTCTGGATTGTAAACGTGACTTAGCTTTTTATCTTCAGAGGACTCAAGAGCATGGAAAGCTTCTCAGCTGTTCATCTCCTTTGACTCTTGTCACCTCGGGTTGCCAGTCTCCAAATGTTCTCTCTCCAAGTGGATAGCAGACTGCATCACTTTTGCTTATGAGAAGGCAGGACTCTCCCTCAAGGGTCAAGTCACTGCCCATAATGTTCGAGCCATGGCTACCTCGATGGCAAATCTACGATCTGTAACTATTGACAAGATCTGCAAGGCAGCAACTTGGTCTTCGGTCCATACTTTTGCTGCTCACTACTATCTGGATAAGGACTCCTGCCAGGATGCCATGTTTGGCCAGGCTGTTCTCCAGCATCTTGTTCAGACTAAGAACAACTCCTACCCTCCATCCCAGACTTCAATACCAGACATACATGGAGGATATATGACCTCTTTAGGCATACCTGGGGTACACTACAGCCAATTCTGAGGTTATATCTCTCTGGCATCTTCTAGCTAGGGAGTCCCATTTGTGAAGACTACATTCCTGCTTGTTCCTGGTGATAGCGTAGTTAGTCACCTGTAACAGGTGATCTCTGGGAACAGCAGAAATTTAGTCTTCACAGCCCACCTTCCTCCCCTAGGAGATGTAGGTCTTATGTTCTCTCTCTCCTTTTATCTCAGTTACAAACTCAACACTTTCTAACCCCAAATGTTCCCTGATTCACCATCTGTGCAGAGGAGCACCAGTACACCCATAGCTTTTATTTTGATCTTTGACAGATAGAATCATACATGAGTCACAGGGGTTGCATGATATAGTGAGTTCTGATGTCTTCAGTCATACTCTCTCCACTAAAGCTTCCATGGTTGGATAGTAATCTCTTCTGCTATATGTTTATGTTTATTAAAACTTTATATACCGCCCATAAACGATTAGCATCTGGGCGTATGGTTGGTCTTTTGTAATGTTCCACCAAACTCACTTCCCATGGACTTTGCAGATCCAGAGGCCTTGCTAATCATATTGCAAAATTAGAGCTGGTGTTGTGCAGAGACATCACCACCAGAAGCATTGCTAGGTTTTGTGTTATGGAACCCACTCATTCATTTTGCCTTATCATGTGTAGCCTTAGATATTTTATTTATTTACATTTTCTTATATACCATGCTATTCTGCATCAGTGTGGTTTACATTGAACAAACTGAAATTACATTGAACAGGGCATTATAACTTGGAGATAACTATTTTACAAGGAACATGGGCTATGGAGGGTTAAGTGGCTTGCCCAAGACCACAAGGAGCACCTGTGGGACTAGAAACCCCAGTCCTTCCAGCCCAAGGTTGCTGTCCTCTAGTGGGATTTGAACCCCTGACCTTCTGGCCTGAAGTACCTTGCCCCAACCACTAGGCCACTCCTCCACTCCATGTTGAACCTTGAAAGCCAGCATCCAACTGTTAAATTTATCAGGCTACCCTTTCCATTTCACTCAACACTTTTTGTTCCTGTAACTTCTAAAATCTTTTCACTACAGTATGAGTGTACCCTGGCCAGATCAGGGGTAATTTATAATCATTTTCTGGAGTAAAAGAAACCTTTTGTGGTATCGGCATCATATTCTTATATCCTATAGATAGTTTTCCCTTTCCTCTTTAACACATTCATTATTATAAATCTCTCAATGGAAGCTACCTTTTGTTTTTGACAGTCTAACATAATCACCTCTTTCAAAAGGTTTTTTGAGCAATCCTATCGTCCCATCTCTATAGCTTGTTTTCCAGATCTGTAGCTAGTTCAGAAGTGGTTCTATGTAAACTATGATTATAGCTGTGTAGGAAGGCTGGTAAGACATCTAAATACCGAAACATATTGTGAGATTTGAGGTTCCGCCACCTTTTAGACTTTTAAGGTCCAATTAAACCTCTCCTTGCCAGCTACCTTTACATCAGTGTTGGTCACAAAATGATGGATTCCGCTGCTTTTCAATAATATCTGCACAGGATTATTTAAAAACTCCTTACCTTTGTCTATATATATATTTTTTTCTAGGTTTATGATTTAGTCTAAATAGCTTTTCGAAGGCATCAGCCACTTTGTGACTGGCCCATGGTCCAGGCATATTTCAGTAAGATATTAATAATCATTAGTATGTATTTTTAGTTATAACTGGACAGTGCTGACAGATCCACCAAATCAGATTGCCACTGCATGTCCATATATGAGACTATGATTTTGTTTCTTTGAAAATTAATGGAGACAGGCTCATATAACATGTAAGTATTTTACCACCCCCCCCCCCCCTCCTCTATTTGTTTTCTCTTCAGGTTTACAACTGAGGCCAGAGAGAGGTAAGTGTGTTTTAGCTGTTTCTTCTTTGTGACTCCCAGCTAGCTCTTTCAGACTGCATGCATTGTGTATATTTACTTTCAAGTGGATCAGACTATAGCTATACATTTTATGGGCGCCGCCAACATGAACTCCATGATACGCTCATACGCATGTGTTTCAATTGTTAGCTCATCTAATCATCCAAAGATGACCTATCCTAGAAAGGAAGTGCACATAGTTCATTCCGAGGGGAGGGGTCCCTAGATGGAGGCTGCCATGTTTCCTGTAAGAACGTCCTGTCTCACTGTATATGCTTTCTGCCCAAGTCCCCATAGAGAGGCTACCATCTTTTTCCTGTGATTATACTTGATTGAATTCTTTATCTATTTTGATATGCCAATATATGTCCCATGATTAAACTTAAATCAATGAAGTTTATGTAGGCATTAGAAAAGAGCTGCGTTTCTATATATAAAGCACACATGTGGACATTTAAACAAAATGGGGCCAGTGCAAAAACCCCCAGTGCTAAAGCTCTACTGCAGCATTTTCTAATGCAAGTTTAAGGCTGATACAGCATTGCTGTACAAAAATAAACATATAAATCAGCTGATTGCAAAAAAATCAGCACTAAACAAGGGAGTGGAGGAGTGGTCTAATGGTTGGGGCAAAGTACTTCAGGCTGGAAGGTCAGGGGTTCAAATCCCACTAGAGGACAGCAACCTTAGGCCAGAAGGACTGGGGTTTCTAGTCCCACAGGTGCTCCTTGTGGTCTTGGGCACGCCACTTAACCCTCCATAGCCCATGTTCCCTGTAAAATAGTTATCTCCAAGTTATAATGCCCTGTTCAATGTAATTTCAGTTTGTTCAATGTAAGCCACACTGATGCAGAATAGCGCAGTATATAAGAGAATGTAAATAAAATAAAATAAATAAAAGGGGAGCAAGCCATCTGCGCACATGTACTGGATTGCTTAAAAAAATCATTTGAGGTGGATTTTTACGCTTCATCTCAGATATCCTGACCCGCTGAGCACAGCTTGATCCTCTACTCCCCTCCCCCATTGTGGCTCAATCCCCCCCCCCCCCCCAATTTGCACTCCCCATCCAAGAAAATTACCTGATGACCCTAACTCAACCCCCTCCAACCAGAAAATGCTCTGTTGTCCCAGCAACCCCATCCCCCTCTACCATAAAAATTACCTGGTGGCCCCAATCCCCCCCCCCCCCCACTACAAACCAAAACTTTACCTGGTGGCCCAACTCTAGTTGACCCTAACTCCCACCTCCCCAAACTCTCCCAGTACCTTACAAGTTGTAGCATGGAAGCATTGCTCACACTCTCCCATGCCACCATCTTAAAAAACGGCAGCACCTGGCCCCATTTGGTGCATCCTGGGATGCACCAGGAAGGATCAGGTTCTTTATATGGAAGAAGGATCACCCTCTGGGGTGCATGCTGGCAGTACGATGTGAGGTCAGCTGATCTCCAGGAACAAGCAGGAATGAGTCTTCACATGTGGGTACGTCGGCGCCGACGGAGCCCGCACGGGAATGCTCCCCAGCATCCAATCAGAAGGCTTTTGGGAGCATCCCTCACGCCTGCGCGGTGGCTTCCCGCCCTTCCTACTGACTCTCCCCAGTTTTTGTTTTTCCGCGGAGCCGGCAAGACGTACCTCCTGCCACCGCAGAAACTTTTTCTTTAATTTTTCCTTGTTTCTTGTGGTCGCGGCCTTTTCCCGCCGACACTGGCACCACGGGTGCCTTATTTTTTCTTAAATTTTTTCTTAAATCCCTTCGAGGGAAATATTTTCCTCGAGTCACTTCTGAGGCCTACCGGGCTTTCCAGCATGGAGCCTTCTTCCCCTAAGAAGTGCCCTCACTGTGGAGACTTTTCCTACTTAGCCTCCAATGCCTGGTGTCTCTCCTGTTGGGGCCCTGACCCTTTTTCCCCCGGTTCTCCGGGCTTCAGCGCCAGGAGAAGACCTTCCCCTTTTCGAGTGTCCCTCGATGACGTCTTCCCACCTAAGGTGCAGTCATCGGTGTTCTCTCCTCTCCAGGATCAGGTAACCCAACAACAGTCTGTTAAGACTAGCCAAGCCATGAGGGGCGAGTCTCATGCGCGGCATGACGATGGCTCCGGCCTGCCTCTCAAGTCCCCCTTGGCACATAAACCCTGGCGGGAGTCTTCGGGCTCCAGAGCCTCCATGGGGTTTCGGGCTGTTCCTGGGGTTCGCTCCTCACAGAACATTCCCGAGCCATGCTCAAGGGTGGTACCCGCTTCAAGCGGTGCCGAATCCTCGGCGCCGGCGTCGAGTGTTCCACTCTTCGCCAGGGATCGTCAGCTGGTGTCCTCGGTGCCTTCGGGGCCGATCGATTCGACCCAGTCCGGCTTTCCTGCATCCCAGCCATGTGCGGGGGTGGTACCCGTTTCGGGCGGGGCCGATTCCTCGGCGTCGGTGTTGAGTGTTCCACTCTTCACCGGGGATCGTCGGCTGGTGTCCTCGGTACCTTTGGGGCTGATCGATTTGACCCGGTCTGGCGTGCCTACATCCCTGCCATGCGCGGAGGTGGTAACCGCTTTGAGCGGTACCAATTCCTCGACATCGGCGTCGAGTGTTCCACTCTTCACCGGGGATCGTCATCTGGTGCCCTCGGCTCCTTCGGGGCCGATCGACTCGACCCAGACTGGCCTTCCTGCATCCCAGGACTGCGCGGGGGCGGTACCGGCTTTGAGCAGCTCCGCCTCCCTGGCGTCGGCTTCGGTCTCGAGTACCCCACTCTCCACCGGGGACCGTCACCTGGCTCCGCCTTCGGAGCCGATCGATCTGTCCCGGACGGGCGGTCCGGCACCCCAACCTTGCGCGGGGCCGGGGCTGGCCCCGGACATTGCCGGCCTCCCGGCATCGACGCGGGCGTCGAGTTCTCCACGCATCACCAGAGTTCGCCCGCGGGAGGCCTCGGGACCTTCGATCGATTCGACCCAAAGAAGCGCTGCTGCCCTGACGTCGGCGCCGGGGCTGTGCGTTTCACTCCCCGCCGGGGCTCGTCGGCGGGTTACCTGGGTACCCTCGAGGCCGGCTAGTGCGCCCCGTAAGGGTTTCCCGCTCAGTAACACAGGCGTGGGAAGAACCCCGGCGTCTGGCGGGGTCTATATCCCGACGTCGGCGCTAGTATCGGGTGTTCCCCTCTTCGCCGAGTTTCGGCCTCGGAAGCCCTCGATGCCCGCGGCGCCGACCGATGCGGCCCCGATTCGCTTTCAGGGATGGGCATCGCCGCCGCCGCCGCCGGGGCCCTCTGGGAGGGCGTCGCTGACTTCGCTCAGTTCGATGCCCAGCCTCGAATCGATCTCCAGCCTCGAAGGCATGGTTCCGACGCGTTTCGGAACCGACCCCGGTCTCTTCCGACGACACAGCGCAGAGCTTGCCTGCTCTCCGGCTGCCTCGGAACCATTCCAGCCACCTTCGCTGGCTACTTCGGGGGCAGCCCCGTCCCCGCGGTCGGGGCCGAGGCCGAGTCCCGCGGGTCTATCGGTGACATCGCTCCCTTCGATGCCCAGCTTGGAATCAATCCCAGGCTCTGACGATGCAGTGCCAACTGCCTTGAGTCGGGACTGTCAGTACCCTCCTCTCTTTAGAGGGATCCCTCCTGGGCACCAGCCCGGAGGGTCTCCGGGTGTTCAGGCGGACCCTTCAACCTCGGCCTCCCCCGGAATAGCTCCTCTGTGAGAGCCGTCTTTTCAGGATTTTCTCCTTGACATGGCGGACTTGCTTGCCATTCCTATCCCGGGTCCTTCGCTAAGTCCAGGTCCTGCGGAAGAGGCAGCCATAATGTTCCCTCTGCATCCTTCCCTGTGGGATCTTCTGCTCGGGATTTGGCGCTCGCCTTTGCAGGTTCCTGCACCGCCTACAGCCATGCATGCCCTGTATAGGGTGCCCCCCTCTCCGGGGTTTCGGACGCACCAGCTTCCCCATCATTCCGTTGTGGTGGAATCGGCGCTGAGGAAGGTCGGAAGCAAGAAGAAGCATTCTTCTTGCCCTCCGAATCGTGCGTCTAAAGCGCTGGATAACTTTGGGCAGCGAACCTTCCAAACGTCCATGTTGGCTTCCAGAATTATTTCCTATATTTTCTATATGAGCCTGGCACTTCGGGAGATCACCGAGAGACTATCTCTTTTGTCTCCTTTTGTGTCGGCCACTAGGGCCCCTGACTATTCCTTGCTTCTTTATCATTGCAGGAATATCGCTTGGTTCCTCTCTCGTGCTTCTCTAGACTCTTTTGAGTCTGTTGGCAGGTCCTCTGCTATTGCCATAGGGGCGCGTCGTACAGCCTGGCTGCAGGCTTCCGACTTGTGCAGCTGGGCACAACATAATCTGGGTAATTCCCCGTGCACTAGGGAACACCTCTTCAATGGCGAGGCTTTACGTCAGGTTGCTCAGTGCTCCGCTGACCTTTCTAGCGCTGGCCATCCGAAGCCTTCTCGTCTTTCCCGTCCTTCCTTCCCGAGGAAGAGAAAGTTTCATCCGTCCGCCCACCTGCCCGGTGCGCCCAAGCAAGGGATGTCTCACTCCGGTCGGAAGTTCCAGGGCCCGCGCCAGGATACCCAGGCCAAACAGCTTTAGGCTCCTGTATGCGGCAATCTGCAATTGACTTCTCTTCCCAGAAGTTTATTTTTCCAGCTATAGTAGGGTTCTTTTCAGTATGACAAGTGGTTCGGCTGCTTGCTCAGGGGTTCAGGGATCCCCCCCCCCTTTTTTCTCGTTGGTGGAGGGGGATCACCTCTATTCCAGGATAGTTTCTGGCTCCACATGGACATTCTATCCTTCATCTGACTTACCGTAGGGTACGTCTTTCGAACCCCTCTCTCCTGGGGTCCCCTGCTTGAGGGGATCCCGCACCGAATCTTCTTTTTCTTCCAGTGTAGACCTTGCTGCTGCCCTCCAAGCATGGTCTGAACAATTCCTCGACAGGGCCGGACCATCTCCGCCCTCTTGTCTGTTCTCTCTGTTCCTGCAGGAGAACTCCCTGATTCTGTTCAGTTGCTGTGCGGGCAGGAGTCCCAGTGTGTCATTAATGCTTCGGCTATCTGGCGTACTTACGCCCCCCGCAGGCTCTCGTTCTAGCTTTCCTGGGATGGGGCGACATGTCTGACTCCTGTCAGTCTCCTTCATCCTCCTCCTGCACACCACTTTCTACAATCTTCAGGGCAGCAGAGGGCATTGGCCCGTGTCTCCGCAGTTTTTTCCATATGATGGAAAAGACTTGTATAGTCACTCCATGGCTATATGGATAATTATACCCTCTTGTCTCCCTTATGGTACGGAGGACAAGTTTTTTTCTGTGTGACTGTCAGGGGGACACACCAGAGGCCTAAAGTACTCCTGATGTGCTCTTCCCAGACTTATTTCTCCTTCACGCAGCCATACTGCTACTCTCGTTGATCTGCCCCTGCACCATACGCCTGTGGATCAGGTGCAGGTCCGAATTAGCAGTATTATACTCACGTGTGCATGTTCCCCTGCATGCATGTTTTAGTACCTGGGTGGGCGTTCCCAGGCCCACCTATGTCTCGATATACATCTATATATGTTATTGGATATATATCTGTATTGGTGGGCGCTTTTTGGGAAATGTTCATAGCGCCCTAGGTCTTACCGACTGTCTCCCCAATGGTCGGTACTTACGTTTTATTTCTTAAGGGGTCCAGCCAGTCCGCTTGCCTGTGTTCTTACGGCTCGGTGTCCAGGACCGGTTATGTTTATACTTGCTGCTGTGAGGTCAACAGCTTCGATTTTTGTTTTTACGCCTCCTTACCTGGAGGTTTTCAAACCCAATGTCTCCCTATCCATTGTCAGCTAGGGAAGACGGTGTACTTCTCGGTATTCCGGAGTACACTCCTGTTCTTCTCCGGGCTGGGTTCTTCCAGATCGGCCAGTCTTCTGCTAGCCCTCAGGGTTAAGGGCTCTGCTCCTAAAGGAGTTCTCAGCTTTCTCATGAAGCTTCCATTGAAGACCTGCCGTTCTCTCCGGCGCCAGTTGACACCTGCGTCTCCAGCCCTCCCAGACTTGGAACTTCTTCCTCACTGCGGTGAAGTTTCCTTGAAGACTTCGCTACTGCATCTACAGTACCCGTCACAGCTCTCCTTCCTACAATCCAGTATGTAAGCTCTAGATTGTGCTGGTTCATTAACTACTTAATGATACTTGACGTGATTTTAAAGACTCTCTCCTCCGTAGTCTTTAGGTTGCTGTGTCTCGGCAACTCTTCTCAACTCCTACCCTCCATCCCTCAGGGGATGCCGGGGATCCAGGGCCGCACATTCTGGGATCTCCCCTGGCACCCTCAGCTAGGGAGTCCCCACATGTGAAGACTCATTCCTGCTTGTTCCTGGTGATAGCACAGTTACTTACCTGTAACAGGTGATCTCCGGAACAGCAGGAATTAGTCTTCACAACCCACCCACCTCCCCTAGGAGTTGTATCTATCTATTTCCTTTCCTCTTCCTCTCCTTCTGTCTCAGCTATGAAACTCAACTGGGGAGAGGCAGTAGGAAGGGCGGGAAGCCACCGCGCAGGCGCGAGGGATGCTCCCAAAAGCCTTCTGATTGGATGCTGGGGAGCATTCCGGTGCGGGCTCCGTCGGCACCGACGTACCCACATGTGAAGACTAATTCCTGCTGTTCCGGAGATCACCTGTTACAGGACCAAGCAGGAAGTCAGTCCTCACATATGGGTGACATCGATGTCGATCGAGCCCATGCGGAGCATTTCCCCAGCTTTCCATGGAAGCCTTTGGGAATGCAGGCACGCATGCGCGGTCCCCTTCCCGCCTAAAGGTGCCATCTTGCTCAGTCTCTCTTTTTCCGTGAAGCCCGTCGGACATGTGTCCTAGTCCTCCCGGAAAATAGTTGGATTTTTTTCGTGATTCCTTTGCTATTTTTTCTCCGGTCTGACGCCGGTTCCCCTCCCGCCAGGTTTGGTACACCGGTATCGAGCCCGATCTTATTTTTTCGGTTTTTGCCCTTCGTGGCTGGCGTTCGCGCCCTTTTGTCTTTTTCCCTGAAAGGCCGGTCCTTTGACCTCGCGGGGACTCTTTTTTCCCCCAATGGCTTCCAGTGGTTTCAAAAAGTGTGATCGGTGCAAGAAACTAATGTCTCTCACTGACAGACACGACTGCTGCCTTCAGTGCCTGGGTCCTGACCACGATCCTAAGATCTATGGACCATGTGGAAAGATGTCTTCCAAGGCGCTTCGAAGTCGTCAGCACCAAAAGGAAAGGCTTTTCTCCGACTCGGCCTCTGGCCGAGCCCGGACCTCGTCTGAGGCCTCGACATCTCAGGAGTCGGATCCCAAGCACCGTCGGGGCTCCTCGGACAGGGGGTCCCCCGACCGGAAATGAAAGAGGAAGAAACGGCTCGCGAGGGCATCGTGCAAGGAGGTCCCTGGCTCCTCGAGAGCTAGGTCTCAGACACCCGACTGCCGCCCCGGGCCCGTGGAACAGGAGAAGCCTCCAAAAGTACCTCGTGTGGAGCCGGAGTCTGCTGGACACATAAGTCCTGTAGTCCTCGTGGACTCTCCTCACAGAGAGCCACCGCCGGGGCCCGAGTCGGTGGCTGCTGAGTCTCCTGAGCTGGGTCTCAGGCTGACAGCCTTGGAGTGCAGGTTGTCTGCCTTCATGGAACAGCAGCAGGCGCTGATGGCCAGCCTGTCTGGAGCATCTGTCCCGACCACCGGGACATCGACATCGAAGTCGATCCCGGAGACTGAGCCGATTCTCGAGACCATGAAGGCTCGAGGTCGACCTCAGTCGCGGTCTCCCTCGACCTCCCGTTCGGGACCGAGGGCATCGGGGCGGGTGCTCACAGGCCCCGCGCGGTCGGACTCCGATTCCTCATTGGACGAATCCGCCTGGGAGACGGAGGACGAGGAGTCCCCCGACACCTTCCGGACTTGGTGCGTCCCGTCGGACTCACTGCAGTCTGAGCCCCGGAGTAGATCCCCTCCAGAGGATACCCGGTTCTCGGAGTTCAACCGGGATATGGCCACTGCGTTGGCTATCCCTGTGGACCCCGAGGAGGAGCCTCGAGCCGAGGAGCTCGAGGCCCTACAGTATGACTCTCCTCCGAAGGAGGCCTTTACTGTTCCGGTTCCTCCGATGCTGCAACGGCTCCTCTTCCGGATGTGGGAGGCACCGGCCTCGGCTCCGGTTCTGAGCAAGCGGGTCGATTCTATCTGTCTATCGACTCCGAAAGAGCCCTGGCTTTCAGAAGGCGCAGCTACCACACCATTCCATGGTGGTGGAATCAACCATGCATCGCCTGAAAAGTCAGAAGATGCACTCCGCGGTGCCCCCTCGTAGGGAGGCCCAGAACCTGGATGGTTTTGGTAGAAAGTGCTTCCAGGGCTCGATGCTTGCTTGCCGTGTCCAGTCTTACCAGCTGTACATGGGCATGTACTTGCGAGACCTGGCCAAGGAGCTGACCGGGGTCTCTGCTGGTCTCTCCGGGGAACACTTGCAAAGATTCAAGTCCTTGTCCTCGGGGATCCGGGAATGCTCCAAGTTTATGTCCCGCGCTGCCTATGATGGCTTCGAGGCTTCGGCCCGTGTAGCGGCAGCCGGCATCGCGGCTCGACGCCAGGCATGGTTGCAGTCATCGGACCTCGAGCCATGGGTTCAGGACAAGCTGGTCGATGTCCCTTGCCGAGGTGAGAACCTTTTTGGCAAGCCCATGACCGAGAAGGCCGCACAGCTCAAAACCGAGCACCTCACGAGGACAAGGCTGTCGAGAAAGACTTCTGCCCCTTCTCACAAAAAGAAGGGCTCGGGTAAAAAGCCCTTTTACCCGAAGAAGGGCACTGCCTACAAACAGTACCCACAGTACCAGGCCTCCCAAGCTCCCCCTCAGGGTCAGCAGGCCAAGGGGCAGGGTAATGGGCCCCGTAGGCAGAGGACTCCCAAGCCTCCAGCCCCTGCTCCCACTCAGCAGGGTGGAGGTTTTTGACTCCTTAGGCATAGCCTCTCCGTCCCTGCTCTCCCAATCCTGCACAGGAGGTCGACTTACCCTGTTTGCCCATAGGTGGCCACTCATCACTGGAGACAGCTAAGCATCATCCACAAGGGCTATATGCTACACTTCCAACAGCTGCCTCCTCCATACTTTCCAGGGGAGCCTCCAAGACCTCCCCTGCACACAGATCTTCTCCTTCAAGAGCTCCAAGGTCTGTTGCACGACAAGGCAGTGGAGCCTGTGCCTCCCCACCTCCATGGTCAAGGGTTCTACTCCAGGTACTTTCTCGTAGCCAAAAGAACCAGTGGTCTCCGGCCTATTCTCAACCTCAGAAATCTCAACAAGTTCCTAGAGAAAGAGAAATTCAAGATGCTTACTCTTGGAACACTGCTGCCCTACCTCCAGCAGGGAGATTGGCTATGCTCCTTAGATTTAAAGGATGCGTACACTCACATCCTCATTCATCCAGACCACAGAAAGTACCTCAGGTTCATTGTGGGAGGAAACCATTATCAGTACAGAGTACTGCCTTTTGGCCTCACCTCCGCTCCCAGGGTCTTCATCAAATGCCTGGCAGTGGTGGCGGCCTACCTGAGAAATCAGGGTATCTTTGTCTTCCCCTATCTGGACGACTGGCTCATCAGGGGTCAGACGTGCCAGGAGGCCAGACAAGCCACCCTCCGAACTATAACTCTTCTTCAAAACCTGGGGTTTGTCATAAACTTTGCAAAGTCCACTTTGCTCCCCTCCCAGAACTTGGAGTTCATAGGGGCAAGGTTGGACTCTCTGCTGGCAAAGGCATTCTTGCCAGAAGACAGAGCCCAAAGACTGATAAACTTGACAAACCAGTTTCTCAGCAGGTCACTGGTCTCCGCCAGACTCTGCCTGAGGCTTCCTGGCCACATGGCTTCGACAGTACATGTGACCCCCAATGCCCAGCTCCATATGAGGCCTGCCCAGTGGTGCCTTCGAACTCAGTGGACACAGGCCACAGACAGCCTCAGAGACAGAGTAAGGGTGTCCAGACAATTTCTGAACTCCCTCCGCTGGTGGTTGCACCCACCCAATCTACTGCAAGGGGTGCCATTTCAGATGCCTGGGTTCACAGTGGTGTTGACCACGGATGCCTCCCTGCAAGGCTGAGGGGCTCATTGTCTAGGCAAGTGCATCCAGGGCCTGTGGTCTCCCTGGGAGGCCATGCAGCAGATCAATCTACTGGAACTCAGGGTTATTCGTTTAGCCCTCAAGACTTTCTCTCAAACACTAGCTCATCAGTCTGTCCTAGTTCAAACGGACAACCAAGTAGCCATGTTTTATGTGAACAAGCAGGGTGGAACTGGGTCCAGGCTCCTTTGTCAGGAGGCACAGGACCTTTGCTTGTTTGCTCTCAGGCACAACATGCTCCTCAAGACAGTGTATCTACCTGGCCAGGACAACTACCTGGCAGACAGGTTGAGCAGGATTCTGCAGCCCCACGAATGGCAGCTCCATCCCTTAGTGGTTCAGAAGATTTTCCTGAAATGGGGACTTCCAACCATAGATCTGTTTGCCAGTCCATCAAACAAACTTCCAAAGTTCTGCTCCAGGCAACCGCATCCTCTGCGGCTGGCAGTAGATGCTTTTCTGATTTCCTGGTCCCAGGGCCTCCTGTATGCGTTTCCTACCATGCCCCTGGTGGCCCGAACCCTGGTCAAAATTCTTCAGGACAAGGCCTCGCTCCTGCTGGTGGCTCCCAGATGGCCGAGACAGACTTGGTTTCCACTTTTGCTTCAGCTGGCAGTGGAGCCCCCACTGCCTCTGGGGTTGCAGCCCGACCTTCTCTCTCAGGATCAGGGTTCCCTTCTGCACCCATATCTCAGAGCTCTCAATTTGATGGCGTGGAGGCTGCAAGGGTAGTTTTGGCTCCCTGGGGCCTACCTCAGGAAGTTGAGGAGGATGTCCTAGCCTCTAGGAAGCAGTCCACTAGGAAAACCTATGCCCTAAAATGGAAAAGGTTTTCTGTGTAGTGTCAGCTACGTACAGAAGATCCTTTCTCCTGTGCTGTACCAGTAGTGATTCAGTACCTACTGCACTTATCAAATCAGGGACTTAAGTCCAATTCTGTTCGGGTCCACCTCTCAGCTCTAGCAGCTCACCACTCACTGGTGGAAGGACATTCTCTGTCAGTTCACCCCTTGGTGTCCCGGTTTCTCAGAGGCTTGCTCTTGCTCAAGCTTCCAATCCGTCCTCCTGCTCCTGAGTGGGAGTTGAATGTGGTCTTGCAGCAACTGACTCACCCAACTTTTGAGCCGATGGCTACTTGTCCTCTCTACTTCCTGTCCTGGAAGACACTCTTCTTGGTAGCCCTAACCTCGGCCAGGCGAGTGAGTGAAATTCAGGCCCTTGTCTGTGACAGGCCTTACACCCGCTTCTATAACAACAGGGTAGTCCTTAGGACTCATCCAAAGTTCCTCCCAAAAGTTGTCTCCTCCTTCCACCTTAACCAAGAGGTGGTTCTTCCAACATTCTTCCCTAGGCCCCATGCAAGCCAGGCTGAAGCAGTTCTGCATACCCTGGACTGTAGGAGGGCCTTATCCTTCTACCTTGACCGTACGCAGGGACATAGAAGGGCTACTCAGCTCTTCATATCTTTTGACCCTAATAAATTGGGGTTAGCTGTGTCCAAGCGTACCTTGTCTACCTGGGTGGCTATCACCTGGGCTTACAGGGCGGCTGACCTTCCTTTGCAGGGTCGGCTCACGGCCCATCGTGTCAGGGCAATGGCTGCCTCAGTGGCTCACCTCCGCTCTGTACCGTTGGTAGACATCTGCAGGGCTGCAACTTGGTCCTCAAGCCAGACTTTTGCAGCCCATTACTGTCTGGAGAGGGAGTCCCGTAGGGACAGTGCTTTTGGCCAGGCAGTACTCCGGAATCTCTTTGAGGTTTAAGCAACTCCTGCCCTCCAACCCTCCATTGGGCTACCGGTGGAGGTCCTTTCAGTGAAAAGCCTTTCTTTGATGCTGGGACTAGAGGGAGTTCTCTTGTTCAGCCTGGGTTCCTGGTAGCCCAGAGGTAGGGAGTCACCCATATGTGAGGACTGACTTCCTGCTTGGTCCTGGAGAAAGAGTAGTTACTCACCTGTAACAGGTGTTCTCCAGGTGCTGCAGGAATCAGTCTTCACAACCCTCCCTCCTCCCCTGGGAGTTGCAGTTGTACATAGTTTATTTTACATTTTTGTGTGCTGTTTTTTTTAGCTATGTCATTTGACTGAGCAAGATGGCACCTTTAGGCAGGAAGGGGACCGCACATGCGTGCCTGCATTCCCAAAGGCTTTCATGGAAAGCTGGGGAAATGCTCTGCAAGGGCTCCATCAACGTCGATGTCACCCATATGTGAGGACTGATTCCTGCTGCTCCTGGAGAACACCTGTTACAGGTGAGTAACTACTCTTTTTGCCTTATATGACAGTCTGGCCCTGCCTGGTGCATCCCAGAATGCACCACATGGGTCCAGGTGCCATCATTTTGCAAGAGGGGAAGGAGCGTGTGGGCAATGCTCTCACACCCCAACTTTGAAGGTACTGAGAGGGTTCAATGAGTTCAGAGAGGGTCCACTAGACTACCAGGCCATGTTCTGATTTGGGCATAGGAGGCTGGAGCTACTGAATCATCAGGCAATTTTCTGATGTAGAGGGGTTGCGGCCACCAGGTAATTTTTTGGTTTCAGGGTTGGGCTCACTGAGTCTCCAGGTTATTTAGTTGGATGGGGGACCTGATGGGAGTGGTGCCACGATCAAAGATCTTTTGCGCAGCTGTGTCTTTGCATCTGCATGGAGTAGGCACAATGCTTAAAGGCAAATAAAAAGATACATTACTTTTCAGCACAGCTCTCCATTGTACACAATTTCAAATTCATTATTTTGCATATGATGCCATTATCATGGCCATTACGCTATTCTTTAGCACAGCGGTTTTCTGGCATTTTTCCAGTGCTAGCTTGCTTTACTGCATTGGAGGGAAGACTCATACGAGAAAAGCACCAGAAAAATGCTGTGTTAGAGCACAACACAACTTTCTGCATTGGCCCCAATGTTTTAAAAGGGTGATATTTGAGCACAAGTGCTGACAGCCCAAGAAAATAGAGAACCTTTGTAAACAGATACACATTGCTAAAGGGGGGGAGGACCTATTTTTCTTCATTTATGTAGCATGTATACTTTTTAGTTTTTCTACATCTCTAGGATCATCTAAATTAACCTTTACACAACCTTATCTGCCGTCTAAGGCTCTTTCCCTGTTTAATGTTCAACCAACGTAAATTAAACTACAGAGTTTTTCCTGTTTAGTCTTTGGTGTGTAGTCTGCTCTTAATCTGTACTTCCATTTTTTTCTATTTCTATTCTGTGCTCACTTATTCCATCTGTACTTTGCATGTGATTTATTGTATGTATCTGCTATCAATCTTGTTTTCCTGCTTATTATTTAGCGGGGGTCTTTGATTTTTAATAAACTTCTGATAGCTTTGGGACAGGTGCAAGTCTAGTATCTTTGCACTATGCAAGAGGAAATGTGTCTGTTTCAAAAGTGTTGCACTACGTAAGACTGGCTTATTGACAATTTGAGAATGTGAAGGGAAGGGTGGTTACCCCTGTTATACCTCTCTCCGTAGCAACCTTCAGCTTTTTGTATATGTGTAGCATGGGTTGACATGCCAGGACTTGTTCAATGATTTACTGTAATTTAAAATGATAACGCTTCTGCAGTCATGATGGTACTGCTTGAAAACCTTTTAACATAAGATATGCCATACTGGGTCAGACCAAGGTCCATCAAGCCCCGTATCCTGTTTCCAACAGTGGCCAATCTAGGTCATACGTACCTAGCAGTTTCCCCAAAAGACACAGGTTCCGCAATGCTTGTACTGGGTCAAGCATTGATATCCTGGGTCCCTTCTTAATGGTTTATGGACCTTTCCTCCAGGAACTTGTCCAAACCTTTTTTAAACCCAGCTACACTAACAGCCTTTACTACATCCTCCGGTAACAAATTCCAGAGTTCGATTAATAAAAGAAAATATTTTTTCACTCATCGTGTAGTCTTAAATAGTTTACCCTGTAGCTTCATTGCATGTCCCCTAGTCTTTCTATATTCTGATAATGTAAACAGTCGATCTACGTTTACCCGTTCCACTCCATTCATTAAATTTATAGACTTCTATCATATCTCCCCTCAGCCGTCTCTTTTCCAGGTTAAAAAGAGCCCTAACCTTTTTAGCCTTTCTTCATAGGAGTATCTTCCATCCCCTTTACCATTTTGGTGGCTCTTCTCTGAACCTTTTCTAATAACGCTATATCCTTTTTAAGATACGGCGACCAGAATTGCACACAATATTCAAGGTGCAGTCTCACCATGGAACGGTATAGAGGCATTATAATATCTTTTGTTTTATTTTCCATTCCTTTCCTTATGATACCTAGCATTCTATTTGCTCTTTTGGCTGCCGCTGCACACTGGGCCGAGGGTTTTAACATGTTATCCACAATGACCCCTAAATCTTTTTCCAGGGTGGTGGTTCCTAATGTGGAATCTTGCATTGTGTAACCATAGTTTGGGTTGTTCTTCCCTAGGTGCATAACTTTGCACTTGTCCACATTAAATGTCATCTGCCATTTTGATGACCAGTCTTCCAATTTATCAAGATCCTCTTGCAATTTTCCACAATCCTCTTGGGTTTTAACAACTTTAAATAGTTTGTGTCATCTGCAAATTTGATAACCTCACTCATTATTCCACTTTCCAGGTCATTTATGAATATGTCAAAAAGCAGCGGACCCAGCACAGATCCCTGGGGTACACCACTATTCACCTTTCTCCATTGGGAAAATTGGCCATTTAGCCCAACCCTCTGCTTTCTATCTTTTAACCAGTTCCTGATCCACAGTAGTACACTGCCTCCTATCCCATGACTCTTTAGTTTTGCTAAAAGTCTCTGATGAGGGACCTTGTCAAAGGCTTTCTGAAAGTCCAGATACACTATATCAACCAACTCACCTTTGTCCACCTCTTTATTCACACTTTCAAAAAAACATAACAGATTAGTAAGACAAGATCTTCCTTGTCTAAAGCCATGTTGGTTGTCTCCCATTAGGCCATAACTATCTACATGCTGAGTAATTTTATTCTTTATGATGGTTTCTACCATTTTTCCTGGTACTGACATCAGGCTCACCGGTCTGTAGTTTCCAGGATCACCCCTGGAACCCTTTTTAAAAATTGGTGTTACATTGGCAATCCGTCAATCTTCAGGTATTAGAGATGATTTTAATAATAGTTCACCGATTACTAATAGCAGATCTGCAATCTCATATTTCAGTTCTTTCAGCATCCTTGGATGTGAACCATCCGGCCCAGGTGATTTGCTACTCTTCAGTTTATCTAATAGTTATCGATACATCAGGAAGATGTATTACATTTCCTTCAATTCTTCCGCACCTTTAAATACCACTTCAGTCATGGGTAACATCCCTACATCTTCCTCAGTAAAGACCGAAGCAACGAATTCATTCAGTCTCTCCGCTATCACCTTGTCGCCTCTTAGTGCTCCTTTAACTCCTCTATCCTCTAATGGTCCAACTGAGTCTCTCACAGGTTTTTTGCTACGAATGTACTTGAAAAAATCTTTATTTTGCGTTTTTGCTTCCGCAGCAAGCTTCTTCTCAAATTCTCCCTTTGCCTTCTTTATCAGCGCCTTGTATTTGACCTGCCAGTGCTTGTGCTGTTTCCAGGTTTCATCGTTTGGCTCTTTTTTCCATTTCCTGAAAGATGCTTTTTTGGCCATAACAGCCTCTCTGATCTCACCTTTAAACCATACTGGCAGTTTTTTGGACTTCCTTCCACTTTTCTTAAAGCGTGGAATACAGCTGGTCTGGGCTTCCAAGATAGTATTTTTTTCAACACCACCCAAGCTTGATGTAAATCTTTAACCTTTGCAACTGCTCCTTTTAGTTTTTTCTTAACTATTTTCCTCATTTTATCATAGTCTCCCTTTTGAAAGTTAAAAGGTAGTACTGTGGATTTCCTTACTATCCCTCCTCCACTAATTAAATCAAAGGCGATCATGCTGTGATCACTATTGCCAAGTGGCCCCAACACCCTTATCTCTTGCACTAGATCTGGTGTTCCAGTAAAGACTAGGTCTAATATGGCTTCCCCTCTGGTTGGTTCATGAACCAGCTGCTCCAAGAAGCAGTCATTTATGTCATCTAGGAACTTTATCTCCCTAGCATGTCCTGCCGTGAGACTGACCCTGTCGATACCAGGGTAATTGAAATCACCCATTATTATTACCGCGCTGTAACTTTAAAGGGTGCGGTTTGAGCATTGGCACCAGTTATCCAAGAAAATAACTCTGTGTATCCTACAACTGTTTCCTAAGGAAAAATTGTTTGCAGCCAAGGAGAAAGAGGAGTGGTGCTTGTCATATTGACCAAAATGACCTATTTTGGTTCAGATTGTCTTCTGAGATGCTAAGGAAAATAAACATCTCTAAACAAGTTTCAATCCTTACTTGTTCTCTCTTCCATTTATGTAGTCTGTTAAGACATTGTGTAAGACCCAATTTCTGGTTGTCAGTCTCAGATACTCTCACAGGGTGATGCAGAAAGCTAGCACAGCCTTTAAGCACAGATAGCATTAAGTGTGCTTAAAAGTGGTGGTAACTACAAATACCAAAAAAAAGAGGGATGTGTACTTAAACGGCAATGGAAAAACTAGTGCACAACAAACACCAAGGGTATTTAAATATATTTAAATTACAGGCAAATGAGCAGCACATAATAAACTGATATGCAAATACTGGCTACACCCCATGCAGAGAAACAGAGAATTTCATAACTAGCCTTAGCACCACTATTTCTATGATTGGGTCTGAGGTGGCTTTAACATCTAGTGTGTGCCCCTGACAGGAATTTGAGGGCTGCAGGGGCTTTCCCAGATGCCTGGATTATCTTCCCCTCCAATGATCCACGTATCAGGGAAAGCACACGATGCACAAGCACTCACTCACGTTTCTTGCCAAAGGTGGTCTCTTTTCCACCACAATCAGTCAGTTGTCCTACTGACTTTCTTCCTCAGGCCTTATGCCAATAGGGGGAGATGGTGCACCTGTTGGACTGCAAGCACATCCTGATCTCCTACCTTGAGCAAAGGCCTACCATACATCTATCCAGTAGTTTGGATATTTTGCCCCTAGCAAACTGAGGGCTGTTGTCTCCAAATGTACAGTGTCGACTTGGCTAATTACATCTCTCTCATTCATGCCCTGGTAGGCCTGAGCCTTGATGGTCATGTCCCAGCCCTGGCTATATCATTGGCCAACTTGCACTGTCTCCATGGAGGAGATCTGCAAGGTTATGACAATCTTCCATCCAGTCACAGCTTATTGTATCAAGAATCTCCATCCAGACAATAACAGCAATTTCTGCTCTGGCATCTCTTGGGGAAGTTCCAACTCCTTCCCACTGGCCCTTCTGTCCATCTAAGACATCAAGAAGCATCTTCCTCAGTTATGCTTTAGATGCCGAATCCAGCAGGTCCTAGAGGGACTATGCACACTGTCTCTTGTTGTCCAGTTCCATTGCCCCTGTTGGGCTTTTGACCTCCTTGGTTTTCAGTAGGCTGTAGCTTGTCCACAAGGAAAGTGTAGCTATTCACCTGTTAGCAGGTGTTCTCCATGGACAGCAAGAATAAGTCATTACAACCCTCCCCTGGGGTTGTTTTTGGCTACTGCTTTGATCTCTTACTGGAAAGGATAGTACAACAGCAGGTAGGAAGGCAACTATGCATGCACAGTAGAGCCTAAAAAGCTTTTAGTAGGAGCTGGAGCCCTGCATGGGAATGCTCCCTATCAGTGATATCACCCTACATGAGGGCTTATCCCTGCTGGCTGCAGCAAACACTTGCTACAAATGAGTAACTACACTTTTTTTTGGAGCTGGTAGCTATCATGCCTGCCTGTTAAAATGTGCATTTTGGTGCTTGATGACAAACAGTTTAAGTAAGGGCTTCTTACTATGATAAGTGAAGGTACTAATTACTAAGACATAAGCTTAAGTACAGCCAGCTTTGCTGCAGGTGAGGTGGTGAAGGGTAGCAACCCAGTCCTCAGTAAGAGTTAATACATAATTTGAAACCCTAAGTGCCATCAAAAGACTTGCCAGCTGGGCTTTAAGATTAAGAGTTGTCTATGCTATCTTCATACTTCAATCACACTTGGATAACACAGGTACACTACCAAAAAACTGCCTCCAGTTTTGCAACTGATTCCTATAGATTTTGGGGTGCTGAATCCAGGAAAAATAGCCAAAATGTTCCATCACGTCACGTTTTCTTGCAAAATTAGATTTCTTACCCATATAAGGAATGTTCACATAATTTCTTTTTAGCCGACTGCAGTTTATTTTCTTGGCCCAAAATAGAGGTTGTAATGGTTAACTAACTAGAAACACTCCCTCATGATATTTTAGAGTGTTTTGTATTCATTTTATACATTAACAGGACAACTGGGAGGCGGGGGGCTAAATCCAGTACTCGCACTGGCGCATGTTCTTTCCTGTTCGCCTCGCCTCGCCTCGTTCGCTCGCTCAAACACGGTGGTTGCGACATGAACGTTCCTGTCAAATTTCAGTTTCTTGCAAGTTCATTATTACCTTTTGTTTGCTCAGTCGTAATCCAGCTTTATTCCGAAGTGGTTCACTACAGTTGTAGTTTGCAGTGCTGTGTATTTGTGATGGCTCACAGAGCCAGAGGTTGCGTCAACTCTCCGGACAGTTTTTGTTTTATTTGTGGGGAATATACCGTGAAAAAGCGGCAGAGGAACATTTCTGCATTTATTAAAAAAGTATATTTCGCCTATTTCGGTTTGAAGTTAGGCGATCAAGACAAACCGTGGGCTCCTCACAAAGTGTGCAAGACATGTGAGGAAGATCTACGCTTATGGATGAAAGGTAAAAAACAAGCATTTCGTTTCGGAATACCTATGATGTGGTGTGAACAAAGAGACCACAGCAGTGACTGCTATTTTTGCTCTTGCATTGTGAAGGGATACAACTTAAAAAATAAGAACGTAATAAGTTACCCCAACCTTCCCTCAGCAATTAGGCCTATGCCTCATAGCAACGAAGTACCTGTGCCTGAACCACCAAAATCTTTGGATCATATTTGTGTGGACGGTTCTGATCATGATGAGACTCATCAGATGGCTTTTCCCGATGAGTCCAGTACTTCCGAGTTTGAAACTGAACCAGATCCAAAACCTGAACTTTTCTCTCAAGCTGAATTGAATGATTTAGTCCGGGATTTAGGACTCACAAAAGATGCTGCCCAACTGCTAGGTTCTCGGCTTAAACAGAAAAATCTATTGTCACCAGGAACAACTTTTTATTGGTACCGCAACCGCGAGACACAATTTTTGAAGTATTTCAGCAAAGAGGAAGATTTGGTATTTTGCAACGATATATACGGAGTGATGGAAAAGTTTAAACTCAAGTATGATCCTGCTGAATGGCGGCTGTTCATTGATTCGTCAAAAGACAGCATAAAAGGTGTTCTTCTTCATAATGGCAACACATTCGCTTCAGTTCCTATTGCTCACTCTGTTATTCTCCAAGAAAAATACGAGAATTTGGCCCTGATTCTTCAGAAGATTCGTTATGATGAGCATAAGTGGATGATTTGTGGAGACTTTAAAATTCTATCCATGCTATTAGGGCAGCAATCCGGTTTCACCAAATATCCCTGCTTCCTTTGCTTGTGGGATAGCCGGGCCCGCGACCTACACTGGGGGAAAAAAGACTGGCCAATTCGGGAGTATTTGAGACCCGGTGAGAAAAATGTTCTTCATGAGAGCTTGGTACCTCGTGATAAAATTCTATTACCACCTCTCCACATTAAGTTGGGTCTCATTAAGCAATTCATCAAGTCCCTTCCAAAAGATGGTGAGTGCTTTCGGTACCTTTGCTCAAAGTTCCCCCGACTTTCTGAAGCAAAGCTAAAGGAAGGAGTGTTTGTTGGCCCTGATATAAGGAAACTCATTTCAGATGGAGCATTCGCTGAAACGATGTCTGAGAAGGAAAAAGAAGCCTGGGATTCCTTCAAGGATGTTGTTCTCAAATTCTTGGGGAACAGGCGGGATGAGAACTATAAGGATAGTGTTGCCAGGATGCTCAATGCCTTCAAAGAACAAGGCTGTAACATGAGCCTGAAAATCCATTTCTTGCACTCCCATGTGAACTACTTTCCCGAAAACTTGGGGGCGTACAGTGAAGAACAAGGTGAAAGGTTTCACTAGGACATCAAGGACGCAGAGAGAAGGTACCAAGGAAGATAGACCACCACTATGATGGCTGATTTCTGCTGGTTGCTGCTGCGGGAAACCCCAGATGAAAAATACACCAAGCAGCGCACCAAGAGAAGCATTCGGGGGAAGAAGAAACGGGCCCACCAGGAGATTGATTGACCCAAGAATGACTTTAAAATCTAAACTGTGTTGACAAATATCGTGTTTTTACTAAACTTTGAAATAAAAATTTGCTAGTTATTACCACAGTGTCGGATCTCATTTATTAGAATTTTATTTTCACACCATCGGGTGTTTGTCTTCATGTATTGCAATGGTGCGGTTTGCGTTTTCTATTCTTACATACATACCTGTACAACATTTTTTGCACATTTCTTTGCTTTGTGTCTAACCTCACTCTTATATGCTCAATGTTTGTGCACATGTATGTGGCTGTTTTAAGTGCAGACAATTTTGCTACCATCACAGTGTGTTTTGTTGACATTACTCTATTCTTATGTGCTGCCTTATTCAAATAAGAATAAAGAAAATTGTAACAACTACTAAACAATTAGTATAAAGAATTCATCCAAGAAACTTTTATCTCGATCACACTCAATCTGAAACGTTCACCTCAAACTGCTAACCCAATGTATCAAAAAATCTGTACGTGATGGAGCAAATTGGTTACCAGATTTAGATTCAGCACACCAAAAAATGTAAAAATCAATCAAAACATTAGAGGCAGTTTAAAAAATTTTTTTTTAGTGTACCTGTGTAATTTGTTTATTATTCCTTCTCCTCCACTTTGAAGAAGGAAAGGTGGGGGTGAGGTATGGATCCCAAACAAACACCTGCAGATTGTTTGCTAACTGAGCCTTATACTACAAGACAGACCAGTCCTTAAAATGTTTTCTAGTCCAACCTTTTGTGGTTTTTAAATTACATGACCTTAGTTGAAGTGGAACTCAAGTTATTAACCGTATTTGCTACAATTTTGCTTCATCTAGTGTCCATGGCGCTCAGTTATGTTACATGATCAAAAAGCATTACAGCAAAGTTACAAATCATGCAAGGGAGACACCATTTCATGTTCTCATTCACAAAAGGTAAAAGAGGGGGGAAATAGACAGGCCCATTAAATTTATGAATATGTAGAAGTCTAGGATCATGTAGTTCACTTTTTACAAACAGGCCAGGAGCAGCAGAATTCATATCTTGTTATATTATGCATCACAGCTGTAGCATGACCCTGAGCACATTTTTCTATGTCAGTTATGTGCCCAATTTCTACAATAGCCCTGCGTTAGGGGATAAAGTTCATAATTCATTTAGGTGTAGATTTGTATTTTACATCATAGGTGAAAATGAAAACCCTATTTACAGGTCCAATAGAGAGAAGGTATCTGAATTGGTGGGGTAGTTGTATCAGTATGTGAGTTACCACAACAGCATAATTCTGCAGCCTAAGCAGGAAAACCTTAGAAACCAATTCAATCCCCCACCAAAGGGCACCAAAAGCATGTGTAAGTCACGCTACATAGTCATGCAACAATACCAGTGAATCTTGCTCGTCTTTTTATCTCTTTACTCCTGGAGACACCAGTGCCTAAGTACAGAGAAAGTTCAGGCTGCACCAGAGGTAGTGGCAAACAGATCAACTAAAAAATGAAATGGAGCTACTAGTCAAGGGGGAAGGGGAAAAAAATCCTGAAGACTGCTTCCAAGTTAGATTGTAGGGAGCAACCAATTGCCCTAAACCCACAGGGGCCCTCCAAGCCTGCTTGGAGCTTAAGTAGAGCCTGCCAGTGAACAACTTATATTGCTATAGGCTTTAGGGCCAAGAGCAAAAACACCAATCCTGCAAGAAAATATGGTATAATAAATGCTGTTGGGAGAAAAAAAAAAGATTGAACAGCAGACCCTACAACAGAGCAGTATATAGCACCTTTCCAAGTAGTTCAGCTCCTCGGAAGGTAGACTGCACATTATCCTACCTGAACCAGGAAACTTCAGGCTTGAGCTAAAATGGCAGCTAACCAAAGCATCAGGCCACTGTCAGCATACATTTCATGCAGCTTTGGACTCTGGTGACTTCAGTCTCCAAAGGTAATAGGACAGTTTACAAGATGAGATTAACTCTGACCCCCTGGTGATTTCAGTCTCCAAGGCCTGTCTGAAGCCCCTCCTTGCTAAATCAAGAATGGCAGACCTTAAAGGGAGTGGCTAGCAGACCTGAAGGGGAAGGGCTGGAGAGGATTCAATTCACTATAAAGGACAGAAACACTTCCTGTCTCTCTCTTCCACCATGACATGAAGGACAGGAGGCTCTGATAATCAATTCCCTTCACCCCTCCCCCACGCTGTCTCTCTCCCTTGCCATGAGGCTCTAAACACATGTTCTGGCCTATCTCTCCTGCACACACAGATTCATTGATGCACACTGAAACAGCTCTGTAAATCACTATATACCTCTGTTCAGTACCTATGTATTAAGC
This sequence comes from Ichthyophis bannanicus, assembly GCA_033557465.1. Taxonomy (NCBI): domain Eukaryota; kingdom Metazoa; phylum Chordata; class Amphibia; order Gymnophiona; family Ichthyophiidae; genus Ichthyophis; species Ichthyophis bannanicus. The sequence continues at coordinate 1,790,923,588 of CM066031.1, read as the reverse complement.
CTATTTCTACATAAAAAACACCTCTCCCCAAGCCACACCTGTTTGGTTGTTTTATTACAAGCCCTCCTGTGGCAGGTGCAGGCCTGTGATCCACAGTGTCTGACATAAGCAGGCAGGCCTAACTAGCTTGACCTGGAAATCAGGGCCGGATTTACCTGTACGCCATGGCGTAGGGCCCACAGCCGGCAGGGGCCCACAAAAAAAGAAGAAGTTCATTTTTTGTTAATACAATTTAAAAAAAAACCTGGTGGCTGCCGCCGCGGGGCCCCCTCTGCTGCCGCGGCAGCACGGACTGACCCGCGGGGGCCCCGTCTACAAGCTGAAGCCGTCGGGTCGTCCCTCCCTCCGTGCAGGCTGCAGGCTGTGAGAGACGCGAGAGTGTCTCCTCACTTCTCTGTTAAGCCCGCAGGGGCTGATGGGAAATTTCCCATCAGCCCCTGCAGGCTTAACAGAGACGCGAGGAGACACTCTCGCGTCTCTCACAGCCTGCAGCCTGCACAGAGGGAGGGACGACCGACCCGACCTGACCGCTTCAGCTTGTAGACGGGGCCCCCGCAGGTCAGTCCGTGCTGCCGCGGCAGCAGAGGGGGCCCCGCGGCGGCAGCCACCAGGTTTTTTTTTTAAATTAAATTTTACTTTAGGCCGGGGGGGGGGGGGGTAGGACTGGTAATGGGCTATTGGGGGGGCGGGGGCTGGAAATGGGCTGGGGGTAGGGCTGGTAATGGGCTGCTGGGGGGGGGGGGGTAGGACTGGTAATGGACTGTGGGCTGTTGGGGGGCTTAGAACTGGCAATGGGCTTGGGGGGTTAAGACTGGTAATGGGCTGTGGGCTGATGGGGGCTGTCTGGTAATGGGCTATGGGGGGGCTAGAACTGGAAATGGGCTGGGGGGTTAAGACTGGAGGTGGGCTGATGGGGTTAGGACTGGTAATGGGCTGTTGGGGGGGTTAGAACTGGTAATGGGCTTTGGGGGGGGTTAAGACTGGTAATGGGCTGTGGGCTGATGGGGGTTGTCTGGTAATGGGCTATGGGGGGCTAGGACTGGAAATGGGCTGGGGGTTAAAACTGGAGGTGGGATGATGGGGTTAGGACTGGTAATGGGCTGTGGGCTGATTGGGGGGGGTAGGACTGGCAATGGGCTATGGGGGGCTGACTGGAAATGGGTTGATGGGGTTAGGACTGGAAGTGGGCTGATGGGGTTAGGACTGGTAATGGGTTATAGGGGGGGCTTAAACTGAAAATGGGGTGATGGGGGGGTTAAGGACTGTAAGTGGGTTGATGGGGGGCTAGGACTGGTATTGGGTTGGGGGGTTGCTAGGACTGGAAATGGGCTGATGGATGGCTAGGACTGGAAATGGGCTGATGGATGGCTAGGACTGGAAATGGGCTGATGCAGGGACTAGAAGGGAATGGATGCTGGGTGAGGCTGGAACTAGAAGGGAGCTGATGTTGGGGGAGGATTAGAATGGGATGGGGCTGGAAGAGTAAAATGGAGAAGGGAAAAATATTTTGTGTGGGAGGGATAAATAATCTACAATTGGCCGGGTATTGGGAGAGTAAGTGGGGATTGAGGATGGAGGGGTAAAATTTGAGTGGATGAAATAGGAATGAGGAAAGAGCAAAAGGAGAAAGATTAGTATGTTAAAGCAGATGTAGAGAGAGAATGGAAAAAAATCTAGAAGAGAGAAGAAAGGACAAATGGACAGCAGACGATGGAGAGTTAGCAGAAGACACGAAGAAACCAGAAGAAAGTGGCTGGAGCAATTGCAGCTGAAAAAAATGCACAAAAGGTAGAAAAATATCTCTTTATTTTGAATTTATTAATTGGAATATGTCAGCTCTGGTAAATGTGCATCATTAACGTCTGCGCTTTGTTTAGTACAAGAGCAAATTAATGTATAGTTTTATTTCTACAGTGTTGTACATTCCAAGTTTGGCTTTTGGGATTCCCAGTTTAATTATTGTCTTCCTGTTTCTAAATTGTGATTCCTTGTTTGGTGATGGTCTATGTTCTGCATGTGTAACTGAGCTGAGGTGTTCTGTTTATATAATTCCTATTTGACATTGCCACTTGTTCTCTTTCCCCAGTAGGTCATGTATTGTTGTTCTCTGAAATGTATTGGTTTAATATTTGCAGTGTTGCCTTTTGATTGGTAGAGTATGGTGCTTTGTGAATCCTGGTAGTGCTGTTAGGATACGGCGGGTTTACTATGGGTTCTAAATGGGCAGTGTTTGTAGTAGTTCCTAATGTGTCTGGCAGTTGGCACTGGATTATAGTAATGTAGAAATCTTTTAGTCTTTCTTTATCCATACACTCATTAAGAGGCACGTTTACTAAAAGTTAGTATATGGTAACATTATGCAAATATTTATGCAAATGAGGCCCCACACCCCCCTTGGGCCGCCGCTGCTGGGGGCCCACAATTTTTGTTGGCGTAGGGCCTCACTCAAGGTAAATCCGGCCCTGCTCTAAATGAAGCCTGTGAAGAGGCTCATAGGAATTACACATCCCCCAACATGCTGCTATTGTAGGATTAGAACTCAGTAAAAGTATTGAATTAGCTTAGACAAGCAGAACTGGAAGATGGAAAAATACAGAAAAATATGTTTAAAAGTTACTGATAAGAAAGTACATCTGTAAGGGATTTAATTGGGATTGCTGACAGATGAGTTGCAGAGCCCTGCTCCCCTACATGCACAAATTGGCTCTATGGCCTTGGAAGTATGAAAGTAACAAGTTGATGAACTGGCCATTGTAATTGGGACTAGAAGGGGGGTAAGCAGGTGCTGAGCCCACTGGAGGAACATAATTGGATAATCATATCAGTACCGGCACCAATAGAAGGGGTACGGGAGAGTACCGGGACCAATGAAATGTTTTTCTATACCTAGAATGGAGTAAAAGTCTATAAAAGTTGTTGTATTGCTAGAAAACTTTGCTCAGCCATTTTGAATTTGATTCTGCTTGAGACTTGTGCACAAATAAATGATTTGGACCTTCTGAACAGACTCCTGGTATTATTGGTTTGTCTGCGCTCTGCTGCTACATATTCTTGGTGCGTTGGCCGGGAAGTTGTGGAATCAGAGTGTAGATAGGGCAATATACCACAACTTTCCGCCTCTATAGGCTTGGTCCTGCCCGGATCGCGCCCTTCCGACGAGGGCTGCTCCCTGGCGCCGCCGGTCCCTTGTATCAGAGGAAGCTGGTCGGACCTCGGCAGGTGCCGGGTCCAGCTGGAGCCAACGCCTCGAACCCGAGTGAGGGGAGTCCGAGGTCCAACTCATGCGCCTGCTTGGGAAGTTTGAGGACCGGATCCGGTGAGTATAGTTTTGATTTGTTGTCTAGACAGATATAGAAAGAGCAGTACTGCCATTGGAACTTGGAATTTGTAATCTCGAGAAATTGGTAATTGGTAAGAGAGCCTGATCACCTCTCAAAGACGGGCCGAGTAACCCTGCATGAGTATTCGCAGGGCGAAACCCCCATCTTTTTGTGTTTTGGGAATTGAATAAGACTAGTCAGAATAGATAGAAACAAATGCATTCTGGGATACGTTGCTAGCATGATTGTGTGAATGAAGTGTGGATGAGAGGTCTGGCAGCACGGACCAAGTGAAGGCGGACCCCTGAGTAGCGCATTTCCTGACCGGGCGACCGCATTCAGGTCACAAAAAGGGGGAAGTGATTGTCGTCTTGTCTTATTTGTTCTCCTTATACGTTTCCAGGGCCGTGAGGACCCCTTACCCGCGGTCCGCCCTCCTTTTCCCTTTTGTCTGTTGTAGCGCGCACACATCGAAATGGGAGGGGCGGGGTCTACTAGGAACACTCCATTAGAATGTATTATCGCACATTTTAAAGGGGGATATTCTGGAGATTATGGTATTAAAATGACAGCAGCCCGTTTACAGATTTTGTGTACTAGGGAGTGGCCTGACTTAGACCCCACCTGGCCCCGAGAGGGAACTTTTAATGTAGAAATTATCCAGTTAGTACACCGTAGAGTGCAGATAGCGCACCCCGATCAGTATCCCTATATAGATTCCTGCTTAAGTATTTGTGAAGATCCGCCCCCTTGGGCGCAGCGCTGTTATGAAGAACAGTGCAGGATAATGTTAGCGAAGACAGATAATAGTCAGAAAATAGAACAGCCTAGAACAAAAGGGCAGGATAAGAAGTCCAGGAAGAAGCCCATCCTGGTAGATCCTGATTCCCCAACAGCCACGAACCCCAGGTCCAGTAAGGGCTGCCCGGCGTCCCGCCCCAGAAACCCCGAGACAGCCGAGGCGAGACCCAACCCCAGAGCTATCAACCGAAGAGCAGGAAGATGAATCCTCTTTACAGGAAGGTGAATCGTCTGAAACAGAAAAAGGAGAGTCAGATACAGAAGCAGAGCAATTAGAAACTGAAAATTCCCTAAGCGATGCTGACAGTATAAAACTGGTTGCCAGCACTAGTAAGCCAGCAACAAGTACATCCAAAGTGAAACATGTAGAGAAGAAGAAAGTGACCCCTGATAAGACAGTTACGAAAATATCCCTTAGATCCCAAAAGATATCTACTGCCAAGATGATGCCCTTACGGCAAGTCCCGGGAGTGCCCGTAAAGAATGATAATGAGGTGGTAGCGGGACCCCTAAGTTATGTGTATATCCCTTTCTCTACAACTGATTTGCTAAATTGGAGGTCGCATTATGCCTCCTATACTAGTAAGCCCCAGGAACTTACAGAATTAGTAACTACTATTATGGAAACCCACCAACCCACTTGGGCAGATTGCCGCCAGCTCCTGACCACTCTATTCACAACAGAGGAGCGAGCACGAATTAGAAAAGCAGCTATTGAGTGGATGGCAGATAACCCTGTAGCTCCGGGACCGGAGACAAACAGAATAGACCATCGGGAAGCGGCCCAGAGAGAATTCCCGAATGAAGACCCCCGATGGGATCCAAATACAGAGCAAGGATCCACAGCCCTAGCCCGTTTTCGCCAAGGCTTTTTACAAGGTCTGAGAAGGGGGGGCCAGAAAGCTATGAACCTTTCCAAAGTTGCAGGAGTTATCCAAGGTGTAGATGAGAGCCCCGCAGAATTTCATGAAAGATTAACTGAAGCATACAGAATGTATACTCCCTATGATCCCGAGGCACCAGGAAGTTTGTGTATGGTGAATTCTGCTTTTGTAAACCAGTCTCAACCAGACATTAGATGTAAATTGCAGAAGTTAGAAGGGTTTGCAGGCATGAATACAACACAGTTACTGGAAGTCGCTCATAAAGTGTATGTGAATCGTGATAATGAAAGGTAGAGAGAATGTGATAGAAAGATGAAGAAAGCTGATTTTTTGGCTGCGGCCATAGTTGAACAGAAAAGGGGAGGTATCCCTAATAGACGGAGCAGAGGAAGGGGGTAGGGCCGAGGTGGAGGCCGGTCCCAGCAGCTAGGCGTAAACCAATGCGCCTATTGCAGAGAAGAAGGACATTGGAGAGATGCGTGCCCGCAACTCGAAGACGCCCAGCAAGATTATGAAAACAATCATCAGTGGCAAGAAGAAAGACGAGGCCGTCCCCGAAACCGCAGAGGAGCCAATCGAGAACAATTCCAGCGAGAAAGAGGAGGAGCCATCCAAGCATTGACCACAACACTCCATGATGAAAATGACATGGACTAGGACAGACCAGGCTCCGAGTTTGCTTTAGGTCTCCAGGAGCCTATGGTCGGAATACAAATAGGAGACCAAATTATGAACTTTATGGTTGATACTGGCGCAGAATATTCAGTAATCGACAGAAAAATAGCCCCATTTTCTACAAAAGCAGTCACCATCATAGGAGCAACTGGTGCCAAAGCTACAAAATCTTTTCTCCAGAACCGTATATGCAGTCTAGGAGGACAGCAAATAACTCATCAATTTCTTTACATGCCTGAATGTCCAGTGCCACTACTAGGACGAGATATGTTAGCCAAGCTTCAAGCACAAATATCTTTCTCTGAAAAAGGAGAAATGCAAATGACAGTAAATCCCCAAGCCAAACCAGCAGGAATGATGCTGCTGACAGTTCCCCGAGAAGAAGAATGGAGGTATTACATTGATGACTATCCAAGACACCTATTTGGAACAAACTTTAAAGAACATTCATGCACCACCTGGAGTATGGGCAGAAGGCAGTCCTCCAGGCCTAGCCAAGCATATAGCTCCAGTGATTGTAACCCTTAAGCCTAGTGCTACACCAGTACACGTCAAACAGTACCCTCTCCCAAGAGCTGCAATTGAAGGCATTCATCGCCACTTGCAAAGATTGCTTGAACATGGCCTACTAAAAGTATGTCAATCCCCGTGGAACACTCCACTTTTGCCAGTAAAGAAACCTGGGACGGATGATTACCGCCCAGTGCAAGACCTAAGGAGAGTGAATGATGCAGTTGAAACTATACATCCAATTGTACCCAATCCTTATACTCTTCTAGGACTGATACCTGCTGAAGCTACCCATTTCACTGTACTAGATCTAAAAGATGCGTTCTTCTGCATAAGATTAGCCTCTGTAAGTCAAATATTGTTTGCATTTGAATGGCAGGACCCCATCTCTGGAAGAGGGGGCCAACTCACCTGGACACGATTACCCCAAGGATTCAAGAATTCGCCTACCATCTTTAGTGCTGCACTGAATCAAGACCTTTCAAGCTATCCAGTGGCCCCGGGGAAGAGAGTGCTTCTCCAATACGTGGACGATCTGCTGATAGCTGCAGTATCAGAACATGAATGTATACAAGCTACCAACGACCTCTTGCAGTTACTAAATGAAGCTGGATATAAAGTTTCCAGAGCAAAAGCACAACTATGCCAAAAAGAAGTGAAATACTTGGTTTTTCGTATAACCCAAGGCAGCCGAAGATTAGGCAGAGAAAGAAAAGAAGCAGTATGCAGAATTCCAACCCCAACAACCAGAAAGCAAGTCAGAGCCTTTCTGGGAGCGGCCGGATATTGCCGAATCTGGATACCCAACTTTGCCCAAATTGCCAAACCACTATATGAAGCCACAAAAGGAGAAGAAAAGTCGCCACTGGAGTGGGGACTTGAGCAGGATACAGCCTTCAAGAAGTTAAAGGAAGAATTGATGTCATCACCAGCACTTGGACTACCAGATGTTCACAAGCCTTTCCACTTGTTTGTACATGAAGCACAGGGAAATGCCTTAGGCATGCTGACTCAGAAATTGGGAAAGACCTGTAGCATATCTATCGAAACAATTGGACACTGTGGCCAAAGGATGGCCACCATGCCTGAGAGCAGTTGCAGCTACAGCATTATTAGTGAGTGAAGCAGACAAGTTCACATTAGGACAGAACATACGAGTCACTGTGCCATATGCAGTCCTTGCCCTCATGGAACAAAAAGCAAATTATTGGCTCACCAATTCCCGGATGTTGAAATACCAGAGCATGTTATGTGAAAACCCACAGATACAATTAGAAGTGAGTCATGCCTTGAATCCAGCCACCTTGATACCCATTAGTGAAGAACTCCCAGAACATGACTGTATTGAAGTCATGGAAACTGTGTTCTCCAGTCGACCTGACCTGACAGATGTGCCCATAGACAATCCTGACCAAATCTATTATGTTGATGGGAGCAGTCTCATCCTCGATGGACAACGCTGTGCCGGATATGCAGTCGTCACTCAACACGAAGTAGTTGAATCATCAGCTCTAGCCTCAGGCACATCAGCCCAGAAAGCCGAATTGATAGCACTCACCAGAGCATTAGTATTGGGAGCAAAACTTGTGCTAAATGTATATACAGATTCCAAATATGCCTTCACTACTCTACATGCCCATGGAGCTCTCTATAAAGAACGAGGGCTCATCACGTCCGGAGGAAAGTCAGTCAAGTATGGTCCCGAGATACTGATGTTACTTGATGCAGTTTGGGCCCCAACACGTGTAGCAGTCATGCATTGCAGAGGACATCAAGCAGGAAAAGGAGAAGTGACCCGAGGAAATAGATTTGCAGATGCCTCAGCACGACAAGCAGCTATGACAGGACAGATCACATCACAAGCTATGCCAATGCAAGCAGCATTGTTTCCAGTACCTCTGAATTTATGGACACCACGATATACCACCAAAGAATTAGACTACTACTGTAACAAAGAAGATGGAGTATTGAAAGATGGATGGATTGAGCTGCCACCAGCAGAGGACAGTCAACCCACTGGACGAATAGTAATCCCTGAACTGTTAGGGCCATCCTTTGTCAAAGCCTTTCACAAAGCCACCCACTATGGGAAGAGTGCTATGGAAAAAGCGCTCAGACCACATTTTTACATCCCTCTATTGACAACCATATCAGCTTCAGTAGCACGTCAATGTCTAACTTGTGCCAAAAATAATGCCAAGCAAGGCCTTATAACGGCACCCCGAGTTCAGTCAGGAGGTGTAACCCCCATGCACAACCTCCAAATTGATTTTACCGAAATGCCAAAAGCCAATGGATACCATTACCTATTAGTATTAGTCTGTACTTTCTCTGGGTGGGTAGAAGCCTTCCCAACCAGAACTGAGAAAGCCCGAGAAGTTACCAAAGTTTTAATGAGAGAGATTGTCCCTAGGTTTGGAATTCCAGCAGTAATAGGGTCGGACAATGGACCCTCATTTGTCTCCCAAGTTACTCAGCAGTTAGCTAAAGCTTTACAGATACAATGGAAACTCCACACTGCATACAGACCCCAGAGTTCAGGGAAAGTTGAGCGAATGAATCGTACTCTAAAAGCCCAGATGTCCAAGCTTTGTCAGGAGACGCACTTGAAGTGGCCCCAAGTGCTCCCGATGACTTTACAGGAGCTGAGCGTATTCTGAGTAAAGCTAACAGGTTTTTCCCCTTTTGAAGTCCTGTATGGTAAACCCCCACCAATAATGCAGGGAATTAAAGGAAGTTTAGCCCAAATTGGTTCAGAAGTAACCAGGCAAGAACTCCTAGCTCTTAGTTTTGTTCTGCAGACTCTCCATGCGTGGATCCGAGACCAGTTGCCTATCAACTTGACGGAACCTCTGCATCCCTATCAGCCTGGTACCTCGGTGTGGATCAAAGATTGGAAGAAGACACCGTTGGAACCCCATTGGAAGGGACCGTACACCGTCATCCTGTCTACCCCAACTGCAGTAAAGGTGGCAGAGATCGACGCCTGGATCCACCACAGCAGAGTCAAGCCCGCCGCTGATCCTGAACAGTGGACAGCAGAACAGCATCTTGATGCACCCTTGCGAGTTACTCTGAGACGGCAACCAGCAGCTTAGACACTTCATCACAGTGCCTTGCAGTAACCAAGTCTTTCGAAGAGGATTGCTGTTTTTCCATGCAGCAACAGCTTTGTTTCAACGAACCCAATTTGCGTGCGATTTTGCACACTACTTTGATACTATATTGACCCATACTTCAAGAACCAACTGAACTTGCTAAGTTGGTTGAGGTGTGATGGGCAACTTGAGGATCTTCAATCAACACTCAGCTCCCGTCGAATTGCTTCATTAGCGCACGGGACGAAGAAAAAGAACGTCGTGGTCAAGATCTGCAAGCTGAGGATTCAGAAGAACTCCAATCAACATGTATCTTTGTCTTTGCTTTACCCTGGTTGCCTTCTTTGGAGGATTTGAACTGACTTGTGCTTTACCTCCATGCACAGCTTGCATTACTTCTACTCGAACTGGACTGAAAGTAACTCAGACTTTGATCTACCATTCTTACTATACCTGCAAGGGAAAAGTGACTCAGTGTATTTATAACACCACTGAACTAAATGTTTGCACTAATGTCAAATCTAGAGTATGCTATAATCCGCATCAGAATCCATCCTATTACACGTTGGAAATACGATGGAAGGATGCAGATGGACCTATAATAGCTGCTACTCCACCACTTAAGGACATTACTAAACCTGCTGTTTTGAATTTTGATGCATGTAATGTCATAAACAGAGATAGTTATTCTACCTGTGGTACTTGGGAGAAAGCGTATCGAAATGACCATAAGTGTGTCCCCGGAAGGGGCCACAGGATGGAGAAAGTGCACAGGTAAAAAGGAACCAGGCTATAGTACTGCCCCAGCAGCAGATTACTATTGCCCGGATTGGGAATGTGTGTTTTATGCTACATGGAATAATGGTATAGTTGACGAAAAGATAGATAAACGAATGGCCACTTTAACCAAGTCAACTACAAATGATAAATGTCAGAAAGATGCTTGTAACCCCCTACACTTACGCATACACAATCCCAGTGCATGGAAACAGGGATATAAGTTTGGTTTACGTATTGCTGGTGGAGCAATAGATCCTGGGACCATTGTGTATATCAGATTGAATACCCAAGCCCACAAGTCATCTAAATATCATATCCATAACACCTTTTATGAGGCCATGCATGTAAATAAGTTTGAAATCCCTCATCCCTCTCAGAATTTATTTCTAGAATTAGCCGGAGCAGTAGTATCTAGTCTTAAAATTTCAGATTGTTATTTCTGTGGTGGAACCCAGATGGGAGACCAGTGGCCATGGGAAGCTCAAGAATTGAATTATTCTTTGGTCTACAATCAGACTGAATTACACAAGACTACTAGCAAATGGGTGTTAGCGCACTCAATCGTTGGACGTCTTTGCTATGCCAGAACTAGACCCCAGTTCACCCAACAGGTAGGACAGCTGGTCTGTCTTAGCCAGAAATTTTATAATGCCACAACCAAAAAGACGTCATGGTGGTCAGGAATCAAACACCCTGAACCTCCTAACCCATTAGCCAGATTTCCTGAACTTGCTGATGTATGGACTAATCTTGCCAAAGCCCATGCCTGGCAAGCCCCACCTGGCCTATATTGGATCTGCAGGAACCAAGCATATGCACAACTTCCACCACTATGGGGAGGAGCATGTGTCTTAGGAACCATCAGACCTTCTTTCTTTCTTTTAAACACTGAACATGGAGAACAATTAGGATACCCAGTATACACTACCCACCGACACAAACGAGCATTGAGACAGAAGAGATCACCCCTCCAGGTAGGCAAGTGGGAGAAATGGCAGGGAGATGATTGGCCACCAGAAAGAATCATTGAGTATTATAGGCCTGCCACTTGGAATGATGGTATGTATGGTTATCGAACCCCAATTTATATGATTAATCGTATTATCCGCTTACAAGCCGTAGTTGAAATAACCACCAATGAAACTAGTCAAGCTCTTACACTTTTAGCTAGACAAAGTACTCAGATGCGCACTGCCATATATCAGAATCGCTTAGCACTTGATTATTTGTTAGCAGCTGAAGGAGGAGTATGTGGTAAACTGAATCTAACCAATTGTTGTTTGAAAATAGATAAGGGTCAAGTAGTTGAAGAAATTGCTAAAGATATGCAAAGATATGCTTATGTGCCAGTACAAACTTGGCACTCATTGAAATTCCCTAACTGGTTTGCTAACCTTTTCTCATGGCTGGGAGGATTTAAGACTTTCATTGTCCTAGTACTAATCCTTGTTGCTGTTATTTTCTTATTACCATGTTTAATCCCATGTTGTATGCGTTCTATTCATAGTGCTATTGATAGTACAGTAGAGCGGAAGACCGCAACTAAAATAATGGCTTTATATAAAGCCAGTCCTAGTCGAAATCCTTCGATCATGATGTGATTCTTCTAAAGGTGATTTAATTCTCACACCTTATTAAGTAATAGGGTGAGATTAATCAAAGGGGGGAATGTGGCAGGTGCAGGCCTGTGATCCAGTGTCTGACATAAGCAGGCAGGCCTAACTAGCTTGACCTGTAAATGAAGCCTGTGAAGAGGCTCATAGGAATTACACATCCCCCAACATGCTGCTATTGTAGGATTAGAACTCAGTAAAAGTATTGAATTAGCTTAGACAAGCAGAACTGGAAGATGGAAAAACACAGAAAAATATGTTTAAAAGTTACTGATAAGAAAGTACATCTGTAAGGGATTTAATTGGGATTGCTGACAGATGAGTTGCAGAGCCCTGCTCCCCTACATGCACAAATTGGCTCTATGGCCTTGGAAGTATGAAAGTAACAAGTTGATGAACTGGCCATTGTAATTGGGACTAGAAGGGGGGTAAGCAGGTGCTGAGCCCACTGGAGGAACATAATTGGATAATCATATCAGTACCGGCACCAATAGAAGAGGTACGGGAGAGTACCGGGACCAATGAAATGTTTTTCTATACCTAGAATGGAGTAAAAGTCTATAAAAGTTGTTGTATTGCTAGAAAACTTTGCTCAGCCATTTTGAATTTGATTCTGCTTGAGACTTGTGCACAAATAAATGATTTGGACCTTCTGAACAGACTCCTGGTATTATTGGTTTGTCTGCGCTCTGCTGCTACACTCCTGCTTCTGTGAAGTGAAGTGAAATGAACCCAGGACCTACAGAAGAATAACTGACCAAATCTTACAGCCACTACTCAAAATCCCCTTCTGCATTTAGTATTTCCTTAGATACAGTTCATAGTAAGATCAGGAAAGATTTTAGAAACATTGCAAAATAAACTAGCAGCATTGGTTGTGTGCATCTGTCCTAACACTTGGAAAGGGGCTATAGTTCTGTGGCTTGATGAAAGCACCTCAGCCAGAAAGTCCTCCTTTTATTACATAAAGGAGTTAGGTGAATAATCAAAATCTAGAAGGGCACAGGCATGCTACACTTTGATTAGAAAAAAAAAAAAAAGCAGGCCACATGCACACAATAGGTAACATTTGAAGACTAATTCAGCCTGAACAGCTCACTTTAAGCTAGACAACCAGCAAATTCCTAATTGAGGACTTGTATCACTACTGCATCAGTCAACCTGGTCTAGAGCCTAGGCAAAACGTCTAAGCTAGAAGAGAATTATGACATGCAAGGACTACTGCAACCTCCTGGTCCTTTTAGTTTTAGCTAGAAGGATGAAGGCAGAAGCTAGTTACGGTAAAGAGTTGCAAGCCAAACCCATGCCAAATTGAGTTATTTGAACCAAAACTGATTGAGGGGAAGTTCTGATTGCAAGGGGTGCGTGGTTGAAGACTAACCATTAACCATCTTGACTAGAATTTAGATTATAGTGAGGGGAAGTTCAAAAGCATGTGTGGTTTACAGATTTGCAAATCACAAATGCCACTGGAGAGACATTCAGTAGCAGTAACTGAGTTAGTATCACTGCATCTCACCTATTACCAGAGTTAAATGCCTCTGCACTCATGGGATGGCACTGGGGCAATAGTTTTCAGCTACTCTCCAGATTGCAATAATGCATAAAGATTAGACAGGTGAGAGGCTGTCTTGTTTTGCAATCTGATTAGCAGCTGAATATTGCCACCAATTGGATTGCGAGACTACAATCCTGCCAAGCTGGATATTTGCCACCAGTTGCCAAATACACCAGCACTGGCTGCACCAACCTTGCACGCCCCCCCCCACCCCCATGTATAGTAAAACAAAATTAACTTTTTAAATTAAAAACCAAATGTGAGGCTCTGCGAGATCTAGATATGGGTTAAAATTGGGATCATTGCTATTAGCTAATTGTAGCATCCAAGACTCATGTAAGAGTGAATAAAAGACAAGTGATTAAGATTTGCAGATGTGGCAGGATAAAATTCTATTTTGTTTGGCCAAAATCTCACAACAGCCAAAGCACAGGGAAAAAATCCAGGTCTAACTACTACTGAGTGTTACAGTATTGAACTATTTTTATTTAAAAAAAGCTATGTACTGAAGATATTAAAAAGCTTTGACTAGAATATACTCCTCATACATGGACTTGGACAGTCTCAAAGCTGACACTCCACAAACTGATTTGAGATTAACTTGATCAGCCAAAACCCCCACCACAGCACCCAAAGTCAAAACGCCTACTTAAAAGGTATCAATCTACACTGGTGCTATGTATCTGCATCTTTAAGAGCAGCCAAAATTTAAACTAGAAGCACTCGAGGATTACAACCCTGACAATGAACAAACCTCCCTCTTCCAGAGACAGGGAAGCTGTAAAACCAGAGGGCATGATATGAAACTGCAAGGTGGTAAATTGAAAGGCAATGTCAGGAAATACTTTACTGAAAGGGTGGTGGATGCTTGGAATGCCCTCCCGATGGAGGTGGTGGGGGCAAACAGTGATGGAATTCAAAGTGGCCTGGGACAGACACAATGGATCACTTTACAGCAAGATTAAATCAAAATAAACCACCATATAATTTCTCAACAAATAGGGGTGTCCTACATAGACCAATGGGGGGGGGGGAGGAGCGGTGGGTTCACCCCTAAACAAAGAAAGATATGGGGAGGGGTGCACCACTAAGCAAAGACATGGGTAGGGGTGCACCTACTCCTGCCATATTGCTGGGCAGACTAGATGGACCACACTGGTCTTTATCTGCTGTCATTTACTATGTTACTATGACACTATTTCAATAGCTTATATTGCTCTGCCCCATGTTGTAGGTTACCAAGCATGCACTTGAAAGATGGAGCCTTCAATAGGGAGATTTAAACAGCTTTGCATGCATGTTTAACCCCAAATTGTCATTTATAGACGTGTAGAACACTAAAGGCTTGATATTTGAAGGCTGTTTACAGCCCAGTAAACCTTGTAAGTGCCCTAAAATTGGCATATTCTATGGCACTTACATGGTTAGTGCTGTTGAATATCCCCTTCAAAGCCTGCTACATGCCCTGATGCTCTGTGGTTAGCATTGGGGCATGTTGGGGTGTTCTGGGGCAGAGGTTGCTACTAACCATGTAGTGATATTGCTTTTAGCTCACCTAGTTTTAGGCACAGATCACAATCAGGTAGCAGTGCAATCACTGCTATCCAGTTAGCCTTGGCAGCTCTGGGGCAGGTGCAGCAATGCTGAATATTCAGTGCTGTTGCTGTGGTGCATAGCCTGCCCAGTACAATATCACGCCCCAAGGGCCAAGCACCAGATAGCTCAATTTTATGTAATTGATGGAAGGGTCAAAAATAATGGAAGTATAACTTGCCACATCAAAGTGACAGTGCACATGCTTAATCCTGCAAGGATATAGCAGTTACCAGAATCTATAGTGTGTGCTCAAGAACTCAGTTACACTCAGCTGGCATAAGGTATAGCTGATTCCACTTGAGTTTCTCACAGCCTAAGACAGATTCAGTGGTTCATAAACCATATACATAGAATAATCTGTCCCACTGATATTTGGTAATGGTTTGAACTGAGCAAATCCAAACCAAAGTCTAAAGCCTTCAGATGCAGCTTCAGTAGCCCTCAACAAGAGAACCTGGCCTCTTCTGCCTGCAAAAATCTGCCTCAAATGCATTTATGAGCTGTAGCTGTATATGCTAAGCACTTATGCAGACCATGCCTAGACATTGCCAGGAGCAATATTCGCATGTGTATTTTATTTTTACAGACATCTTGGCAAAGTAGATATAATTAGTGCATGATTGGGGTTGTTTTTTGGATGCCTATTATATAGGCACTTAAATCATGTAAGTGAATCTTTAGTTACCCTTTAAAAAGGATCCAGTCACTATAGGGCAAGTTATTCCTATCAAAAGGAAACTGAAGGGTAAACTCATTAAGTTGTATGGTTATAGTTGTTTTTTTGCTTCAGAGATCTCTGCCCAAAATACTATGGAGGTAGGATAGGGCTAAATATCCATTTCCACAAAAGCCAAAATTAGTTTTGCAACAATCCTTTATTTTCAAACAAAAAAAAATTCATGCAAGTCTGCATCTCACTCTGTATTGGTGCAGTAAAGGAAAGACCTATTTTAGGAAAAAGTTGATGGTTCAGCATTTCATAACTATTTCATAAGCCCTGATTTCTGTTTTCCTGCAGCACTTCCAGCCTTCTTTTCCACCGACTTTATGACACCAACAGCAACTGTTTGCTTTATATCCCGGGCTGCAAAGCGACCTGTAATGGAGAGAGTGCATTGAGCTGTACATAGTGCCAGATACAACTATTATGCTAGTAGTTGTACATTGCTAAGTTATTTAAGAGCTCTTAACACTAGGTTTTTACAATGTGTATATGCAGAATTACCATTTAATCTATTTGCCTCATGCCTCTTTCAGGCGTTTAGTATTTTCCTTTCCTTAAGTGTCTGTACCTGAGGCAATAGAGTTAAATCATTGCCATTGGGCGCCAATCACTGCAGCTTCTCCCCCAGCTGATCAGGATCAGGCCAGGGAGCGGGAAGGAAATCCCTTCCCCGATCGACGGCCCAAAGCTCATCAGCACAACAAGCGCCATCGGGCGGGCCCATGCCAGAGGGACATTTGGTGTGGCACCAAGGCGAGCGCATCAGGAGACAACCATTGACCCTCATCCAACAGGCACCAAACTCAAACGGAGACCGAAAAGAGGACTGCAAGGTAATCCAACATGGCAACAGCACTGTACCTCCCTACCCTTCTACTCACACAATTCATACCACACAACTCACCCACACTCTTTAACGTTAACTACACACTGTGGACACCCCCTTCACAGCACTCATCCTACACCCACCACTATGACCCTACTTGGCTCCAACACCAGAGTCACAAACCGAGCAAACAAAGAAAACCCAAATATAGCACCCATACACCCACATGCAAAGCACAAGATACACCAAACCATCCCCTGAATATATCAATAGAGCTCATCAATGCCAGGTCAGTAAGAAAATACCACCATTGCTGACCACAAAGAACATCAGCAGACATACTCTACATCACCAAAACTTGGCTCACCCCCACGGACATGCTGAGTACTCAACCAACTGGTTCCCATCACCCACACAGTGTACAACTGCCCATGCACACAAAGGAGAGGAGTCATCCTGATCATCGCAAGAAACAACCTAAAACTCAAAGTCAGATCCACCACATCTACAAGTCACTGCAACAATCACAGAAACAGGAACCTCACCCTTTGCCTCAGCTACAGAGCACCAAATGTCCCAGACTAACTATCTTCAGTACTGGAAGCTATATGTGCAGCCAACAACCTCCACAAACATCTGCTCGTAGTCAGATTTCAACCTTAGATCAAACAAGGATGCAGAAGCCTTTCTTGCAGCTATGAACTCACTACAAGTCACCCAGATGATCAATACCCCCAACACAGATGTGGATCCTCCCCTGACCTCATATTCACCCCCAACCACCTAATAGAAAGAAACTCCATCACAAAACCTTCACCACCACCAATACCCTGGTCAGACCACCACCTACTACAAGTCCAGCTTCAATCAGTAAACATTAACCATCAAGATAAACCACCCACAACTAGGAGATTCAAAAGTTTCAACAAGGAAAGCAGTTACTTACCTATAACAGGTGATCTCTGGGAACAGCAGGAATTAGTCCTCACATATGGGTACGTCGGAACCGACGGAGCCTGCGCGGGAAAGCTCCCCAGCTTCCCAGAAAGGAAGCTTTTGGGGCCTCCCACAGCGCATGCACGCTGCCTTCCCACCTTCCTGACCATCTCTCTTCAGTTCGAGTTTAAAGCTGAGACAATAGAGAGGAAAGGAAAGAGAGAGATACAACTCCTAGGGGAGGTGGGTGGGTTGTGAGGACTAATTCCTGCTGTTCCCAGAGATCACCTGTTACAGGTAAGTAACTGTGCTATCTCCAGGAACAAGCAGGAATGAGTCCTCACATATGGGGACTCCCTAGCTAAGATGCCGGGGAGATCCCCCCCCCCAAGGGTTCCTCATCTTCCTATGGAACTCAGGCATCCATTCGGGGAAGGTGGGCAGGAGTGTTTAAGAATGGAACAGGTGTCTGAGGACAGCCTGACCAAACAAGGCATCCCGGCGGGAATCCTTGTCCAAGCAGTAATGGGCTGTGAAGGTATGAACCGAGACCCAGGTGGCTGCTCGACAGATCTGATCAATGGATACAGAATGAAGATGAGCCATAGATGTGGCCATGGCTCTCACATTGTGAGCTGTGACATGGCCTTCCAGAGAAAGGTTCTTACTCTGGTAAGCAAAAAAAATACACTGAGCAATCCAATTGGACAGTGTTCTTTTTGAGACTGGAAGTCCTAAATGAGAAGGATCAAAAGCAACAAAAAGTTGAGAAGACTTTCGATGTTGCTGTGTCCTGTGGAGGTAAAAGGCAAGAGCTCTTTTACAGTCTAGAGTATGAAGGTTCCGCTCTGCATTGGATGCATGAGGAGCTGGAAAAAAGACAGGTAAATATACCTCTTGATTAAGATGAAAAGGTGAGACCACTTTAAGCATAAAGTGGGGATTTGTCCTAAGGACTACCTTACCATGATGGAACCTTGTATAAGGTGGATTAGCCACTAAAGCCTGCAGTTCACTGATGTGGCGAGCAGAAGTGATTGCAATAAGGAAAATGACTTTCCAGGAAAGGAATTTCAAGGAGGTAGTGGCTAAGGGTTCAAAGGGTGGCTTCATAAGCTGACCAAGAACCACGTTTAAGTCCCATGCCACCAGAGGAGGCCGAATGGGAGGCTTAGTTAAAGTTAGACCTCTCATGAATCTTGCAATAAGAGGATGAGAGGAAACAGATTGTCCATTGATAGGCTGAAGAGATGCTGCAATAGCACTCAAATGGACCCTTACAGAATTGGTTTTAAGTCCTGCATTGGAAAGATGCAGGAGATATTAGAGTAAAGAATTTAAAGGTAGTGCTAGAGGGTTAAGACCCTTTTCAGCACACCAGATGGAAAATCTTTTCCATTTAAAAGCATAAGAATGCCTGGTGGAAGGTTTCCTAGATGCATGGAGGATATCCTGCACTTGTTGAGAAAGATTGAAGTCTTGAAGGTCTAGGCCTTCAGTAACCAAGCTCTGAGGTGAAGGGATTTGGGGTTTGGGTGCCACAAAGTCCCCTCCTCTTGAGACAGAAGGTCTGGAGCAGCTCCCAGATCCAGGGAGGGTGCCTGGGAGAGATGCAGAAGTAGAGGGTACCACACTTGGCGTGGCCAGCGTGGAGCTATGAGGATCATAGATCCTTGATCCCTCTGAAGTTTGAATAGAGTCTTGGGAATCAAGGGAATGGGTGGAAAGGCATATAGGAAGGCCTGACCCCAATGAAGGAGGAAGGCATCCTTGGCCTGAGCTCCCTGACACGGAATCCTGGAACAGAACCGGGGAAGTTTGGCATTGTACGGACTTGCAAAGAGGTCTATGTCCGGGGTTCCCCATTCCTGAAAGATTCTGAGTACCTGATCCATGTGCAGGGACCATTCGTGTGGAAGCAGAACTCGACTGAGTCTGTCTGCCCAAGAGTTTTGGATTCCTGGGAGGTACACTGCCAGGAGTTGGATCTGATGCTCTCTGGCGAAGGCCCACAGTTTTAGAGCTTCGTTGCAAAGCGACAGAGAGCCAGTCCCTCCTTGTTTGTTTATGCAGAACATGGCTACTTGATTGTCGGTATGAACAAGGACTGTCATGTTGATGAGGAGGGTATGAAAGACCTTGAGAGCAAGGAAAATTGCTCGCAGCTCCAAAAGGTTGATATGAAGGGTGGTCTCCTGTGGAGACCAAGTGCCCTGAGTGGAGAGGTCTTGGAGATGAGCTCCCCAACCTGCTTGGGAGGCATCTGTAGTGAGAGTTGCTTGGGGTAACAAAGGTTGGAAGGGGGCCCCCAACAACAGATTTTGAGTGGATATCCACCATTGGAGAGACCAAAAAAGACGTTTTGAGGTTGCTATTTGGTCAGAGAGCTCCTGATGCTTGTGTCCACTGGGTGGACAGAGTCCATTGAGCTGCTCTCATATGTAGGCGTGCATAAGGCACCACATGAACTGTGGATGCCATGTGGCCTAGCAGTTGTAGCATCTCCCTGGCCGTCAAGTGGCTTTTGGACTGAACTTGAGAGGCCAAGTGCACTAGACGGTGGCAACGGGCCTGAGGAAGATAGGCCCTTGCAGTGGTGGTATCTAGCCAGGCCCCTATTAATTCTAGGGACTGAGTAGGGGTGAGTTGAGACTTTGGCAGATTGATAAGTCCCAGATACTGCAGTATGCGTCTGGTGTGGTCCAGGGAAGTCTGAGCCTCGGACTGAGATGGAGCTCGGATGAGCCAGTCGTCCAGGTATGGGAAGACAAAGATTCCCAGAGTGCGTAGAAATGCAGCTACTATTGCCATGCATGTGGTAAATACCCTTGGAGCAGAGGCTAGACCGAAGGGAAGGACTCTGTATTGGAAATGTTTTCCCTGGAACAGAAACTGTAGGAATTTTCTGTGGTATGGATGGATGAGTATATGTGTGTACGCATCCTTGAGATCTAGAGAACAAAGCCAGTCCTGACTCTGTAGGTATGGAAGGAGAGTGCCTAGAGAAAGCATCTTGAATTTCTCCTTGTATAGGAATTTGTTCAATTCTCTGAGATCCAGAATGGGTCTGTACCCCCCTGTTTTCTTGGGAATGAGAAAATAAGGGGAGTAAAAAACCTGACCCTTGTTGAGGAAGAGGAACCTCTTCTATTGCCTTTTGGGCGAGAAGAGTGGTCACCTCCTGGCCCAACAGGTACAGGAGAGAAGGGGGAGAATTGAATTGTCTCACCATGAAATGGGGAGGAAGGCTGGAGAAATGTAGTTTGTAGCCCTCTTTGATGATAGAGAGGGTCCACGGTTCTGATGTGATTTGTTCCCATCTGGGAGCAAAATGAGTTAACCTTCCTGGAATGGTGAGAGGTTCTGGTTGTTGCAGAGCCAGAAAGGTTAAGTTCTCTAGAATCAAGTCAAAAACCCTGAGGGGGTTGGGACTGCTGGATTGTAGCAGCCCCTGTAGACTTTGTTCTGGCCTGTTTAGTTTGCTGACGCTTAGGAGCAAAGCGAACTTGGGAAGATTGCTGGCCAGTATTTGTGGAAAATCTGGTCTTTTTATAGAAAGGTTTCTTGAAAGGTTTTTTCTTGGCAGGGGTAGAGGTAGACTTAGAAAGTCTATCTAAAGCAGCATTTTCTGCATCCGAGTGGCTTTGATTTGCCACTCCTTGCCAAACAGATTTTCACCTGTACAGGGCAGATTGCCCAAGCCTTCTTGTACCCAGGGTTCCAAATCAGAGGCCTGGAGCCAAGCCAGTCTGCGAGCAGCTATGGCAATGCCAGAGGCTCTGCTTGCCCCCTCAAAAGAGTCAAAGGCTGCTCTGTTGGAGAACTTTGAAACATCTTGAGTTTGCTTTAGCAAAAGGAGGAACTCCTCTTGCTTATCCTCTGGGATAAAGGGGAGAAACTGACGTATCTTTAATGCAATCTCTTTCAAAAACATGCCCATATAGAGGCTGTATGAATTGATTCTGGCAATAAGCATGCTAGCTTGGAAGATTTTTCTCCCAAAAGCATCCAGTCCTACATTCTCTTCCTGGAGGGGTAGAAGAGTGCCTTTTGGTACTCTCTTTTTCATAGCAGACTTCACCACAATAGAGTGGTGAGGAAGCTGAGTCTTTTGAAAACCAGAAGGAGGAACCCGATACATGGTGTCCAAACGTCGAGAATGTGGAGATAGGGTGAGAGGAGCCTCCCACAAGTCCATCATGTGTTCTTGAAGAATTTCATGTATGGGTAAGGTGGCTGCCTCTTTGGGAACCTTAGAGTATCCTAAAATATCCAATTTTTTTGCTCTAGGTTCCTTTTCAGAGGATACAGATATGGAAAGTCCTTTAGCTACTTCAATGATGAAGTCTTGAAAGGACAAATCCTCTGGAGGAGACAACCTCCTTTTTGGAGAAGAGGGCTCCTCAGGAAGAGTAAAAGAGACGTCAGCAGAATCATCTGATGTATCAGAATCTTCAGAGGATTCAAAGTATCGCCTATTTGCTTCCAGAGATCGATACGCGTACTGACCGGTATCAGCATCGGGCGTACCGGGAACCGGAGTGGTATTGAGGAAATCTCCGGAACCAGAGACTGGAACCGGCATGCTACTGGAAGTAGATGCTCTGGGTACCGGTATCGGTTGCGGTACCGGAATCGGAGTTGGAACCGATTGTCGCGGTACCGATGGCGTTGCAGCATTAATGAAAGCCAGTAAGGCCTGCTGCATGGATTGTACCGTAGTACCCATAGTCGCCACAACTGCCTGGATGTTGGTACCGGTGTTAGCCAGTACCCCAGAGCAGTCTAACAGGAGATCGGTCAAGGCCGTGCCATCGATGTCTACCTGTAACCCCATAGGAGGAGCTTTGGAAGCCGGAGCTTCCCGCTGGGGTTGTTTGGCTGGGGCAGGGTCCTCAGGGTCAAATGCAAGGGCCTCTCGCTGCTTAGAGGGAGATTTGCCTTTTGAGGACTTGCCTGAAGAATGTTTGGTTACCTGAGATCCATCAGGAGAAGACCTGGAGGATGTTGATGCTGGAGTATCGGTAGAAAACAGCATATGAAACTTAGCTGCTCTGTTCTGTAAGCCCCTTTTGGACATCAGAGAGCAGGATGGACAATCCGGAATGGAATGGTCAGGCCCCAAACATTTAAGACACCACTCATGGGTATCTGTGACTGAAATAGTACCGGTACACTTGGTGCATTTTTTAAAACCAGAAGCTGGTTTTTCCATGAGGGAGACCTGAGAAGGCCTAGAGGCCTCACAGAAAAAATACACCAAGTAATTATTTTTTTTTTTTAAATAAACGAAAAAAGACCGGCGGTACCGGTCCGGAATCGGGGAAGGCAGACACGTGGTCAAAGAAACAAATTAAAATAATTTCTTCAGCGGTGACAGGAACACGACCTGCTGGCTCCGCGGAAAAAGAAGAACTGAAGAGAGTTGGTCAGGAAGGCGGGAAGGCAGCGCGCATGCGCTGTGGGAGGCCCAAAAAGCTTCCTTTCTGGGAAGCTGGGGAGCTTTCCCACGCAGGCTCCGTCGGTTCCGACGTACCCATATGTGAGGACTCATTCCTGCTTGTTCCTGGAGATAAATTCTTAAAAGACACCCTACCCCTCCTCAACACCAACACAGAGAACAAATGAAAAAACAGAAAACTGGATCAAACGCTGCCAGACCCACCACCCCCAAAACACGGAAGCCACACAGCAAAAGACCCAGCTCCACCCCTTGGTACTCCAAGGACATACACAATGCAAAGAGAGCCCTAAGAGGGCTTGAACACTGATGGAGATGCCCCAAAATCAGCCTCCATATAGGACTTATACCAGTTGAAACAAAAATATAACCACCTCAAACAAAAGGAGGATTACCACACAAACCTGATCCTGAAGTCCACTAACAAACCACATGAACTCTTCGAATTAGTAAAGACCCTCACCAACAAACCCTACAACAGAAATGAGCAACAAAGACCCACAGACCTTCACAGATCACCTCAAGATCAAATTCACAGCCCCACCAAGGACAGAGATCAGCAACAAGCCCCCCCTCATCCCATCCATCCAAGGAGCAGATCTCAATCACCACCGTCCCTACTGATCCTTGCCCCGTAACATGGATCAAAGCAGCAAAAAAAGATCTGATCCAGTGCATTTGCAAAATTCAACAATCTCACTACAGGAATAATGCCAAGTGCACTTAAACTAGCTACAATTCACCCCATCCCCAAGAAATCCACACTAGATAAAACTGACCCTGTTGCATACAGACCCATCTCAAGCCTCCCCCTTAGCCAAGATTGAAAAGGTGGTCCAACATCAACTCCAGGACCACAGACATCCATGCCCCCCTGGACCCCAATCAACACGGCTTCTGACCAAACCATGGGGTAGAAACTGCTAAGTCAACTCTGACAAGCTGATCTGGACTATTGACATCAAAATAGGAGTCCTCATGATCTTCATAGATATCTCCACAGCATTTGACAGTGAACCACACCTTGATAGCTAGACTACAGGAAATTGGACTACACAACACCACCTTGAACTGGTTCACATCCTGATACCTCCCAGCCTTTAAGAGCCACCCAGGGCATCCCACAAGGCTCATCCCTCTCCACCCTGCTATTCAATCTATACTTACAATCAATCTGCTCCATCATCAAGAACTACAAGATTCAATACACCATCTACGCCGACATCATGATATTCACCACAATCAACCTGGAAACTCCAGACTACTCCAACCTAGCCAATTGTCTCCAGCAAATGACAACCTGGCTCTCAAAAAACAATCTATCCATAAACCACAAAACAGAAGCACTATTCATCTCAAGAAACCCCACCTTCTCAATTACACCTACCAAACTGAACATCACAACAGTAAACCCTGAAGTGAGATACCTCAGAGTGACTCTTTGACAAGGACCTGAACCTACAAGCCCACATTGCCAGAACTACAAAAAACACCTACCTCAAAATGAGAGCCATCAGATGCCTCAAACCCATTCTTGCAGAGGACCACTTCCATACAGTGTCAAGCTCTCATCACCCCCACACTAGACTACTGCAACCCCATCTACACTGGGCTCTCAAACAGGCCCTCTGACCACTGCAGCTGGCAAAGAACACTGCCGCCCACATAACAGGCTGCTCAGGTCACAGCTACATTACACCCATACTGTACCACCTCCACTGGCTCCCAATCAGCTCCCCTATCAAATACAAAGTCCTCCTAAACATATTCAAAATAAGAAAACATCTCAGCTGACAGCCTACAACCTCTTATCAAAGCTGACCTATGCACCAGACCCAGCAGAAAATGGAGCCGCAGACACCATCACCACCCCAAAAGAATTCACCAAATCAAGATAGGACACTTCAAAAAGAGCACTGTCCCTGGCAGCACCCACACTGTGGAACTCTCTCCCTGAGAATCTGAGATCAACCACAGACCTCAAAGATTTCAGAAAGATGCTCAAAACAAACACTACAAGGACATCACCTGAACCAGACTCTACCCTATCCAACCTTGCAACCCATATGAACAGAACTGTATATAGACTTGTACATAGCTCAAATTAATCTCACACCCCTCCTATACCACTCATGCCGTTTCCACTGCATGTTTTTACACTACAACCCCCCTCGATTGTTTGAAGTGTTAACTGCTTTGATTTAAGGATAAAGTGGTATATTAAATCCAACTAAATAAAAATAAAGTGATTTGCCAAACACCACAAGGAGCAGCAGTGAAAGTCAAAACTGGCTTTCAGCCAGCCACTCTAGCCATTAAACTTTCTAGATATGGGCAAAAAATGTCCCCCATGAAAGAGTAAAGGACTTGAGACTTCACTAGCAATAATGGAGTTTTAGAGAACGTTATGACAGCTCAACTCTAGCATACCGAGAGGTCAGACTGCCTGCACGTAGACCAAAAATTCAGCTTCCAGTGGACTATAGCTGGCATAAAGATCCTTTGGCACATTCACTAGACGCTTTGCTGCCTGTAGAATCATTTTAACCTGCCAAGGTGCCAACAAGATCTATAAGAATACCTGGCAAGTCTTACAAGACATACAGAAACTAGATGAGACTGTTGTCCAAACATCTGGCCTCCCAGATCTGTTTTTTGCTGACTAGTCATCTTCCAGGTAGTTGCAGCCTGCCAGAACCAACACAGCTACCCACAGCCTGCAGTATCATTTTTTCTGTTTGCAATAGTCTTTCCCCTTGCTGGAATAGTGCATAGCTGTGAAGTTCCTATCCAAGCCTGCTCAAGCAAGAATATTTGACATTGGATTTATGAGTTACCACAATGAACTGGAGCTAGTGATCTTGTGTAACACAGAATCCTTGTTCTCTATAGTTAGCCTGCGATTCCTAGCTTTACAAACATTAAGGCGGCAAAATTATGACACCGAGGATAATTCAGTTTGTGTACTTTGAATACAATTGGTGTCTGCATGCTATTTCTAGAGTAAAACAAAATAGGCATTAAAGTCATGACATACGGCCATGTAACTTCACTAGACCATATTGTCATGAGTGTTCATAGCAATGGTTGTGGAGAGTTAAGACACTTGGTCAAACCATATATTGGCCAAAGTCACTCTAGGCTAACTCATGTTCTGTCAAGCATGAACATGTCACCGATATTAAGGCTGCTGTAATAAAACATGACAAAAGTCCAAGATGGGAATGAACAAGTCACCCACCCAGCCATGAACCATGCTTGATGTGAAAGCCATGTCATGAGGTATGGGAAATCAAGAATTTGGAGAGATGTAAATTTGCTTGTTGCCATTAGGAAGATTCAGCGGGCTGCTAATCTAATATTGATAAAGACCAAATTCTGCTTTGCTGATTTGACACCACCCCTCCCCCAGAGTCTTGTCAAAATATAAGAAAGATGCCTCTTCCTATTTCCCCATTTTAGTAACGTAAACCCCTTCAGTACAACTGTGGCAGGCAGTATAGTAAATGTTGACTCACATCAGGGTGTACTTTTTACATTTCATCCCCATGTTGGGCTTTTGACCAAGTTGTGTAGCAGTGAAACATTGTATTACTGAGCAGAGGGGAAAAACTGCATGACCATTAATATTAAAGGCTGGCATACACCAATACATTTAGCTTGCACGTAGATACACATTTTCCTTAAAAGGAAAGCGAGTTAGCAAGTTATTGAACTGACATTTAAGATAGCAACATTTGTCAAACTGGTCTTACCTTTGACATTTCTAGTACACATTTCCCTGAAACTTACCACCTTTCACTTTAGAAAGTGATCTCCATGTTTCATTTCATATATGGATTTTAGGTAAGTGCCGTTCACTGTAAACCTTACATTCTTTAACCAAATCTGAACATTACCACACAAGTCAATGGCCCTTCCTTAAGTTAGCAGCCCTTCCAAGTCTGCAAAAACTCACTTTACTTCTATGTTTAAATACAAAGTTTGACATGTAGAAATGAGGAACAAGTTAGTCCAATAAAAAAAAATTGGAACACCTGACAAGCATAAGAATCAATCACCTAAAAAACCCCAAAAAACTTGTTAATCCTCATTTCCACATATCCAAGTGAACAAGTACAATTCTTTGCTTAGACATTACATTTTCTGGAAAGTTACTAACCCAAGGGAGGGTAATCGAAGAACCGTTCCACACAGAACGGTTTAATGGGAGTAAGTTTGATAGTTGCACCGTCTCCTGACTTCAGCCGAGTTGGATTCTCCTCCAATTTCTGGCCAGATCTCCTGTCGACCTTTTCTTGAAGTTCAGCAAACTTGCAGGTGACATGAGCCGTGTGGCAGTCTATTACTGGAGAGTAGCCTGCTTTTATAAAGCCTGGGTGATTCAAGATGATTACCTAGATGGAAAAAAAGAAGGAGTCTAGAAGATCAGAACTTTCAGGCAGTAGTTTTCCCTTATTCATCTTTCACTAGAAGATTAATCTCCAATATTAGCCACTAATCCGTTCCTACTTCATCTAATGGTTCAAAAGGATTTAGCTGAGTAAACTGTAAGAATTAGTGTCACGTGGGAAGTGAAATCACCTGCTACTGTACCACTTTCCACTGCAGGTCTCTTCACAATTCAAGCTCTTAGCTGAACAGATTTTACTCCATCACTGCCTCAGCCTTAATCTGAGAAGTCAGAGGTATGGTGGCTGCCACTCCCTATTATAGTAGGTAGGTTGACAGACTTGCTGGGGAGAAAAGGCTGGTAATAGTTTATGGCATTCTGATGCCAAGTTACCTGTGCAGTGAAGCTCGATACCCCTACTGGTGGGTCACTCTTAGAATTCCCAGCTACATTTCCTCTCCTTAGGCTCTTGACTGAAATATTCTTGACATTGAATCCAACGTTGTAACCAGGAAAAGCAACTTGAACCGGCTCATGGTGCATTTCAATTGATTTCACTTCTGCTGTGTAGTTTGCCGGAGCAAAACAGATGGTCATGCCTGGTCTGAGGATTCCTGTCTCTATTTTCCCCACAGGTACAGTGCCAATTCCTGTGGAAGAGAAAATTTAGTACCTAGCCCCCCAAAAATAAGCTTCATAAGCAATGTCTCTGAAGACCAGAGTCCTGGATGTCTGTTGCCATGTGGACTATAGCTGATCTACAAGCTGTAAAACTGAATCACTAAGACACTAATGTTTACAGAAAAATTGCAGAGGATACACACAGTTTAGAACAGCACAGTTGATGGGGAAGACTAGAAAAGTGCATGTTTGTCTTGGGGAGGGGGATATGAAATTGATTCTTTGAAGATTTGGGCTAGAGGGAAGTTCAGCTTGTGGTATTTATCCAGGCAACTTATCTGGGTATTTTTTTTTAAAAAGGTACCAGATTGCCTCCGAGGGTAGATAAGCTAAGCAAGTAGACAGGGTTAACTGCAGATACATGTGCTAGCTTTGTGTTGCCCCTTCTGGGTACGTTTGCATCTTGGCTTCATGGTCTTCCCCTGATCTTTTATTGGTCAGTTCTGTATGTCTGGAAAACTGGTTTAGACATTGTGAAAGCAACAGCATATCAAATACGGTAACTGCTGAAGCATTTAATATTTTAAGAAATTTTAACTAGATAAATAAATCTATTTCACCCATAAAAACTTTGGGTTAGTCCAAGGGCAATTGAGCACAAGGACTTTGCCAACTTTCCGTTTTCAGCCCACTCCACTGGATGGATGCCTGGCCTCACAGTCCCCATGCTTATCTGGATTCAGTCCCTACACTTCAAGAGGCTAACCCAGGCCTTTTTTAATGTCACCATTTCTCCTTACCATCTCCACCAGACGACATTCCAGGCCATTACCACTTCCCATAAATCATTTCAGGAAAAAGGTAGAAGTGATAGAACAAATAGGATCATATATAGGGAGAAGATTGCATCAAACCGATAATTTCTACTCTAAGCAAAAATTGCCATCAGATCATAAAGGTGGCATGCAGCCTACAACAAAAGGTGTTATGCAGCAGTTACAACCTTACTGGGAAGACTAGATGAGGCCAGGCCATTTCTTTAATCATTTAAGAAATAGCAAGTGTAGGAAGTTGATGGCTGTGGGTGCTTTCTGCATTTTTAAGTCATAATACAAAACCTGTGTACAGAATTCTGGCGCTTATCTATAAGTACCTAGATAAACTAAAACAATGAACACAGCAACTTGTTTCAGCTGATGTTTAACAAGCTTTAGTCCTATTAAGATCAGGTGCTAAAATCAATTCAGGGAGCCTAAACAAAAAAAGCCCACATGAAAAGAAATGTAAAGAAAAGCCTCATTTAACCACCAGCTGTCAAGCAGTTTGTCAATTTATCATGAGTCATAAGTCTCCCATGCCAAGACTCATTTACCACCAAAATATCTTAACAGCTAGTTCTTATATGATGTGTCGATCTGATAACCTGATGTTCCTGGCTGTCTAACTGCCTCTTTTTCCAATACTATACATTTTGTTGAGGCACCATTTAACTAGATGAAAGGAAGCTTTTCAGTGGGTATTAAAATCCAAATCATTCACTTCATTAATTTCTAAATATTAGAGCAATGTCTATCGTGTTTTAATTAGACCTTGTATTCACCGTTTTGGCCAATTGTTCTGTTAGCAGGGTGTGACCCTGGGGCCTCACCCCAGTAGTTTATGGGTGTACAAAGGCAAACCAGATTAAAATCAGCAACCGACCAGACCCTTCAGTAGGTCTTTTCATTATTGCCAGATTCTTGATCAATAATCCAAGTCCTTGTCTTCCTAGCCTTGCTGGGGTTCATTTTAAAAGGAGTAATGTTTGCTAGGTGGCCGCATTGTGAGCCATGCATTCTAGTACATGTTTTAAACAGCATGATAAGTCTCCCTTCCCCACCCCCTTCCTCTAAAAGGATGGTGGCCGTTTTACTTCTAGGGTAAAAGCGGACCTGTATCAAGCGCTTAGTCTCAAAATTCGGTACTCACCACCTATTTTATAGACGTCTTGCAGAGGTAATCTCAGGGGTTTGTTAGACGGACGAACCGGAGGCAACAGGGAGTCCAAGACTTCTAGAAGCGCCTGTCCTTTTGCAAAGCCCTCCTTCCTTTTAGACTTCCAGCCCTTGAACCATGGCATCTGTTTAACAGAGACTTTCAAATGAAGATCAATGCAATGGGTTCCTAATGTAAGCTCCTTTAGCTATACGTATAACTCAGTTGGCAGATCAGGTGCAGGACTTTATTTATGAAGAGTCATCGCTACAATTTCGAGCCCCAAGGCAGGGCTGTTATATCCATTCTAAAAAAAACCTCTAGAGACGTGTCTCAAGGACCAGTGCTCGATAGTGGTTTGTGTTTTCACTATTGACATAACCTTTTGGCCAACCCCCCACCACCAAAACCCATTACCTTCTGACTGGGTGTGGAAATATTTTCTCCATTCCAACCGGAGACTGGCACGAAAGGGATCGCAGCAGGATTGTAACCAATCTTCCTGAGATAGACGGTCACGTTTTTCACCACTTCCTCGTATCGCTTCTGGCTATAAGGGGGATCAGTCATGTCCATCTTGTTCACGCAGACGATGAGCTGCTTGACTCCCAGCGTATAAGCCAGCAGGGCATGTTCCCTGGTTTGCCCATTCCTGGAGACACCCGCCTCGAACTCGCCCATGGCAGCCGAGACCATCAGCACCGCGGCGTCCGCCTGCGAACAAAGCAAGAGGTTTAGCGCACATGCGCTACAGGACAACATTCCAGCCAAGCTGCGCAAAGTCCTGCACCGTGGCGCTTTTAATCGCAACTAGGAAGGAGATAGCACAGCCACGTTACTTAGGGACCCGGAGAAGCCGCAAAACCCCAGTTTCCCACAGGAGGGCAGGAAAACTCACGCAAAATGGGGAGAGTTGAATGTAATGGGATCGAGTAGTTAGTGAAACCGTTTACCTATAGACGAACCCTGTGATCAGTCACGGCTATGGGGGTATGGGGGTATGGGGGTGCGGGGGGGGGGGGACGTCTACTAACGTATGCGTCTAGATCAACAGCTACTAAACGTTTAACTGCGTAATACGCAATTACTGCTTTACTCTTTCCTACAATCCGGCTGAGAGAAAAACGCTTTAGAGTGGGTTTGTGTTTAATGACAGCCTCCCACGAGCTAAAGGTGAATTCCGCAGGGGGCGCTGGCTGTGGCACCTACCTGTGATGTGCCCGTCAGCATGTTCTTGATAAAGTCCCTGTGGCCGGGGGCATCGATGATTGTGATGGTGAACTTCTGCGTCTGAAACTTCCACAGCGAAATGTCGATGGTGATACCGCGCTCTCTCTCCGCCTTCAGCTTGTCCAGGATCCAAGCAAACTTAAAGGAGCTCTTACCCATCTGAAGGGGGGGGGGGGAGAAAGAGTTTAAACAGTACAAGTGTAGTAAAGCCAGCGTTTACTCCCCCCTGAGTTTACAAAACAGGAAATCTGACATTAAAATCAGCCGCCACCTATACGCTACACAGAGCAGCATTACAGGCAATACGCTGTTTGCGCGCGCGCAAGATGGGATGGGATGGGATGGGATGGGATGGGGGGGGGGGGGGCGTGAAGGAGAACCATGACGGCAGACGGATCATATGGATTATCCAACCCACCCGTTCAGAACTACTACAGTGGGAATTGTATCGGCAAACTAGATCTATACCCGCTATTTATCTGCCCAAAAGTAGACGGGAACCCAGAGCGTTACAAGTCAAAGCCTAACCTGGCTCGCCGCAGTCTCAAACTTCTCCATGATCCTCGGATCCAGGCCCCCGCATTTGTAGATAAGATGACCCGTGGTGGTAGATTTACCCGAATCCACATGGCCAATAATGACTATGTTAATGGGAATCTTCGGCGTAGACATATCAGCCATCGTTACTCGTTGCTACTGCCGGCCCAGCACAAAGATTACTAGCCCGGAGTAACTTTTTTTTTCTTTCTCTCTCTCTCTTCTGGAAGGAGAACAGCGCGCTTCGTCTGGCTTTTATAGTGTACCTGATGCGCTATTAGCGCGCTAATTGTCCACAGGATCGGGGAAGGCCTCCCTGCACGCCCACTAAATAGCCCAAATTATACTTTGTAAAGCTAAAGCCTGCGTTCATGATTCCACTTATGCGGTTTACAAATAGAGCATACATTTTCCAAATGACCCTCTGATGTTGAAAATACATTTCCTTTGATATCAGCAATAATTTCCCAGGTGCTACGGAAACCGAATGAAATGACCCTTAACTGCCCACGGGTTGTTTCTTGTTGGGAGGGGTGGGCGGAGTGGTCAGGTCATTGAAAGAAATGTTGATTAATGATCTGGAAGACGAGCGTGACTTCTGTTTGCGGAAAGTTAAAGTAGGCTTTTAACATTTTGTGTTAATAAGCCATGGTAGGCTCTTTAACATAAGAGGTGAGAGTAGAGCTGTAAATTGTAACTTTCCTTCTGATTTCTTACTATGTACGCAAATGGAAGCCACCTGGGCCAGGCTCCTTCCTAACAAAGATAAGCAACGCTTCCAGTTTAAGCCGTTTTCTTAGTGGTTCGTCATATACCCAATTCCCGTTTTGGCTGATTACAAATAAAAATCTTACGACGCCAAAGGATATCTAGACCTTACTTGTTAGAATACAAAAATGCCCTTTCTGATGCTCTTGTTGACTTTCACCCTTTTGTTCCTGTTGGCTGCTGCAAACAATGCAATGTGTGCCTTCGAGTTAATGCTGACTCCAGGCGACCCAGCAGCTTCTGGGTTTTCTTCCGAGGCAATGGAGGCTTAAGCGACTTGCCCAAGGACGCACGGAGTGCTGCTGGTTGGAATAAAATACGTCTGTATCCAATACAGCTTAGCAGGCTAGCCAGGTGAGTGCTGGACCGAGTCTGAACCTCGCTGTAAGGGGCAGGCTCATTCTCTGTGCTCACTATATCCTAAAGACCGACTGTCCTTTTAATTACACCAGCTTCAACCAGATGTATTAGTTACTAATGCAGGTAAGTAGTTCTATTGGCGAAGGTCTCGCTTGCACATCTGCTTCTGTTAGGTAGGAAAGAAGAAGTGATAATGTTCCTGGCCATCGCTGTAGTGTAAGGAATCCCTCCCCTAAGAAAACCCGCAGTTGCAAGGTGGTCTTTTGCTGCAGGCCTTGTGTTCCTGTCCTGAGGAGTAGGCTATGCCTTGGGGATACCCTGAGAAACCAATTTCTCTAAAAATCCCGCTGTATGAAAGGGGTGACTGCAGGCGGCTAAGGGAGCCCTGACTATAGCAACGTTGTTCTCACTTTGATAAGCTCTGGAGCTGCAGGAGGTTATCTGTATATTACATTTGAGGAACAGACTCTTCTTTCACCGCTCATTAAAGAAGACGGGGGGGGGGGGCGTGTAAGGGGTTGCATTCATGGTGTCCATTAAACAGCTTCTTTAATAAGGGCTTTTCCTAGAAAAAGAAAGTGGGGACACATTTATTACAGGTCACAAATGATGTTTTAGGGTACACTGTGCCTAGCTTTGCTTTAGCACTTCAAAAAGAAAATTAAGTACTAGCCACAAGCTTCACTATTAACCGCTGGTGTCTGCAGACCTTGTGAAATTGATCTCTGATTACTGCCTGCCACACCAACTCCCAATCCAGCCCAAGCCCTGCTTCAAACTAAATCTATTTTATAGGATGCTGCATGGTTTGGGGTTACTTTGTGACTGGTGTGTAATTCCATCTTCTCTTCTGTCTGACACAAACACTTTGTTCAAAACCTGAAACCAAAATTGCTATTTCCATGATGTGTAACATACATGAGGTTTTCATGAACAATAAAAGTATTGGCCAGCTCACGACCTACTGATATTGCAATGGAGAACAGTAAAAGGGACAGCTATGGCTATGTTGGGTACAGATGTCCACCATTGTATCATATCTCATAGCTAGGCTGAAAGCCAAATACTGGAAAGAGGTTGGGTCTGCTGGAATTTGAGATCCCATTAGGATCTTCTCAGTTTGCGGTGAGCAAAAAGACCACCATGTAACAGCAGTGACCATGTGGCCTAACAGTGGTAAGTAGAACCTTGCTATGAGAGGCCGACAATCTGAATCTCATGGACATGTAAGATCAGAGATTGCAATCTGTCTGATGGTAGAAAAGTTCTTACTTCTACTGTGTTTAGAACTGCACCTATAAATTGAAATCTTAATTGTGGGGCATAACTTTTTTTTTTATTTTTGGAATTAATGAAGCCTAGATTTTGATGTGGTTGGATTGTTACATAGAAACAAAGAAAAATGAGGACAGATAAAGACCACATGGCCTATCCAGTCTGCTCTTCCATATCAACTGCTAAGTTTTAAAGTCTTTGTTTTTTTTTTTTTCCCTTATAGAACCTCTGTATTTGCCCCATGCTTTCTTGAACATTGATACAGTCTTCTAACCTATTTCACCTTCATCTTTGCAGAGCTTTCTTTCAAAGGAAAGCGGCCCTCCTCCTGTGCATTATGCCACAGAGATATTATAAACATCTCTATCATGTTCCCGCCTCTCACTATTCTTCCTAAGTATACATAATGAAATCTTAGTCTGTCTCCATAGGCCTTATGATGAAGACCACTGACCCCTCTGCACTGACTCCATCCTGTTTATATACTTCTGAAGATGTAGTCTCCAGAATTATGAACAGCTCTTCAAATAAAATATCGCCGAAGACTTTCACATAGAGGTACTATCACCAGGGGCGGCCCAAGGGGGGTGCGGGGCCTCATTTGCATAAGTGGCCTTATTTGCATAAATATTTGCATAATGCTAACATACACTAACTTTTAGTAAACGTGCCTCTTAATGAGTGTATGGATAAAGACAGACTAAAAGATTTCTACATTACTATAATCCAGTGCCAACCGCCAGGCACATTAGGAACTACTACAAACACTGCCCATTTAGAACCAATAGCAAACCCGCCGTATCCTAACAGCACTACCAGGACTCACAAAGCACCATACC
Organism: Ichthyophis bannanicus; assembly: GCA_033557465.1. Lineage (NCBI taxonomy): Eukaryota > Metazoa > Chordata > Amphibia > Gymnophiona > Ichthyophiidae > Ichthyophis > Ichthyophis bannanicus. The sequence goes on along the minus strand of CM066031.1, from coordinate 1,790,888,809 downwards.
CTACCTATCAAAAGGCAACACTGCAAATATTAAACCAATACATTTCAGAGAACAACAATACATGACCTACTGGGGAAAGAGAACAAGTGGCAATGTCAAATAGGAATTACATAAACAGAATACCTCAGCTCAGTTACACATGCAGAACATAGACCATCACCAAACAAGGAATCACAATTTAGAAACAGGAAGGCAATAATTAAACTGGGAACCCCAAAAGCCAAACTTGGAATGTACAACAACACTGTAGAAATAAAACTATAAATTAATTTCCTCTTGTATCAAAGTGCAGACGTTAATGATGCACATTTCCCAGAGCTTTCATATTCCAGTTAATAAATTCAAAATAAAGAGATATCTTTCTACATTTTGTACATTTTTTTCCAGTTGCAATTGCTCCAGCCACTTTCTTCTGGTTTCTTCATGTTTTCTGCTAACTCTCCATCATCTGCTGTCCATTTGTCCTTTCTTCTCTCTTCTAGTTTTTTTATTCCATTCTCTCTCTCTACATCTGCTTTAACATACTAATCTTTCTCCTTTTGCTCTTTCCTCATTCCTATTTCATCCACTCAAATTTTACCCCTCCATCCTCAATCCCCACTTACTCTCCCAATACCCGGCCAATTGTAGATTTTTTTATCCCGCCCACACAAAATATTTTTCCCCTCCATTTTACTCTCCCAGCCCCATCCCATTCTAATCCTCCCCCAACATCAGCTCCCTTCTCGTTCCAGCCTCACCCAGCATCCATTCCCTTCTAGTCCCTGCATCAGCCCATTTCCAGTCCTAGCCCCCCATCAGCCCATTTCCAGTCCTAGCCCCCCATCAGCCCATTTCCAGTCCTAGCAACCCCCCAACCCAATACCAGTCCTAGCCCCCCCCATCAACCCACTTCCAGTCCTAACCCCATCAACCCATTTCCAGTCAGCCCCCCCATAGCCCATTGCCAGTCCTAACCCCCCCATCAGCCCACAGCCCATTACCAGTCCTAACCCCATCAGCCCACCAAGTCCTAACCCCTCCCCATCAGCCCATTTCCAGTCCTAGCCCCCCCATAGCCCATTACCAGACAGCCCCCATCAGCCAACAGCCCATTATCAGTCTTAACCCCCCCATAGCCCATTACCAGTTCTACCCCCCCCAACAGCCCATTACCAGTCTTAACCCCATCAGCCCACCTCAAGTCCTAACCCCTCCCCATCAGCCCATTTCCTGTCCTAGCCCCCCCATAGCCCATTACCAGTCCTAACCCCCATCAGCCCACAGCCCATTACCAGTCCTAACTCCATCAGCCAAACTCCAGTGTTAACCCCCCCATCAGCCCATTTCGTCCTAATCCCCATCACCCAATTTTCAGTTTAAGCCCCCCCATACCCCATTACCAGTCCTAACCTCCCCATCAGCCCACTCCCAGTCCTAATCCTACCAGCCCATTTCCAATCCTAATCCCCCATCACCCAATTTTAGTTTAAGCCCCCCATAGCCCATTAGCAGTCCTAACCCCCCATCAACCCACTTCCAGTCCTAACCCCCCATCAACCCATATAAAGACTTAGCTCCCCCATAGCCCATCACCACTCCTAACCCCCCCCCAGCCCCCCATAGCCAATCACCACTCCTAACCCCCCCAGCCCATCAGCACTCCTAACTCCCCCATAGCCCCCCAGCACTCCTAACCCCCCCCCCCCAGCCCCCCATAGCCCATCAGCACTCCTAACCCCCCAGCCCAGCTCAGCTCAGCCAAAATTTTTTTTTTTAAAAAGCTGTCTTCTCCCGCTGCCGGGGCCGCCGCGGCAGGATCAAGTGTGCCGCGGGGCCCTCCCCTGCCCAGCAGAGCCTGCCCTCCCCTGCCCAGCAGAGCCTGCCCTCCCCTGTATCCGCTCTCGTACAGCTGCCTGCAGTCTCACGCGCCGGCTTTCAGAGCGCAAAGGGACTAGTTTCCCTTTCGCGGCTCTGTTAAGCCCACGGGGGCTGATGGGAACTTCCCATCAGCCCCCGCGGGCTTAACAGAGCAGTGAGGGAGAAACTCTCCCCTCGCGCTCTGAAAGTCGGCGCGTGAGACTGCAGGCAGCTGTACGAGAGAGCAGATACAGGGGAGGGGAGGGCAGGCTCTGCTGGGCAGGGGGGGGCCCCGCGGCCCACTCGATTCTGCCGCGGCGGCGGCCCCGGCAGCGGGAGAAGACAGTTTTTTTTTTTGTTTGTTTTTTTTTTAAATTTGACTTTAGGATCAGAATGTTTTTTGCGCGGGGCCCCCTGAAACGCGGGGCCCTGTGCAAAAAACATTCTCGCTCAATGGACGGGCCGGCCCTGACTATCACCACCTCATTCCTACAGGGCATTTCTCTCACTGTGCACCCAAGCACCCTTCTGGCTTTTGCTGTTGCCTTTTCTATTTGTTTAGCCAACTTAAGATCATCAAAAACAATCACATCCAGGTCCTGCTCTTCTTTCATGAACAGAAGTACTTCACCTCCTATACTATGCCACTATCTTGGATTTTTTGCAGCCCAAATGTATGATTCTGCACGTCTTAGCATTAAATTTCAGTTGCCAAATTCTCAACCGTTCTTCAAGTTTTGCTAGATTCCTTCTCCATCTTATTTACACTGTCCTCGGTGTCTATCCTATTGCAGATTTTGGTATCTGCAAAGAGGCAACCTTACCCAACAGCCATCATTTTACAAAAATGCTAAAAAAGAATAGGACCAAGGAGAAATCTCTGTGGCACACCACTGGTAACACCCTTCTCAGAACTTCAATTACCTGTACCTTTTGTTGCCTCTTACTCAACCAATTTCTAACCCAGTCAATCACTTTAGGGTCCATCCCATGGGCTTTCAATTTATAAGTCACCTGTTTAGAACAGTGTCAAAGGCTTTACTGAAATCTAAGCACACCACATCTAGTGCTCTCCATTGATCCAACTCTGGTCACCCAGTCAAAGAAATTAATCTGACTTGTCTGACATGACCTGCCTCTGGTAAACCCATGCTGCCTCAGATCCTGCAATCCATTGGACTCCGGAAACCTCACTGTCCTCTGTTTTAGCAGTGTTTCCATTAATTTACTCGCCACAGAGGTCAGACTAACCTACCCATAGTTACAGTATTTCTGCTTTTGTGTAGCGCAGTGGTTGTCAGGCATATCAAAACAAAAAAAAGGTTGACATGGCGTGTTCATGTGCTTGACACATTGAACACTATGATCTGTGACTGAGCAACAAAAAGAGGCCAAATATCATCATAGTTTAAAATAATGCAAGAGAAATACAAACTTTTTAACAATTTACATGTTTTATAAACTGTTACTGAAATCAGTTATTAAATTTTATTTTTTTCACACACATTTTACAGCCTGATATTCAGTGCTACTTATCTGGACAGCAGAATGTGTTAAACTGTTTGCAGAAGGGTGGGGTGGGGAGCAGACTTCCAATATTTCCAGCTTGGGCTGGCGGCTACATTAAGACTTGGAGGAGGAGCAGAATTAGGAAGCTGTGTTAGGGATTTCAAAAACCTGGTTCCTTGCTTTGCATTGTCCCCTCTTGCAGGCACATGTGATTGCTAAGAAAAACTTGGGTTTGCTATGTCAAATTTTGGTGACATACCTCCCAGCATTTGGTGACATCAGTGTGTCCCAAGACACTGGTTGAGAACATCTGGTGTAGAGAGACCACGTGCACCCTTGTCTAGTCCTCTGGGACTCCTGACTCTAAAAAAACATTGAAAAGGTCAGACAGTGGAGCTGCCAGAACTTCCCTAAGTTCCTTCAGTACACTCTGATGTATCCCATCTGGCCTATTTCTTTGTTTGGCTAGCTCCTCATGAACAAAGCCTTCTGAAAATTATTCAATATCTGCCTCACTCCTTTCTATATATTTATGTAGTTTCAGATGTTCTACTCTCAGCCCTTCATCTGTGAAAACAGAAATACATGTTAAGCAATTCTGCTTTATCCTCAGCAGCATCTACATATTCCTCCCCTTTACCCTTGAGTCTGATATTGCCACTTTTGGACTTTCTTTACCACAAACATATCCTCCCCCGTCTTACTGCATTGTCTTTATTTTCTTCCATTTGTATCTTTACTTTCCTGACTACTTTCACACCTTCTCTTAGCATTGATGCTGGTCTTCCTCTTTCTGTGATCTCTTGTGTTTTATAAAGGCCACCCTCTTTCCCCCCCCTTCCCCTTTTCAGCTATGTCTTTTGAGAACTATAGAGACCTACTTTTTACTTTACATTTATTTAACAGGCTTTTTATACTGCTTTATCATTTCAGTCAAAGCAGTTTACATTATAACTTAAATTAGTTTATGTACTGTACATTAAACAAGGACATTAATAACTTGGGATGTTTCCTGAGCCAATGGAAGGTTAAGTGACTTGCCCAAGACCACAAGGAGTGCTAATGGGAATCAAATCCTGGACTCTTGATTCCCAAACCAGTGCTCTAACCATTAGGCTCCCCTCCAGTCTCCTAAGAGTATATACAGTCTGCTCAAAGACTAAATCCTCTGCTGGGCCAAGTAGGTGGTGTTTTTTTTTTCATTCAATTCGTCTTATCACATGTTGCCCAAGATCAAAAAATGGCATAGCAAATGCCCTGTCCAGAAACTTTGCTATGTGCCCTGTTGAAACACTAAAAAGGATTCCATCATAGCCAAGTATTGAACTTGCTTCTGGAGTGAGTGACTGTGCAAATTGTAGACATAATGTTCCTTGGCATTCTAATTGATTATGAGAGAGTATGTTTTCAACAAAGGGTTGAGAGAGAGTGGTTTAGTTCTGAATTAAGATGTATTTATTGTCTTTGTTTAAGAGAATATAGGGATAACATTTATAATGCTAAACTAGCCTTTTATAATAACAAAATTGGCGAAGCTCTATCAAAAATCTGAGTTATTTTCAACTGTGAGGAGATTACTATCTGAAAATCAGAATGTAGAGAAGCGAGACAATTTCAGCTCAGAAAAGCGTAGTTACTCACCTGTAATAGGTGATCTCCGGGAACAGCAGGAATTTAGTCTTCACATATGGATATCGTCGGTACCAACGGAGCCTGTGTGGGGAAACTCCCCAGCGTCCAATAGGAACGCTTTTGGGAGCATCCGTCAGCACATGCGCGCTGCCTTCCCGCCTTTCCAACTGTCCCTCTTCAGTTAAGTTTGTAGCTGAGTGAAAGGATAGAGAGAGAGAGAGGAAAGAGAGACAACTCCTAGGGGAGGTGGGTGGGTTGTGAAGACTAAATTCCTGCTGTTCCCAGAGATCACCTGTTACAGGTGAGTAACTACGCTATCTCCAGGAACAAGCAGGAATGTAGTCTTCACATATGGGGACTCCCTAGCTGAAAATGCCAGGGAGATGGCCCCAGGAAGGTGCCACCCTAGAAAGGTAGGCATCCTTCCTCCCATGGATCTCTGGCATTCCACCAGGGTTGGTGGGTAGGAGTTGAAATAGGTCTGAAAGAGATTTTGAAGAACAGCTTGGCCAAAGAAGGCATCCTGATGGAAGGCTTTATCCAGGTAGTAGTGGGCTGTGAAGGTGTGTACCCGAAGCCCAGGTGGCTGCTCGACAAATGTCATCGATAGACACAGAGTGGAGATTAGCCATGGAAGCTGCCATGGCTCTCACGTTATAAGCTGTGACATGGCCTTGAAAAGGAAGACCCTTACTCTCATAAGCAAAGGATATACCTTTGGCAATCCATTTAGATAAAGTTCTTTTGGAGACTGGAAGAACCAAATGACTAGAGTCAAAAGCTATAAAAAGTTGCGAGGACTTTCTATGTTGCTGTGTTCTCTGTAGGTAAAAGGCTAAGGCTCTTTAACAGTCCAAAGTATGAAGGTTTCTTTCTGCATTAGAGGCGTGAGGCCTTGGAAAAAATACAGGAAGATAAATTGATTCAAATGAAAAGGTGAAACCACCTTTGGCATAAAGTGTAGATGAGTTCTAAGAACAACCTTATCATGATGAAACCTAGTATAAGGAGGATCAGCCACTAAAGCTTGCAGTTCACTAATGCGACGTGCAGAGGTGATTGCAATTAGGAAGATGACCTTCCAGGTCAAACACTTAAGGATTGTAGTGGCTAAAGGCTCAAAAGGCGGCTTCATGAGCTGCTCGAGAACTAGATTTAGATCCCATGCCACCGGTGGTAGCTTAATGGGAGGTTTGGTCAACAGAAGACCTCTCATAAATCTGGATATGAGTGGATGAGAGGAAATTGGTTGGCCATTCAGAGGCTTATAAGAAGCTGCAATTGCACTAAGATGGACTCTTACCGAATTGGTCTTTAGACCAGAATTCGATAAGTGAAGGAGATACTCTAGTATCTATTCTAAAGGTATGACAAGGGCTTTTAATTCCTTCTTGGAGCATCATATAGTAAAACATTTCCACTTGAAGGCATAAGATCATCTTCTGGAAAGCCTGAAGGATATCCTTTACCTGTTGGGACAGGTTGAAATTCTGGAGGTCTAAGCCTTCAGCAACCAGGCTGTGAGATGCAGGGACTGGGGACTCGGGTGCCATAGCGTCCCGTCCTCTTGGGAAAGGAGATCTGGAGCATGCCCTAACTCCAGAGGTGCAGCTTGAGAGAGATGTAGAAGCAGGGGATACCACGGTTGGTGTGGCCATTGTGGTGCTATGAGAATCATGCGACCCCCTGTCTCTCTGAAGCTTGAAGAGTGTGTGTTTTTGGGGATGAGGGGAATGGGTGGGAAGGCATAAAGGAAGTCCTGACCCCAGTCAAGGAGGAAGGCATCCCTTGCCTGACAGTCGTGAGCCGGAATCCTGGAACAGAACCGGGGAAGTTTGGCATTCAGTGGACTTGCAAAAAGGTCTATGTCTGGAGTGCCCCAGAGATGAAAAATCTTTGCCACAGGGTCTAGGTGGAGAGACCACTCGTGAGGCAGCAGTACTCGACTGAGTTTGTCGGCCCAAAGGTTTTGAATACCTGGAAGATATACCACTAGAAGGTGAATTTGATACTCTCTGGCGAGGGCCCAGAGTCGTAAAGCTTCGTTGCATAATGACAGAGAGCCTGTCCCGCCCTGCTTGTTCACATAGAACATGGCTACTTGATTGTCCGTCTGGACTAGGACTGTCTTTTAGCTGAGCTGGACGTGGAATACTCGAAGAGCTAAATAGATTGCTCTTAATTCCAGGAGGTTTATGTGTAGCCCAGCCTCCTGTGGAGTCCAGGTGTCCTGCGTAGAGAGATGATTCAGGTGTGCTCCCCAACCCACCTGTAATGCATCTGTTAGGGTGGCCCGAAAAAGGGGTTGATGGAAAGGAGACCCCACTGTCAGATTTTCTAGTGATTGCCACCATTGGAGGGACAAAATTAGTCATTGAGAGTTTACTATTTTGTCTGATAAATGTCCTGTGGCCTGTGTCCACTGTGTAGATAGGGTCCACTGAGCTGCTCGCATGTGGAGGTGAGCATATGGGACTACATGAACTGTGGATGCCATATGTCCCAGCAACTGTAGTAGCTCCCGAGCAGTTAGGGAGGATTTCCTTTTTGCTTGAGAAGCTAGTTGCATTATGCGAAGACACCGGGCCTGTGGAAGGAAAGCCTTTGCCTGTCTGGTATCTAGACAGGCCCCTATGAATTCCAGGCATTGGGAAGGAACAAGTTGGGATTTTGGGAGGTTTATTACCAACCCCAAGTATTGGAGGATTCACATTGTGTGAGACAGGGCAGTGCTGGCCTCTGCAACTGTAGGGCTCGAATGAGCCAGTCGTCTAAGGGAAGACGAATATCCCCAGGGTTCGCAGAAATGCAGCTACTACTGCCATGCATTTTGTGAATACTCTTGGTGCTGAAGCCAGACCAAAGGGAAGAACCCTGTACTGGAAATGTTTTCCCTTGAAAAGGAATCGTAAGAATTTCCTGTGATCTGGATGGATCAGAATGTGAGTGTATGCATCCTTTAAGTCTAGAGAGCAAAGCCAATCCTGGCTTTGAAGGTATGGCAGAAGAGTTCCTAGAGAAATCATTTTGAACTTCTCTCGGAACAGGTATCTGCTCAATTCTCTGAGGTCTAGAATGGGTCTGTGTCCTCCTGTTTTCTTTGGAATAAGAAAATAGGGGGAGTAGAACCCTGCACTCCGTTGAAGAATGGGTACCTCTTCTATTGTCCCTTGGGCAAGAAGTGTTGAGACCTCGTGATCTAGCAGATTGTCTGTGGAGGTTTGAGAATTGAATTGCCTTAGAATTGTAGGAGGGGGCATGCTGTGAAAATGGAGCTTGTACCCCTCTCCTACAATGGACAGAGTCCAATCTTCTGCTGTTATCTGATGCCATCTGTTGGTAAAGTGGCATAACCTGCCTGGGATATTGGGGGGGTTAGTGACCCCTCAGAGGCAGGAAGGCTAAGCTCTCTAGGAAGGAGTCAAAGCCCTTGAGGGGGCTGAACTTACAGAGCTGGATGGGCTCTTGGGCCTTTTGGCTTCTTTTGCAGTCTAGTTTGTCCCTTTTGGGCAACCTGACCCTGAGTTTGACTTTGCTGGGTATAGGAAGGATAAAATTTCCTCTTTTTGCTGAAAGAGTGTTTTTTATAAGACTACATTTTGGCTGGAGTGGCTGTAGATTTTGACAATCTAACTCGTTTAGCCTTTTCCTGGCAGTTCTTGCCAAAGAGATTCTCTCCCATGCAAGGAATGTTGCCTAACTTGTCCTGTACCCAAGTCTCCAAGTTTGATGCCTGAAGCCAGGCAATCCATCATGCCCCAATGGCAATAGCAGAGGTTCTGCTGATGCATTCAAAGCAGTCAAAGGCTGCATGATTCACAAACTTGGAGACATCTTGAGCATGCTTAACTAGAGCAAGAAAGTCTTGTCTCTTGTCATCTGGGAGAAGTGGGCTCATAAGCTCCAAGTCTCCTGTAACTTCTTTGAGGAACATTCCCATATATAGTATATATGAACTGATCCTAGCTGAAAGCATGGAAGCCTGAAAGGTTCGGCGTCCAGAGTCCTGCATTCACGACCTGGGGGATTGGATGCATGCTTCTTTGCACTTTCATCCTACGCATGGCTGACTCCACCACCATTGCATGGTGTGGCAGCTGAGTCTTTTGAAATCCAGGACATGGTGGGACTTGATACATAGTATCAAGCCTCCTAGAATGAGGAGATGTAGTCAGAGATGTCTCTCACATTCTGAGCATCACGTTATGCAGAATTTCATGGATGGGCAGAATGGCTGCCTCCTTTGGAGCTTTAGGATATTGGAGAATTTCCAATTCCTTTGCTCTGGGTTCCTGTTCAGGAGCTACCGTGATTGAAAGGCCCTTGGCCACATCACGAATAAAATCCTGAAAAGACATGTCCTCTGGAGGTGACATTCTACGTTGGGGAGAAACCCTCTGGTACCAGCAGAATCGTCAGAGTCTTCGGAATCGGAGGATTCAAAGTATTCCTGACCACGATGCTCATGCAAAGCACGGTCCCGGTATCGATCGAAGTCGGTACCGAGTTGATCTGGTACCGATCTGTCAATTCCAGCCAAAGATGGTGTGGGAAGAATTCCCACCGGGGCCGGTACTGTCGGTGCCAGTGTAGGTACCAGCATCGGTATCGATGTCGGTACCGGTGCCCGTTGAACCATAGGTATCAACGGTACTGTAGCTGTGAGAAGAGCTGCAATGCTGTGTTCAATAGCAAGGAACCTCTGGTCTATCAACGCTGTCGATGCCTGGGTGTCGGTACCGGTGAAAACGGCCGGGACCCCTGAGCATGGCACCAGTAGTTCTTGCAAGGTCAAGGCCTCGAACATCCTGGAGCCCCCTTGATGCTTTGGAAGCCGAAGCCTCCCGCCGGGGCTGTTTTTCCGGTGGCAATGCCAATGGCCTCTCGATGCTTAGCAAGAGAGCTACCCTTTGAGGACTGGCTTTTTTTTGTTTAGTTACCTGAGATCCATGGGAGGAATAGGAGGCTCTTGAAGATGTCGAATGGATCTGGCATCCGAAGAAAAGAGAGTACCGAGCCTTTCAGCCTGGTTCTGTCTTCCTCTCTTAGTCATCCCCATACAGGAGAAACATTCAGATGGACAATGTTCAGGCCCTAAACATTTAAGACACCAATCATGGGTGTCAGTGACGGAAATAGTACCGCCACACTTAGTACATTTTTTAAACCATGTTTCAGGAATATGAGGCCTAATGCACAAAATGGCGCCTAGCACCGAAAAAGAAAAGTTTCTGAAGAGAAACAGTTCAAAGTATAAAATTTTTGAGAAAAGAACTGGTGTTACCGGTAGGCGTCGTGCGGAGGCAAACATGACCACAAGAAAACAATTTTAAAGACTGAATTTTCTGCAGTGACAGGGTATGGGTCCTGTCGGCTCCGCGGAAAACGAAGAACGGAAGAGGGACAGTTGGAAAGGTGGGAAGGCAGCACGCATGTGCTGAGGGATGCTCCCAATAGTGTTCCTATTGGACGCTGGAGAGCATTCCTGCACAGGCTCCGTCGGTACCGACGATACCCATATGTGAAGACTACATTTCTGCTTGTTCCTGGAGATTATGCTAATATTTAACAAGCTAAGTTATTTCATTCCACCAAAGACAGAATAAAGAAATTATTGATGATCTAGTAAATAATTTTGGTCTGTGCTTACTGCCATTGATAAAGATATGCTGTTGAGTTCTCCAAAATGCTAAATTCTCAACGAGTCCAATTGATTCCATTCCTACCTTCATATGTGAAGGTCACTAGAACATCCCTTGTCAATTATATATTAGATCTATTGCATTTACCTTTGATATTAAGAATGCTACCACCATTTTTATAAAAAACGTCAGCTATAAGTCACCCAAGAGGACTGTGGAAAATTGCAAGAGGATCTTGATAAATTGGAAGACTGGGCATCAAAATGGCAGATGAAATTTAATGTGGACAAGTGCAAAGTTATGCACCTAGGGAAGAACAACCCAAACTATGGTTACACAATGCAAGGTTCCAAATTAGGAACCACCACCCAGGAAAAAGATTTAGGCGTCATTGTGGATAACATGTTAAAACCCTCGGCCTAGTGTGCAGCGGCAGCCAAGAGAGCAAATAAAATGCTAGGTATCATAAGGAAAGGAATGGAAAATAAAACAAAAGATATTATAATGCCTCTATACCGTTCCATGGTGAAACCGCACATTGAATATTGTGTGCAATTCTGGTCGCCGTATCTTACATAGAAACATAGTAAGTGATGGCAGATAAAGACCAGCATGGTCCATCTAGTCTGCCCAGCAAGATGGCAAGAGTAGGTGCACCTGTTGCTCTGTGCAGGCCACCCCTCCCCATGTTTTTGTTTAGGAGTGAACCCACCACTCCATGTAGGACACCCTTATTTGTTGAGATGTTAGATGGTACCGTTTTATTTTGCTTTTATCCTGTTGCTGTAAAGGGATCCACTGTGTTTGTCCCATGCCGTTTTGAATTCCATCACCGTGTTTGCCCCCACCACTTCCATCAGGAGGGCATTCCAAGCATCCACCACCCTTTCAGTGAAGAAATATTTCCTGACATTGCCTTTCAATTTACCACCTTGCAGCTTCATGTTATGCCCTCTAGTTTTACAGCTTCCCCGTCTTTGGAAGAGGTTTGTTTGTTCATCATTTCTCTTTAAGTATTTAAAGGTCTGAATCATATCTTCCCTGTCCCTCCTCCTCAAGTGTACATATTTAGGTATTCAAGTCTCTTCTCATAAGGCTTCTGACGCAGGCTCCAAATCATTTTGGTCGCCTTTCTCTGAAAAGTTTCCAGTCTTTTTACATCTTTTGCAAGATATGGTTTCCAAAACTGAACACAGTATTCCAAGTGAGGCCTCACCAGTGACTTGTACAGTGGCATAAGTGCCTCTTCCTTTCTGCTGGTAATCCCTCTTTGTATGCAGCCCAACATCCTCCTGGCTTTTGCCATCGCCTTGTCGCACTGTTTTGCCACCTTGAGATCATCAGAGATAATCACACCAAGGTCTTTCTCCTGAACCGTGCATACCAACCTCTCACCCCCTATTGTGTACTTTTCCCTTGGATTTCTGCTACCCAAGTGCATGACACTGCACTTTTTCACATTAAATCGTAGTTGCCAAGCATTAGACCAGTCTTCCAGCTTTTTTAGATCTTTCCTCATGTTAACCACTCCCTCGGGAGTCCACTCTGTTGCAAATTTTTGTGTCATCTGCAAAAAGACAGACTTTTCCATTCAGTCCTTCAGCAATATCACTCACAAATATATTGAACAGTGCCGGGCCCAGGACCGAACCCTGAGCACCCCGCTAATCACCTTCCTCTCATCCGAGTGAGCTCCATGTACCATCACCTTGTGTTGTCTGTCAGTCAACCAATTTCTAATCCAGTTTACTATCTTGGGACCCAAGCTACTGAGTTTGACAAGCCTCCTAGGAGGAACAGTATCAAAGGCTTTGCTGAAATCCAGATAGATGACATCCATTGCATGCCCCAGATCTAGTTCCTTGGTCACCCAATCAAAGAACTCAATCAGATTTGTTTGGCAAGACCATCCTTCGGTAAAACCATGTTGCCTTCGATCTTGCAACCTGTTGGTTTTGAGAAAGTTCACTATTCGCTCTTTCAGGAGCGCCTCCATTACTTTTCCTGCCACCGAGGTAAGGCTCACGGGCCTGTAATTTGACACTTCTTCCCTGTCACCACTTTTGTGTAGAGCTACAACATTAGCCATTCTCCAGTCCTGAGGAACCACTCCTGTTTCCAAGGATCTGTTGAAGACATCCTTTAACGGTCCTGCAAGAACCTCTCTGAGCTCTTTCAGTATCCTGGGATGTATCCCATCTGGTTCCATGGCTTTGTCCACTTTCAGTTTAGCAAGTTGTTCTAACACCTCATCTTCTGTGAATGGTGTGGTATCTACTTCATTCCTATTTTTATATTTGGGAGTCAGAGCTGGTCCATCTCCAGGATCTTCTTTAGTAAAAACAGAGCAGAAGTATTTGTTTAGCAATTTTGCTTTTTCAGTGTCACTTTCCACGAGTCCTTTCCCAGCACTTCTGAGTCCTGCAATTCCAACTCTGATCTTCTTCCTTTCCTGAATATACCTGAAGAAAAGTTTTGTCGCCACCTTTAACATCTTTAGCCATCTTTTCCTCTGCCTTTGATTTGGCTATCCTTATTTCTCTTTTTGACTCTTTGAGCTTGATCCTGTATTCATTTCTGTGTTCTTCTGTTTGCAAGCTTTTGAATTTTGCGAAAGCTGTGTTTTTTGCCTTTATTTGAGCAGCCACCTCTTTGGAAAACCAAATAGGTTTCCTTCTCTTGTTTTTATTTATTTTTCTTACATATTTATCTGTTGCCCCTTTTATTGCCACCTTTAGTTTAGTCCATTGCAATTCCACTTCCCTTCTCTCCTTCCACCCCGTCATCTCCTCTAAGTACTCAGCCATTTTATTGAAGTCAGTGTTTTTGAAGTACCATGGCTTTTATCTCAAACCACACCGTGTGATGGTCGCTGTTGCTCACAGGGGCACTCACGCAGACATTTGACACGTTATCACTGTTGGTGTGCACTACATCCAGCGTTGAGCTTTCCCTGGTTGGTTCCATCACCATTTGTCTAAGTAATGCATCTTGGAGAGCATCCACAATTTTTTTGCTTCTTTCCAAATGTGCAGAAGGAGTAATCCAATCCACATCAGGTAGATTAGTCACCCAATATGATTGCTTCCCCCTTTGTTGCTATCTTGGCATTATCTCAATTCGTTATCTCTCTCTTCAATTTGAGTCGGAGGTCTGTAGACTACAGCAATATGGATGACAGTGCCATCTCCTCTTTCCAACGCAATCCAGAGCGCTGCTTCTTTTCCCCATGTTCCCTGCATTTCAGTAGCTTTAATACTGCTTTTGACATACAAAGCTACTCCTCCTCCTTTTCCATTTTCTCTGTCTCTTCTGAATAGATTATAGCCAGCTATGGCTATATCCCAATCATGCGATTCATTAAACCATGTTTCTGTAATGGCCACGATGTCCAAATCCTTTTCCACCATTAGGGCTTCCAGGTCTGGAATTTTTTTGGCTAAGCTTTGAGCATTTGTGCTCATTGCTTTCCATCATTTACCTGGCTTGTGTGTATTTTGCATTGATTTTGTTCTGTCCACTTCTTCCCACTTGTTTTTGATGTGTAGTTCAAGAGTGTGGCTGTTTCTGATGTTCTGCTTTTGCAGGGGGTGGCATGCAGATGTTGACCTTCCACATCCGTCACCCCCTTTTCCTAGTTTAAATGCATATCCACATACTGCCTGAATTTTTCACTTAGGTTTCTTTTCCCTGCGACAGAGAGATGTAGTCCATCAGTACAGTATAGTCTCTTGTTGGTCCATCTGTTGCCCCAGTTGCCAATAAATCTGAATCCTTCTTGTTTGCACCAGGTCTGGAGCCATGTATTAAAGCTGTTGATGCGATGCAGCCTTTTTGTCCCTTTACCAAGAACAGGTAGAACTTCTGAAAATGCAACAGTGTTAACAATGGGCTTGAGTTTCTCTCCCAGAGATTGGAAGTCTTTTTGGGCTGTAGAGGCACTGTTTCCAGCCAGGTCATTTGTGCCCAAGTGGATAATAACATCAGGTTTGGAGTGCTCACTTTTTGCGCTAAGTATTTCAACAACTTGGTTTGTATTCCTGCTGGCTGAAGAGCCTGGTAGGCACATGACTATCTTCTCTCCTTTGAACTGTGTTCCCAAGTTGGTGCCTCTGATGGATTCTCCAAGTAGTAATAGTTTTCTGTTTGGTGAGGTTTTCTTCATATTTGGTGCTTTAGCAGGAGATTGGGCATTGTCTGACTCATTTAAGGGCCCTTCAGTTTCTTTGGATTGGGCATCCTCATTAGCCAAGGCAGAGAAGGCATTTTGCAGGGATATCTCTTGATATGTAGGATGTCTCTGCGTTACAGGTCGCAATCTTCCGGAACCCACTGTGATCCATTTGTTCCTGGGGTGTTTGATTCTTTGTGGGAGTGGTGGTGGACTTTGTTCAGTTTGTATCCTAGAAGTGGTGCGCTTCATTGCAGCCAGTTTCTCCCTCAGTAGAGACACTTCTTTTATGCATGGCTGCTAGGTCTTTCCTTAGTAGAGTCAGTTCTTCATGCATGGCAGCTGACTTTAGGCATATAGGACAAGCTCTTAGGCTCCAAATGATTCTTCTTTGAATGAAAGTACCATAGTTATTGCACTGAATACACAACATCATGTTTAAGTAATCCCAGAAGAAGAATAAGAAAAGTTGAAGATGTGGCCGTTACCCAAGTTAGGAACGACAGATGGCACGTATGTGACCACTATATAGGCAATGTAGCCCCTGGGGTGGGTGGGCGGGAACCTAAGTGTCTCTGGCCAGTAGGCTGTTCCTGAACAGTGGGCAAACAGCAAAGGAGTAGGTAAGGGAACCCACCAAGAAGGGCAAATAGATAGATAAATATGTGGAGACAAACAGACAGACAGAACTCACAGTTTAGCAGCAAATCCAGCAGAAATCACCTTTTGGGAGAGCCCTGGAAAGCACTGCTCTTCTCAAGGAACAGAAAGGATATAGCGTTATTAGAAAAGGTTCAGAGAAGAGCCACCAAAATGGTAAAGGGGATGGAAGGATACTCCTATGAAGAAAGGCTAAAAAGGTTAGGGCTCTTTAACCTGGAAAAGAGACGGCTGAGGGGAGATATGATAGACGTCTATAAATTAATGAACAGAGTGGAACGGGTAAACGTAGATCAATTTGTTTACGTTATCAGAATATAGAAAGACTAGGGGACATACAGAGTAGTTACTCACCTGTAACAGGTGTTCTCCAGGAGCAGCAGGAATCAGTCCTCACATATGGGTGACGTCGGCGCCGACGGAGCCCTAGTGCGGAGCATTTCCCCAGCTTTCAAAGAAAGCCTTTGGGAATTGCAGCGCGCATGCGCGGTCCCCTTCCCGCCCAAGGGTGCCATCTTGCTCAGTCTGATGACATAGCTAAAAGACAGCAAAAAATTAGCAAAATAAATCATGACTGCAACTCCAAGGGGAGGAGGGAGGGTTGTGAGGACTGATTCCTGCTGCTCCTAGAAAACACCTGTTAGAGGTGAGTAACTACTCTTTCTCCAGGACCAAGCAAGAAGTCAGTCCTCACATATGGGACTCCCCAGCTTAAGGCTACCGGAGACCTCAAGCGGAAAAAATGAGTTCCCTCTAGCTCGTCAGCACGTAAGGAAGGAATCTTCTCTGAGAACGCCCCCGACCGGTAGCCCAACACCAGGGCCGGAGGGTAGGAGTTGCCTAAACCCCAAAGAGATTATGGAGTACTGCCTGTCTGAAAGCACTGTCCCTGCGGGACTCCCTCGCAAGGCAGTAATGGGCTGCAAAAGTCTGGCTTGAAGACCAAGTAGCGGCCCGGCAGATGTCTGCCAACGGAACAGAGCGGATATGAGCCACTGATGCAGCCTTCGCCCTGACACGATGAGCCGTGACTCGACCCTCCAACGAGAGGCCGGCTGCCCCATAAGCCCAGGCGATACAGTCAGCGACCCACATGGAACAAAGTACGCTTGGAGACAGGGAGCCCCAACTTATTGGGGTCAAAAGAAACGAAGAGCTGAACAGCCCTCCAGTGCTCTCGCGTACGGTCAAGGTAGAAGGACAGCGCCCTCCTACAGTCCAGGGTATGCAGGACCATCTCAGCCCGGTTGGCATGCGGCCTGGGAAAGAAGGTCGGAAGAACCACTTCCTGATTGAGGTGAAAAGGGGAGACAACCTTAAGAAGAAACTTGGGGTGAGTCCGTAAGACTACCCTATTCCTGTAGAACCTAGTGTAAGGAGGATCAGACACTAGTGCCTGCAGTTCACTCACTCGCCTAGCAGAGGTAAGAGCTACCAGAAATAAGGTTTTATAGGAAAGAAAACAGAGAGGGCAGGTAGCCATAGGTTCAAAAGGCAATTAATCCGCTGCAAGACCACATTCAGATCCCACTCAGGGGCCGGTGGACGCAAAGGAGGCTTAAGCAGAAGGAGGCCTCTGAGAAAACGAGCCACCAAAGGGTGGTTGGAAAGAGGCCTACCGTCCACCGGCGAGTGGTGCGCTGAGAGAGCACTGAGGTGAACTCTGACAGAGTTAGACTTAAGGCCCAGATTGGAGAGGTAAAGCAAATATTGCAATACTACCCCTACCAAGCACGAGAAGGGATTCTCGTTGTGCTGAGCACACCATGCAGAGAATCTACGCCACTTAAAAGCGTAGGATTTCCTGGTGGATTGTCGCCTAGAGGCCAAGACCACATCTTCCACCCCTCGAGGCAGTAGTAGGGGCGCCAGGACTACCCTTTCAGCAGCCAGGCCATCAGATGAAGGGACTGGAGGTTGGGGTGCAAGAGTCCCCTGATCCTGAGACAGGAGATTGTGTTGAAACCCCAGAGGAAGAGGGGTGTCCACCGCTAGCTGCAGCAGAAGCGGGAACCACGGTTGCCTCGGCCACCTGGGGGCTATCAGAATCAATGAAGCCCCGTTCTTGAGGACATTGAACAGCGTTCTGGACACTAGTGGTGGGGGAGGAAACGCATACAGTAGGCCTGTGGACCACGAGATCAGAAACGCATCCGTTGCTACTCTGAGAGGATGCGGTTGTCTGGAGCAAAATCTCGGGAGTTGCCGGTTCAGAGGACTGGCGAAAAGATCCATGGTGGGGAGGCCCCACCTGAGAAAGACCTGATGAACCACCAACGGGTTCAACCTCCATTCGTGAGGTTGCAGGACCCTGCTCAGTCTGTCTGCCAGGTAATTTTCTTGACCTAGGAGGTAGACAGCTTTTGAGGAGGATTCCGTGATGGACAGCCCAAGAGCACAGCCGTTGCGCCTCCTCGCACAGAAGGAAGGAGCCTGTGCCTCCTTGCTTGTTTACGTAGAACATGGCAACTTGATTGTCCGCCTGGACCAGTACAGACTGGTGAGAGACGAGATGGGAGAAGGCTCGCAGAGCTAGGTGTATCGCCCGCAGCTCCAGGAAGCTTATTTGTTGAGCAGTCTCCCAAGGGGTCCAGAGACCCTGAGTACATGTCCCTTGGCAATGTGCTCCCCAACCGAGAAGAGAAGCATCTCTTGTCAGCACTTGAGAATGCGGAGGGGATTGAAAAACCACCCCGAGTACCAGATTCGGAAGATGAAGCCACCATTGCAGAGAGGAGACTAGCAGGTCCGATATCTTTACTGAGTCCGCTAGGCTCCCCGTGGCCTGATGCCAATGAGTGCGAAGGCTCCACTGAGCAGGCCGCATGTGCAGGCGGGCATTGGGGGTGACATGAATCGTGGAAGCCATATGGCCGAGTAGTCTCAGGAATTGCCTGACAGAGACCAGGGAATTGCTGCGAAACTGCCTGGCCAGATCCATCAGCCTGTGGGCTCTGTCCATAGGCAGAAAAGCCTTTGCTTGAAGAGTGTCTAGCCTGGCCCCTATGAATTCTAAGTTCTGGGACGGGAGCAAAGTGGACTTTGCGAAGTTTGACAAACCCCAAGTGCTGAAGCAGAGCCACAGTGCGAAGGGTGGCCTGATGGCCTCCTGGGAAGATTGGCCCCTTATGAGCCAGTCATCCAGGTACGGAAACACAAAAAGACCCTGAAGCCTCAGGTAGGCCGCCACCACTGCCAGGCACTTGGTGAACACCCTGGGAGCGGAAGACAGGCCAAAGGGTAGTACTCTGTACTGATAGTGGTTTCCCCCCACAACAAATCGGAGATACTGTCTGTGGTCTGGATGAATGTGAGTATACGCATCCTTTAGATCTAAGGAGCATAGCCAGTCTCCCTGCTGGAGGTAGGGCAGCAGGATTCCAAGGGAAAGCATCTTGAACTTTTCCCTCTCCAGGAACTTGTTGAGGTTGCGCAAGTCTAGGATGGGTCTGAGGCCTCCTGTTCTGTTCTTTTTGGTACCAGAAAGTACCTGGTATAAAAGCCGTGACCTCGCAGGTTGGTGGGGCACCGGTTCCACAGCCTGATCCTTTAGCAGACTTGCTAACTCCTGAAGGAGTAGGTCCCTGTGCAGAGGGAGTCTTGGAGGCTCCCCTGGAAAATAGGAGGGAGGTACCTGGTGAAAATGGAGAAGATAGCCCTTTTGGACTATATGAAGAACCCAGGTATCTGATGAGACAGCCGACCACCTGTGGGCAAAGTGGGCCAGCCGGCCTCCTGTGCTGAGAGAAGCCAGCTGAGGAGAAGAGGCTATGCTTTCTGAGTCAAAAAACCCCACCCTGCTGAGCAGGGGCCGGTGTTGGTGGCTTGGGGGCCTTCTGCCTACGGGGCCCATGACCCTGCCCCTTGGCCTGCTGACCCTGTTGGGGAACTGCAGAGGCCTGATAATGAGAGTATTGTTTATAGGCAGATGACTTCCTCGGGTAAAAGGTCTTTTTTCCCGAGCCCTTCTTTTTCTGAGAAGGGGCAGAGGTTTTCCTGGACAGCCTAGTCCTGGTCAGAGTCTCGGTCTCGAGTTCTGCAGCCTTTTCAGCCATGGGCTTGCCAAAGAGGTTTTCACCTCGGCAGGGGACATCGACCAATTTGTCCTGTACCCATGGCTCGAGGTCGGATGACTGTAGCCAAGCCTGTCGGCGGGCACCGATGCCGGCCCCGGCTACTCGGGCCAAAGCCTCGAAGCCATCATAGGCTGCTCGAGATATAAACTTCGAGCACTCTCGAATACCGGTGGACAAGGCCTGGAACCTTTGCAAAGGTTCCTCGGAGAGACCAGCAGAGAACCCGGCAATCTCCTTTGCCAGGTCTCGGAGGTACATGCCCATGTAGAGCTGGTAAGTCTGGACACGGCAAGCAAGCATAGAGCCCTGGAAGCACTTCTTACCGAGGGCATCCAGGTTCTGGGCCTCCCGGCCGGGAGGCACCAAGGAATGCATCTTCTGACTTTTCAGTCGATGCATGGCTGATTCCACAACCATGGAGTGGTGTGGTAATTGCGCCTTTTGGAACCCGGGGATCTTGCGGACTCGATAGATGGAATCGACCCACTTGCTTAACACCGGCATCGAGGCCAGGGTCTCCCACATGCAGAAGAGCAGCCGCTCCAGCATTGGAGGAACCGGAACAGTAAAGGCCTCCTTCGGGGGAGAGTCATACTGGAGGGCCTCGAGGTCCTCGGCTCGAGGCTCCTCCTCGGGATCCGCAGGGAAGGCCAAGAACCGGGTATCCTCCTGTGGGGATCGTCTCCGAGGTTCGGACTCAGGCGAGTCCGATGGGACACACCGAGTCCGATGAGTGTCGGGTGACTCTTCGTCCTCTGTCTCCCAGCCCGACTCCTCAGAGGAGGAATCGAGCGGCTCCGGTCGGGCGGGCACTGATGCCCTCCGCCCCCCGCCCCGACGCCGAGGGTACCGGCGTCGACGACCTCGGTCCCAAACGGGAGGTCGAGGGAGACTGTGACCGAGGATCGACTCGAACCCGCATGGACTCGAGGATCGGCTCAGCCTCCAGGGTTGACTTGGACGTCGAGGTCCCGGTGGTCAGGGCAGATGCACCGGTGAGACCGGCGATCAATGCCCGCTGCTGTTCCATGAAGGCAGCGAAGCTGCTCTCCAAGGCCATCAACCTGAGTCCGAGCTCAGGAGACCCAGCAGCCCCTGACTCGGGCCCCGAAGGCGTTGGGCCCGACGTCGGCTCCCTTGGGGGAGAGTCCATGAGGACAACAGCACTTACGTGTCCAGAAGACTCCATCTCGACACGAGGATGCTTGCCAGGCCTCTCCGACTCCGTAGACCCGGGACGGCTATCAGGGCTATGCGACCTGGCCCTAGAGGAACCAGGAGCGTCCACCGACGCCGCCCTCGCGGGTTTCTTTTTCCTGTATGTTCCCGCGAAGGAGACCCCCGCTCAGAGGAACCCTGACACTGCTCAGGGCCGGAGTCCTGAGACGTCAAGGTCTCTGACGAGGTCCGCCGGACGTGGAGTCAGAAAAGATCCTATCCTTTTGGTGCTGCCGACTCCTCAACGCCTTCGAGGACATTTTGACACACGGACCACAGATCATCGGGTCATGATCGGGTCCAAGGCAACTGAGGCAGCAGTCATGTGTGTCGATAAGAGACATAAGTTTCTTACACCAATCACATTTCTTAAACCCGCTGGTAGCCATCGGGAGGAAAAAGGGCCCCTGCTAGGTCAAAAGACCGGGCTGCCAGGGAAAAAAGAAAAAAGGCGCGAATGCCAGTCACAAAGGACAAAAACCCGAAAAAGAGAGAGAGGACTCAATACCAGCGTATCGGTCCGAGCGGGAAAAGGATCCGGCGTCGAACCGGAGAAAAAGAGAAAAAAACAGGGAAAATCAACTTTTTCCTCGGAAAAACGAACTACGTCCGGCTGGCTCCGCAGAAAAAAAAGACTGAGCAAGATGGCACCCTTGGGCTGGAAGGGGACCGCGCATGCGCGCTGCAATTCCCAAAGGCTTTCTTTGAAAGCTGAGGAAATGCTCCGCACGAGGGCTCCGTCGGCACCGACGTCACCCATGTGAGGACTGACTTCCTGCTTGGTCCTGAAGAAAATGAAGCTACAGGGTAAACTATTTAAGACTAATAAAAGAAATGGATGACGGAAGAAACTCTGAAAATTGCCCAGAAACGCAGAGAAGCTAAAGCCAAAGGAGAAAGAGAGACAATCGCAGAACTCAACAGAGATTTCCAACGTGCAGCAAGACAGGACAAGGAAAAGTACTACAATGACACTTGCAGGGAAATAGAAGCAGAAACTATTAGAGGAAGAACAAGATCGGCTTTCCTAAAGCTGCGAGAGTTAAAGAAAAAGTTCCAGCCTCGAATTGGAATGTTACAAGATGCTCAAGGTTCTATGTTGAATGAAGCTGAGAAGATCAAGAAAAGGTGGAAGGAATATACAGAGTTTTTATATGATAAAGATCAAGTGGACCAACAGCCGTTTCAACCTATACCTTATGATCAGGAACCATTGGTGATGAAAGAAGAAGTTGAAGCAGCATTGAAAGCCTTATCAAAGAACAAAGCACCAGGCATTGACAGCATTCCCATAGAAGTATTGCAGCAATCTGATGCAGCTGTTACCGTACTTACAAGACTCTGCCAAGAAATATGGAAGACAACATCATGGCCAACTGACTGGAAAAGATCTGTGTTTATACCAATACTAAAGAAAGGTGATCCAACTGACTGTGGAAATTATCGCACCATCGCTCTGATCCCACATGCCAGCAAGATTCTACTGAAGATTATTCAAAAGAGACTACAGCCATACCTAGAACAAGAACTACCTGAAGTGCAAGCAGGGTTCAGGAAAGGGCGAGGAACGAGAGACGTCATTGCGGATGTGAGATGGATCCTTGAAAAGACTAAAGAATACCAAAAGGATATCTATTTGTGCTTTATCGACTATAGCAAGGCTTTTGACTGTGTAAACCATGAGAAACTCTGGGCCACATTAAGAAGCATGGGTATACCAGAACACCTGATCGTTCTCTTGCGTAATCTGTACATTGCTCAAGAAGCAACAGTTCGAACGGAACAAGGAGAAACAGAATGGTTTAAAATAAGCAAAGGTGTAAGACAAGGCTGCATACTTTCCCCCTACCTGTTTAATTTATATGCAGAACAAATCATCAGAGAAGCAGGACTGTATGAAGACAACAGAGGTGTGAAGATTGGTGGAAGACTCATCAACAACCTTCGCTATGCTGATGATACCACATTACTGGCTGAAAGTGAAGATGATCTGAAACATTTGCTTCTCACAATCAAAGAACATAGTCTCAAAATGGGCCTGCACCTTAATGTAAAGAAGACAAAGATCATGACAACTGGCATAATCAACAGGTTCATCGTTGAAGGAGAAGAAATTGAAATCGTGAACAACTTTAACCTACTTGGATCAACTATCAATAAAGAAGCAACAAGCAGTCAAGAAATCAGACGACGCATTGCTCTTGGCAGAATGGCTATGAAAGACCTAGATAAGATTCTCAAGAGCAGAGATGTCTCTCTCCATACAAAGATTCGACTTGTTCAAGCCATGGTATTTTCAATAACATCATATGGATGTGAAAGCTGGACAGTGAAAAAGACAGACAGGAAGAAAATTGATGCCTTTGAATTATGGTGCTGGCGGCGAATACTGTGTATACCATGGACTGCCCGAAGAACAAACCAGTCGGTACTAGAAGAGATCAAACCTAAGCTTTCTTTAGAAGCTCAGATGACAAGACTTCGACTTTCATACTTCGGACACATCATGCGAAGAGAGAGATCATTAGAGAAAGACATCATGCTTGGCAAGATAGAAGGTCAACGCAAAAGAGGAAGGCCAGCAATGAGATGGATTGCTACAATAACAGCAGCTACGGGTACCAGTCTGTCAACAATGAGCCGCCTGACTGAAGACCGAACACAATTTAGGATAGCTATCCAGAGGGTCGCCATGAGTCGACTCCGACTCGACGGCACTTAACAACAACAACAACAACAAAAGAAAATATTTTTTCACTCAACGTGTAATCAAACTCTGGAATTTGTTACCGGAGGATGTAGTAAAGGCTGTTACTGTAGCTGGGTTTGAAAAAGGTTTGGACAAGTTCCTGGAGGAAAGGTCCATAAACCATTATTAAGAAGGGACCCAGGATATCAATGCTTGACCCAGTACAAGCATTGCGGAACCTGTGTCTTTTGGGGAAACTGCTAGGTACGTATGACCTAGATTGGCCACTGTTGGAAACAGGATACTGGGCTTGATGGACCTTGGTCTGACTCAGTATGGCATATCTTATGTTCTTATGTTATTTGTCTTGTGTTAAAGAAGAAATCTTTTATAGCCTCAAAATGCTCAAGGTACTATCTGATATCAACTTCTCTTTTTCTAGGAAAAATTATTGAACAAACGGAGGTCACAGTTTGATTTATAGAAAGGAATGAGACATGATTAGATCCTTGGCAACATAGATTCTGGCTGTACCATAGTTCTGAGACATTGGCTATTTCTTTCCTGGATTTGTTATACAGAGGACTCAAAACTCTTAAGCAAGTTTATCTCTATGTGTTAGCTTCAAATGCTGTTGACAATCTTAAAATATCTACTTTTGGCTCAATTTTATATAGTATAGTACTGTATAGTCAGTGCCAATCTTATTTTGCTGATAGCTGTCAACAGGTTGGGTTTAATGGAAAATATCAAGTGGTTTGCTATTCTACATGAGGTACTACAAGGCTTATCATCCTTGGCAATCCTTTTTAATACGTATCTGACTCCTTTATGTAAGTTCTTGCAGAAGTTAGATATTTTGTTTAGAATTTATGCAGATCACATTTTACTTTATGCTCCTGTTATGATTTGATAGTGGAATATGGATGGCTAATGTTGTGATAGTTTCCTGATTTAAGTCATGGTTATCATTCTAGTGGTCTTACCATTTAGTTTTTAAAAAACTGAGACCATAATGCTATATGGATGACTCCTTTCCAATCAAAGATAGATTGGATAAACATAGGTCTCTAGTTTCATTAAAGAAGTGAGATTTTGGGAGTCATTTTGGATGCTAAGATACATATCTGTAATTTTGTATCTAAGATACATCTTAATGTTTTGTTTTTAATTAAGATTAGAACTTTCGATTAATGGTTCAGACTCATACGTCCATTATTAGATTATTGTAACATGTATCTAGGGTTTCCAGAATATGTTACTCTTAATTCTTTACAGCTTATTCAGAAAGTGGTATTAACATTTAACTTGAAGAGATCTGAGCATATCACTCTTACATTAAAAAGAACAAAGTTGCATTGGTTACTACTTAAATATCAAATTCAGTTTAAATGTATATGCCTTCGTTTTTGGATCATCCAAGACACTATTAACATTCAGTCATTGATATAAGACATGAACCATCTCATTGATGATCCTTATGGCCTTAGGCAAGTCACTTAACCTTCCACTGCCTTAGGTACAAACTTACAGGCCAATGCAGAAAATTAGTGTGGCCTTTTAAGCACTGAAATCGGCACGTTTAAGCACCTTTAAGCTAACATCAATTGCAGAAAAGAGACGGACGCGCACATGGCAATGGAAAAACTAGTGCCCAATTAATGCCATGAGTATTTAAACACAAAAATATTGTGGCCTTCAATTAGGAACGATCAAAATATATATATAAATATATATATATAAAATATATATATAAAATGATTCTAGCACCACTGTAAATAGCCCACCCTGTATATAGCTCAAACAAATCAAGCACCCAACACATCCCTCACACAACTAAGTTTTATCCTCACTGCATGTACAACACACACACTTTACCTGATTGCTTGCTGTGATACCACCTTGATTATTAAGATAAGGCGGTTTAGAAATACTGTTAAATAAATAAATAAAAATCTAATCAAAAAAACAACTCGTTCACTGTAAACTCAATCAGGATCAGAGGTAATCCAAGAGGTCTCAGTTAAAACAGCACTTCATTGCTCGGACGCACGTCCAATTGCAGTCGGGTGCTTTATCACATCAATGACCTCTAGGAATAAAAATACATGGACGTCCAGTCACTTCAACAATTTCAAACTTTTCAAAACACAGAAAAAACTTGCAAAAATTGAACCTTCTCGACCAGATAAATCTGTGTCTATAAATCTCTATATGTCTTATTAATCCCACCGTCCATCCCCGGTACCACTGAGACGTTTCACACAAAACGGTTTCTTCAGGGGACCTTTCAAAATCTAAAAACAAACAAAACCACCAATCCCTAAAACAAACATTAACCACCAATCCCTAAAACCAATTAAAAACTATCCATAAAATTATGAAAAAAACAAACACCATAAGCCTCTTACCGCAAATGCTGCCCACGTTATATCTCACTTCCAATACAAGGTCAGGTCAATACCAAGAGAGCTTCAACTTTCTCTCCAAAAAACGCCGCGCATGCGGAATGACCAACAAGCCTCCATCTTTAAAGCCTGCTGTCGATCAAGCATACATAACTCTCACCAAATCAGCTACTAACCTTTACCAAACCCTGCCCCCAATATTGAAGTGAAAACGGGCGCCTCAAACTAAAAATAAACTATTAACCCATGCATCACCTCCACTACCTTATACCTCTGATCCTGATTGAGTTTACAGCGAACGAGTTGTTTTGATTAGATGAGTATTTAAACTGCAGGCAAATCAGCTGCACATAATAATCTGTCATGCAAATGTTGCTGTGCCCAAAGCAGACACAGGCTTAGAGGATTTTGCAACCAGCTTTAGCACCAATCTCTTTATGCCCAAGTATGAGGTTGCTTAAACATCTAGCGCATGCCCCTGACAGGATTTTAGATGGCATCAGGAATGATCACAGCATAGGGAAAACCTCCCAATGCCATCAAAATACTGTCAGGGGCCAGTGCCCTGACAGAACGTCACTCCCTTGTGGTCTAGTGGCCTGATCCCACCACCCCCAACCCCACTTAAAAAATGAACCTGGTGGTCTAGCGGCCCCAGAACCCCCTCCTGGTATCTTTCAAAGCGGGAGCACTGTCTATGTATTCCCACTCTGTCTGCCATCTTGGAAAATGGTGGCACCTGACCCCTGCATGGTGCATCCTGGGATGCACTGGGAAAAGTCAGACTGCCAGGATACACCGCGTGGGGCCAGATGTCACAATTTTTCAAGATGGTGGACTGAACAGGCATGCGTAGATGGCACTCCCGCTTTGAAAGATACCGGGAGGGGGTTCTGGGGCCACTAGACCACCAGTTTGTTTTTTAAGTGGGGTGGGGGTGGGGGTGGTGGGATTGGGCTGCTGGACCACCAGCGAGTGACATTCTGTTGGGGCACCAGCCCCGACAATATTTTGATGGCATCGCCCCTGCTGTCATCAAAATCCTGTCAGGGCTGATAGGCATATTAGCTATGCAGTGCCTGTTTTCTCTGGGAGAGCGTGCCAGACCTGTGCCGACTTTTTTTGTGTGCATGTGTTTTGCTTGCTCTCCCAGTTTAACGCTGCCAATTTGAAAATAATCTGTGTGGCTCATTTGCATATGAGCCCCTTTCTGCAAAGCTGCACTGAAGTTGTGCACTATCGGTGTGTTGCAAACAGGTGTAAAAAGCTGATAGCGCACGACTAAAGCGCCCGCTTTCTACATTGGCCTGTTAGATTGTAAACCCTCTTGGGACTGGGAATTACCTACTGTACCGGATTATAACTCGCCTTGAACTACTACTGGTAGTAGTATTTAAATGCTTTCTTTATCACCTTTTACTGAATAATAGCAAGGCATTTTACAATAATAGGAAAAGTGGAAAAGGAAATGAAATTATGAAATTTATTAGGAAAGGGGACAGTACATAAAGCAGGAACAGAGAAGACAGATAAGGAGTGGGCCTTGGTTGATTGTGATAAATACAGCCGTCATGGCCAATAACCAACAAAAAGGATCACAGGAGATCCTGGAGGAAAAATCAATACACCATTATTAGAGGACTAGAAAAAATCTACTGTTTATCCTTGGGATAAAGTAAGCTGCATGGAATCTCTGTACCTTTTTAGGAATCTGATGGGTGTAATCTTCCGCATATGTACAGAAGAGTTATATAGTGGTGGTTAAAAAGCTGCTTCAGTGTACATAAATGAATCTGTGTGTGTGTGTGTGTGTGTGTGTATGCATGTGTGAAGTGTGAGAGAGAATAGAGTATATGAAAGACTCTATATGTGTGCGTGTGTGTGTGAGAGAGATCAGAGAGAGAGAGGGGGGAGGGGTGAAGAGAATTGATTATCAGAGCCTCCTGTCCTTCATGTCCAATGAATAGAGGAAGAGAGAGAGAGGAAGTATTTCTGTCCTTTATAGTGAATTTTCTCTAACACCTCCCTTTGAGGTCTGCTATTGTTTCTAGCACCTCCCTTTGTGGTTTGCAGCCCCTCATTGCTAAATCAAGAATAGCAGACCTATCTCATCGGGCCCGGAGAATGACATCACCAGGGGGTCAGAGTTAATCTCATCTTGTAAACTACCCTCATTAACTTTGGAGACTGATATCACCAGAGTAACAAAGCTGCATGAAATCCAAGGTCTGGGGAAAAAGCCATGACACCTCTGCCATGCTGATGTATGCTGACATCTCCCACACCTTTTTTATTTTTATTTATTTTTATTTATTTGTGCCTGGAAATGGTGGAAGCAAACCTGTGGTACCTGTTTCAGCTGCAATTACATGATGTTGTTGTTGTTAAGTGCCGTCGAGTCGGAGTCGACTCATGGCGACGCTCTGGATAGCTATCCTAAATTGTGTTCGGTCTTCAGTCAGGCGGCTCATTGTTGACAGACTGGTACCCGTAGCTGCTGTTATTGTAGCGATCCATCTCATTGCTGGCCTTCCTCTTTTGCGTTGACCTTCTATCTTGCCAAGCATGATGTCTTTCTCTAATGATCTCTCTCTTCGCATGATGTGTCCGAAGTATGAAAGTCGAAGTCTTGTCATTTGAGCTTCTAAAGAAAGCTTGTCTAATACCTCCTGTATTAAATACCTTGCTATGTCTAGCAGGTCCCCTGTCCTGCACAGTACTGTCTCTAGTGTTCTAGAGATAAACAAGTCCCCTTATGAGTCCAAACCTCGTGTCTTAGGTAGGGCAGCCACTACTGGGGGGGGTACCCAACATGCTACCTCCGTGCCCGTCTTAGAGAGAGTGAACAGTGCATAAGGGCTGCAAGCAGGGCCGGATTTACCTATACGCCATGTACGCCATGGCGTAGGGCCCACAGCTGGCAGGGGCCCACAAAAAAAGAAGTTAATTTTTTTTAAATAAAATAAAAAAAAAAAGCTGCTGGCTGCCGCCGCGGGGCCCCCTCTGCTGCCGCGGCAGCACCGACTGACCCGCGGGGGCCCCCTCTACAAGCTAAATCCGTCGGGTCGGGTCGGGTCGTTCCTTCCTCCCTCTCTCCCTCCGTGCAGGCTGTTCCTTCCTCCCTCTCTCCCTCCGTGCAGGCTGTTCCTTCCTCCAACTCTCCCTCCGTGCAGGCTGTTCCTTCCTCTCTCTCTCCCTCCGTGCAGGCTGTTCCTTCCTCCAACTCTCCCTCCGTGCAGACTGTTCCTTCCTCCCTCTCTCCCTCCATGCAGGCTGAATCTGTTAAGCCGGCAGGGGCTGATGGGAAATTTCCCATCAGCCCCTGCGGGCTTAACAGAGGCGCGACGGAGACACTCTCCCTTCGCGCCTCTCACAGCGTGCACGGAGGGAGGGAGGAAGGAACGACCCGACCCGACCCCACGGATTTAGCTTGTAGAGGGGGCCCCCGCGGGTCAGTCGGTGCTGCCGCGGCAGCAGAGGGGGCCCCGCGGCGGCAGCCAGCAGGTTTTTTTTTTAAATTACATTTTACTTTAGGCCGACGGGGGTGGGGGGGTAGGACTGGTAATGGGCTATTGTGGGGGGGGCTGGGGCTGGGACTGGAAATGGGCTGGGGGGGGTTAAGGCTAGAGGTGGGTTGATGGGGTTAAGACTGGTAATGGACTGTGGGCTGTTGGGGGGCTTAGAACTGGCAATGGGCTTTGGGGGGGGTTAAGACTGGTAATGGGCTGTGGGCTGATGGGGGCTGTCTGGTAATGGGATATGGGGGGCCTAGGACTGGAAAGTGGCTGGGGGGTTAAGACTGGAGGTGGGCTGATGGGGTTAGGACTGGTAATGGGCTTTGGGGGGGGTTAAGACTGGTAATGGGCTTTGGGGGGGGTTAAGACTGGTGATGGGCTGTGGGCTGATGGGGGCTGTCTGGTAATGGGCTATGGGGGGCCTAGGACTGGAAAGGGGCTGGGGGGTTAAGACTGGAGGTGGGCTGATGGGGTTAGGACTGGTAATAGGCTTTGGGGGGGGGTTAAGACTGGTAATGGGCTTTGGGGGGGGTTAAGACTGGTAATGGGCTGTGGGCTGATGGGGGCTGTCTGGTAATGGGCTATGGGGGGCTGGGACTGGAAATGGGCTGGGGGGGTTAAAACTGGAGGTGGGCTGATGGGGTTAGGACTGGTAATGGGCTGTGGGCTATGGGGGGCTGACTGGAAATGGGTTGATGGGGTTAGGACTGGAAGTGGGCTGATGGGGGGGTTAGGACTGGTAATGGGTTATAGGGGGGGCTTAAACTGAAAATGGGTTGATGGGGGGTTAGGACTGTAAGTGGGTTGATGGGGGGCTAGGACTGGTATTGGGTTGGGGGTTGCTAGGACTGGAAATGGGCTGATGGGTGGCTAGGACTGGAAATGGGCTGATGCAGGGACTAGAAGGGAATGGATGCTGGGTGAGGCTGGAACTAGAAGGGAGCTGATGTTGGGGGAGGATTAGAATGGGATGGGGCTGGAAGAGTAAAATGGAGAAGGGAAAAATATTTTGTGTGGGAGGGATAAAAAATCTACAATTGGCCGGGTATTGGGAGAGTAAGTGGGGATTGAGGATGGAGGGATAAAATTTGAGTGGATGAAATAGGAATGAGGAAAGAGCAAAAGGAGAAAGATTAGTATGTTAAAGCAGATGTAGAGAGAGAATGGAAAAAATCTAGAAGAGAGAAGAAAGGACAAATGGACAGCAGACAATGGAGAGTTAGCAGAAGACACGAAGAAACCAGAAGAAAGTGGCTGGAGCAATTGCTGCTGAAAAAAATGCACAAAAGGTAGAAAAATATCTCTTTATTTTGAATTTATTAATTGGAATATGTCAGCTCTGGTAAATGTGCCTCATTAACGTCTGCGCTTTGTTTAGTACAAGAGCAAATTAATGTATAGTTTTATTTCTACAGTGTTGTACTTTCCAAGTTTGGCTTTTGGGATTCCCAGTTTAATTATTGTCTTCTTGTTTCTAAATTATGATTACTTGTTTGATGGCCTATGTTCTGCATGTGTAACTGAGCTGAGGTGTTCTGTTTTATATAATTCCTATTTGACATTGCCACTTGTTCTCTTTCCCCAGTAGGTCATGTATTGTTGTTCTCTGAAATGTATTGGTTTAATATTTGCAGTGTTGCCTTTTGATTGGTAGGGTATGGTGCTTTGTGAGTCCTGGTAGTGCTGTTAGGATACGGCGGGTTTACTATGGGTTCTAAATGGGCAGTGTTTGTAGTAGTTCCTAATGTGTCTGGCAGTTGGCACTGGATTATAGTAATGTAGAAATCTTTTAGTCTTTCTTTATCCATACACGCATTAAGAGGCACGTTTACTAAAAGTTAGTATATGGTAACATTATGCAAATATTTATGCAAATGAGGCCCCTTATGCAAATGAGGCCCCGCACCCCCCTTGGGCCGCCCCTGCTGGGGGCCCACAATTTTTGTTGGCGTAGGGCCTCACTCAAGGTAAATCCGGCCCTGGCTGCAAGAATTTTTGAGGAGGTTAAAGGCGAAAGGTAACAGGATGCTATGAGTAAGGGTAGGAAACAATACTAGACTGCAGCTGACTCTGGTATTCAGTGTAATAGGAAATGCCATATTAGCCAAATTAGCAGGCCAAATGAGCCTGGATATAGAGGTAGGTGCTGGAGAAATTCTGTGTAACTACCTTAAAATGTTGTTCTATAGGACATGCGCTGCAAGGACATGTACATGTGTTTCATTTTACAACACAGGAAAATTATGATAATGCATGTACAGCAGTTAAAATAATAGGGTGAATAAAAACATTAGACATGATCAGCAGTAGGTGAGTAACCAAATAACAATTCCCACACAGACACATGAGCATCTTGTAGCAAGTGTCCAACAATTTGTTGAATGTGTCCATTCTCATAAGCGATGGTGTGATTCACTACAGTGGATGTTGTTTTAAGGTGATCAATATAGGCATTGAGTTCTGTAAAGTTGAGCAGTTTATGTAGTGTCTCTTCTCCCATGCCAAGTGGTAATGGATGCACAGCATATGAGATAAAGTCTGGAATGTCCATAGAGTCATTGGTAACCAGCGGTGTGGAATAAGTTGTCCCGTTAATGGTGATGGAGACCAGTGGCATATGACTGCACCAGGTATTGTTTGGTAAATAGTTTGAACTGTACAACAAAGTGTTCTTGGGAAGGCGAATGCCATGCATTTTGGGAGCAATCGAAAAAGAAACATTCTGGGGAAAGAATAGATGAAAACAAAAGTGTTCAGCTCCAAGGTAATACAAACTGTGTGAGGTAGTCAGGGAATATGAGAGCTTAACAGTCAGGGAGCAAGAGGAGGAATTGTTCCAGCAGGAGGTGTCAGCCTCTTTAAACTGGTGAGGTTGACACTTGAACTGAAATATAGTCTGCTCACACAAACTGGGGTCCATCGGCTTGAATAAAGTCCAGGTGTCGTCCAGTGGCTGCACCCATGTGAGATGGTCCACAGGATACATAAGCATATTATCAAACTGCACCCCAATATTAACAACAGGATAAATAACTGTGTGTTGTCCTGACCATGGGATCAAAGTACAGATAGAACAGCCTTGTGGTGAAGAAATGGGAACACTAACTGTCCACCAATCAAGGTGAGCTATAGCAAATTCAGGTATTTTGGTACTAGCCATATGGACGAGAGATGGTGGCCAGTGTCCTAACTTAGCAGTGATCAGAATTTCCTTTAGTATAGTAATAAGCTCGATCTGTACTTGATCACAGGCCAGAGCCCAGGAAATATTTTTTCCCAATCTATATTCTGCATGTGCTAAGGTAACAATTTTCTGTTCTATAATGGGAGATATAAGAGCAAAGGTATCTACAACTACATTGGACAGTTTAGAGGAAGCTTCATTAATAATATGTTGTGAGGTAAAACCATCAGCAGCATGCTGAGCAGTGGATCCCATTTTATTACGGAGCACCATAAGAACATAAGATATGCCATACTGGGTCAGACCAAGTTCCATCAAGCCCAGTATCCTGTTTCCAACAGTGGCCAATCTAGATCATACGTACCTAGCAGTTTCCCCAAAAGACACAGGTTCCGCAATGCTTGTACTGGGTCAAGCATTGATATCCTGGGTCCCTTCTTAATAATGGTTTATGGACCTTTCCTCCAGGAACTTGTCCAAACCTTTTTTAAACCCAGCTATACTAACAGCCTTTACTACATCCTCTGGTAACAAATTCCAGAGTTTGATTACACGTTGAGTGAAAAAATATTTTCTTTTATTAGTCTTAAATAGTTTACCCTGTAGCTTCATTGCATGTCTCCTAGTCTTTCTATATTCTGATAACGTAAACAATCGATCTGCGTTTACCCGTTCCACTCCGTTCATTAATTTATAGACTTCTATCGTATCTCCCCTCAGCCGTCTCTTTATCAGGTTAAAGAGCCCTAACCTTTTCAGCCTGCCTTCATAGGAGTATCCTTCTATCCCCTTTACCATTTTGGTGGCTCTTCTCTGAACCTTTTCTAATAACTCTATATCCTTTTTAAGATACGGTGACCAGAATTGCACACAATATT
This sequence comes from Ichthyophis bannanicus, assembly GCA_033557465.1. Taxonomy (NCBI): domain Eukaryota; kingdom Metazoa; phylum Chordata; class Amphibia; order Gymnophiona; family Ichthyophiidae; genus Ichthyophis; species Ichthyophis bannanicus. Next base: position 1,790,855,388 of record CM066031.1, on the reverse strand, counting down.
CAAGGTGCGGTCTCACCATGGAACGATATAGAGGCAGCATAATATCTTTTGTTTTATTTTCCATTCCTTTCCTTATGATACCTAGCATTCTATTTGCTCTCTTGGACGCCGCTGCACACTGGGCCGAGGGTTTTAACATGTTATCCACAATGACTCCTAAATCTTTCCTCGGTGGTGGTTCCTAATGTGGAACCTTGCATTGTATAACCATAGTTTGGGTTGTTCTTCCCTAGGTGCATAACTTTGCACTTGTCCGCATTAAATTTCATCTGCCATTTTGATGCCCAGTCTTCTAATTTATCAAGATCCTCTTGCAATTTTCCACAATCCTCTTGGGTTTTAACAACTTTAAATAGTTTTGTGTCATCTGCAAATTTGATAACCTCACTCGTTATTCCACTTTCCAGGTCATTTATGAATATGTCAAAAAGCAGCGGACCCAGCACAGATCCCTGGGGTACACCACTATTCACCTTTCTCCATTGGGAAAATTGTCCATTTAGCCCAACCCTCTGCTTTCTATCTCTTAACCAGTTCTTGATCCACAGTAGCACACTGCCTCCTATCCCATGACTCTTTAGGTTTGCCAAACGTCTCTGATGAGGGACCTTGTCAAAGGCTTTCTGAAAGTCCAGATACACTATATCAACCGACTCACCTTTGTCCACCTGTTTATTCACACTTTCAAAAAAACATAACAGATTAGTAAGACAAGATCTTCCTTGTCTAAAGCCATGTTGGCTGTCTCCCATTTAGGTCATGACTATCTACATGCTGAGTAATTTTATTCTTTATGATGGTTTCTACCATTTTTCCCGGTACTGATGTCAGGCTCACCGGTCTCTAGTTTCCCGGATCACCCCTGGAACCCTTTTTAAAAATTAGCTTTACATTGGCGATCCTCCAATCTTCAGGTATTAGAGATGATTTTAATGATAGCAGACCTGCTATTAATAATCTGTGAACTATCTCATATTTCAGTTCTTTCAACACCCTTGGATGTATACCATCCGGCCCAGGTGATTTGCTACTCTTCAGTTTATCTAATAGTTGTAATACATCTTCCCGATGTATCGATATTTCCTTCAATTCTTCCGCACCTTTTAAATACCACTTCAGTCATGGGTAACATCCCTACATCTTCCTCAGTAAAGACTGAAGCAAAGAATTCATTCAGTTTCTCCGCTATCGCCTTGTCGCCTCTTAGTGCCCCTTTAACTCCTCTATCATCTAATGGACCAACTGACTCTCTCTCAGGTTTTTTGCTGCAAATGTACTTGAAAAAATCTTTATTTTGCGTTTTTGCTTCCACAGCAAGCTGCTTCTCAAATTCTCTCTGCCTGCTTTATCAATGCCTTGCATTTGATTTGCCAGTGCTTGTGCTGTTTCCAGGTTTCGTCATTTGGCCCTTTTTTTCCATTTCCTGAAAGATGCTTTTTTGGCAACAACAGCCTCTCTGACCTCACCTTTAAACCATGCTGGCAGTTTTTTGGACTTCCTTCCACTTTTCTTTAAGCGTGGAATACAGCTGGTCTGGGCTGCCAAGATAGTATTTTTCAACAACACCCAAGCTTGATGTAAGTCTTTAACCTTTGCAACTGCTCCTTTTAGTTTTTTCTTAACTATTTTCCTCATTTTATCATAGTCTTCCTTTCGAAAGTTAAAAGGTAGTACTGTGGATTTCCGTACTATCCCTCCTCCACTAATTAAATCAAAGGCGATCATGCTATGATCACTATTGCCAAGTGGCCCCAATACCCTTATCTCTTGCACTAGATCTGGTGTTCCACTAAGGATTAGGTCTAATATGGCTTCCCCTCTGGTCGGTTCATGAACCAGCTGCGCCAAGAAGCAGTCATTTGTCATCTAGGAACTTTATCTCCCTAGCATGTCCTGCCGTGACACTGACCCAGTCGATTCCGGGGTAATTGAAATCACCCATTATTATTACTGCGCTGTAACTTTTGTTAGCTTCCTTGATTTCTTTGAGCATTTCATCATCCATTTGTTCATTCTGGCCCGGTGGTTGATAGTACACCCCCACTGCCATTGCCTTCCCCTTTTTACATGGAATTTCAATCCATAGAGATTCTACAGCAAATTTTGTTTCCTGCAAAACTTTAATCCTTTCTGACTCAATGCCCTCTCTAACATAGAGCGCAACACCTCCACCAATTTGATCAGCTCTATCATTACGATATAGTTTGTACCCAGGTATCAGTGTCCCACTGGTTGTCCTCTATATCAATTTATATTAAGGGCACCCAGTGCAGTCCCTGTACCACCTAAAATTGTATCAATTAATTCACGCTTGGGTTGAAATTGCTTGGCTCGGGGTGTTACTGACTGCATATCAAACCAAGTATTGAGCATTTGTATGTGGTTGGCAACAAACTGAGAGCAATTTGGATATTTGTGAGTAACTAGAAACAATTTGGAAAATAGATGCCAAGTAAGAAAATGGTATTCCACATCATATAAAACATCGTGTGGTGCATCATATTTAATCTGAAAGGGATGTCCTTCCTGAAATGGGTGGATATCAGAAAGGTAGAGTACAGGAGGAGCAGAAGTGGTGGGAGGGGTGGGATGAGGGGTGGTAGGTAAACAAGATACATCCAAAAGGAATGAAGTCTCAGTGATGTGCTGTTGAATCACTCACAACCCATGTATAAGTTATTTTCCAGGTACCTCTGTCCTGACAGGAAATATTGTACAAAATCAAAGCAGGAGGACCTAGAAAGTAATGTTCTGGAGGAGCCCTCAATTCTTATGTCCTTTCTAGAGAAGTGGAAACTGGTGGCTCCCACTGTACTTGAGTGATGTTTAATGAATAGAACACTGGCTTGTCCTGTACGGAACAGAAACTCAGGATGACCAGATCCTTTCCTTCTGGGAAAGGTGGGGGTATTTCTTGATAACGATATACCCCACCTGTGGAGTTAGCCCAGCCAATCGTGCATATTCGGATGATAGTTCCTGTAATGAGACTGGGGTAGACGAGAGCAGATACCAGAACAACAGGAAACCGAGACATAATAAAAGCTAACTTTTTTCACTCCTATTAGGGAGTAAACTAATGCTCCCTACTTATACTATGTAACAACAGAAATAATGTTTACTACTTATTTACATAACTATTAGACACATGTCCATTATATAGGACACATCAACTATACAGCAGAAGTAAATAGTTACCATCCTCAAGCGACTTTTGTTTAGAAAGCAGTTGTCAGTGCTGTCTTCAGGTGGTATCTGAAAACAAAGACTGATAAAACACGTATTACCCATATGGTTTCAAATGAGTGATGTGTTTCCAATACTGCTGGTTGTTGGGCATTAGGATTTGGTATAGGCTTGGGCCTAAGGTATCAGTAACTAAGTACGGTCCTTCCCACTTTGCAGTTCCAAAGGGGAGGTTTGGTCTATGTCTCAGAATCATCACTTTACTTCCAACCTTGAGGGGCCTTAAATCAGAACCTTTTGCATGTACCTCCTGCAAATCTCTAGCTTTTTCTGTGTTAGCTAGCACAGTGGTCTGAATTTCTTTTAGATGTTCTTGCAGGGATTTCATCCACTCATTGATGAGAATTACTGTCTGATCCTCTGGAAGAAAAGGACTCAGCATATTTTCCCACCGTTGCATTGGCCTTCCCATTAAGGCTTCATAGGGTGCAAAACCTGTGGATTTACAGACATTAGCTCTGATACGCATAAGGACTAAAGGGAGCACCAGATCTCAATTTTTCCCGGTCAGATTAAGCATAGGGCTGAGGTGGGCCTTAATTGTTTGATTCATTCTTTCTACCTGCCCTGCTGCCTGTGGATGGTACGGAATGTGGAGGAGTTGTTCTATGCCTAGAAAATCAAACAATTCCTTGATGAGCTGAGAAACAAATGCAGGACCATTATCAGAATCAATAGTCTTGGGAATGCCCCAGCGTGTAAAAAATTGCATAGTTAGGATTTCTGCAGTTTGATCTGGGACAGGGAATGCTTCTACCCAATGAGAAAAGGAATCGACTACAGTGAGCAAAAATCTATTTTTCCTAGCTGTTAACGGAAGAGGGCCCACATGATCTATTTGCAATCTCTCAAATGGGCCACAAGGAGGTGCTCTCATTAACTGTCCCCTTCTCTTTTTAGGTTGCCTCCCAAATGAAGCACAGATTACACAGGAGGAAACATGATCCTGTATATCATGTTTCATTTCTGGCCACCATATCAACCTATTGAGGATAGTCTGCATTTCTTCAGCTTTAGGGTGTCCCATGGGACCTGCACCATGAACCCAATGCATCCACTCTTTACCTCGAGCTCTAGGGATAGCTATAACCAAGCTTCCTCTCTTTTTGCACATAGAATGTCTTTCTCTATAGCGAGTGTGAGAGAGGGTGTGTGCTGATATAGGTTACCTGGGGCGTCCTGCACAAGCTTCCTCAAATTGGAAAGCTCAGGGTCCTTTGTCTGCAGTGCTACGAAGTAATCTGGTGGTATTATCTGATCATAATCTGTGGAACGTGTAGCAATAGCAACCATGTGTGTCTACTCATACCAGGGCCATATGAGGCCTACATGGCATGCTTCCTTGGCTAGTGAGTCTGCTAATGTGTTTCCTTTCACTAAAGGGCCTTTCTTCCTATGTGCCTTTACTTTAACTAAATGTACTCTCTGAAACTTCTCACTCAGTTCTTGTGCTATAGTCCACAGTGATGAATTTTTCACTGTGGACCCATCTGTAGATTTAAATTTATTTGCCAGCCACCAGGGTAACAGGGCAATGGCACTCTTAAAGACATAATCAGAATCTAAAATGATTTGTATCTCTGGGGGTGAATCCTGTTATTGTTGCATACAAGCCACAAAAGCAGTCAGCTCACAGTACTGTGCTGATGCTGACCCACAGGAATACTGTCTCTGCAGTACCACTTACATAGAAACATGATGACAGGCCATGTGGTCTTTTTCTATCTAGTCTGTCCTTCCATATCAACAACTACAACAGTCCACTTTTTACCTTTAGAGATCCTCTGTGTTGGTCCCATGCTTTTTTGAATTCAGTTACTGTCCTCATCTCTACCACCTCCACTGGGAGACTATTCCATGGATCCACTACTCTTTCCGTAAAGAAATATTTCTACATATCACTCCTGAAGCTATCTCCCTTCACCCTCATCCCATGTTCCCTCGTAGCAGAACTTGCTTTCAATTGAAAGAAGCTCTCTCCCTGAACGTTTATGCCACGGAGGTATTTAAACATCTCAATCATATCACCTCTATCCCGCCTTTCCTCTAAGGTGTACATATTAAGATCCTCATATGCTTTATAATGAAGCCCACTAATCATTTTAGTAGCCACCCTCTGCATCGACTCCATCCTGTTCACATCCTTTTGACGGTGCGGTCTCCAGAATTGCACACTATACTCCAAATGAGGTCACACCAAAGACTTATACAGATGCATTATCACCTCCTTTTTTCTGCTAGCCATTCCTCTCCGTATGCACCAAAGCATCCTTCTAGCTTTTGCCGTCGCCTTTTCTACCTGTTTAGCTACTTTAAGATCATCAGACACAACCACGCCTAGGTCCCGCTCTTCTTTAGTGGACAAAAGTACTTCACCTCCTATACTGTATTGCTCCCTTGGATTGCTGCAGCCCAAATGCATGACCTTACATTTTTTAACATTAAATCCCAGCTGCCAAATTCTAGACCATTTTTCAAGCTTAGCTAGATCCCTCCTCATGTTATCTACACCACCTTGGGTGTCTACTCTATTGCAGATTTTGGTATCATCTGCAAAGAGGCATGATGTACCGGCCTTTGACTCGGTACATCATGAGCTCCTCCTCGGTTGACTGAAAGAGAAGGGAATCCGTAATACTGCGCTAGAATGGTGCAAGTACTACCTAGATGGTCGATGGCAATATGTAAAATCTGGATCGGGAGAATCAAAACAATTCCATCAAACACAAGGCGTGCTCAAGGTTCCTCCCTGTCATCTTTACTGTTCAATATATACATGCAACCTTTCTGCAATATCATCAGATCATTTAACGTGAGCTGTCTGTTATATGCAGATGACATTCTCTTATACATGCCTTTCTCGACAGTTCAAATGGACCTTACACCACTTGTAGAGTGCTTCAATGCGATATCCGATTTGCTACAATCACAAAACCTCCGCATCCAGCACAAAAAAAACAGAGGTACTGGTCATCTCAAGAGACCCTGGCTTTATTCCACCATCTCATGTAAGAGTCAAGGAAGCGGAATTACAAACCAAAGAAACAATAAAATACCTTGGTCACCCTAGACCAACATCTGGACGTGAAATCTCACATTAGCAACATAGTCAAAGCTGTTTATTTCAAAATCCGTTCTCTCAGACATCTGCGTTCCCTACTGGACCCAGATGATTTCCGGACAATATTCCAAGCACTGATCCTGCCTCATTTTGATTTTGCCAATTCCATTTTACAAGGTCTCCCTCAATCTACACTGAACCCGTTACAACTGGCCATGAATGCCGCAGCAAGGGTCCTCCACGGAGCCTCCAGAAGTGACCATGTGACCCCCATTCTAAAGCAGCTTCATTGGCTACCTATACACGGAAGGATCTTATTCAAGACCTTACTTCTCTCATTCAAGGCCATCAATTCCCTCTCCTCTATGGCGCTTACTGAGCTTATCCACACAGTGCCCCCCAACAGATCCAGAAGGTCAACAACCCTAAATCTACTGATAACCCCGAAGTCCTTAACTAAATGCAACAACACAACGGCAAATAGGGCTTTCAGTCTTTACGCCCCCAAATGCTGGAATGCACTACCACCAGACATCCGAGCTATTGTAGACCTATCTCAATTCAGGAAGGCAATCAAATTTCACCTCTTCCTCCAATACTACCCAGCCAGTAACCGAGTCTAAGTAACCCACCTTAAAACACCCCTCCCTAGTGTTCCTATATTCCCAGCCTCCTTCCTGCAGATCAGGCGCATACCGTCTTAAAGTGATTACTGAAATTCATTTAGATTCTTGTAATTATAGTTTCATGTATTCACCTCAACCCTTTTGTTGCAATTTATTATCTCATGTATATAGTTCAACCCTGTTAGCCAAGTTGTTACTCCTGTTCCTTGTAAAACCAAACAGAATGTTGTTTTGGTCATTTTGTTATGTTGTAAACCGCGCTGATGCCGAATAGTGCGGTATATAAGCAAATGTAATAAATAATAAATAAAAAACCTTACCCGACAGCCCTTCCGCTATATCACTAACAAAGATGTCAAAAAGAATCAGACCAAGGACAGATCCCTGGGGCACACCACTGGTAACATCCTTCTACTCAGAGTGAGCTCCATTTATTTGTACTGTGTCGCCTCCCACCCAACCAATTTCTAACCCAAGCAGTAACTTTAGGGTCCATCCCTAGGGTGCTCAGTTTGTTTATAAAGTAGCCTGTGAGGAACAGTGTCAAAGGCTTTACTGAAATCTAAATACACCACATCTAGAGTTCTCCCTCGGTGCAACTCCCTGGTCACCCAGTCAAAGAAATTAATCAGATTTGTCTGACAAGACCTGCCTCTGGTGAATCCATGCTGCCTCAGATCCTGTAATCCGCTGGACTCCAGAAACCTCACTATTTTCTCTTTCAGCAGCGTTTCCAATAATTTACTCACCACCAAAGTTAAACTAACCGGCCTGTAGTTTTCAACCACATCCTTACTTCAGCTTTTGTGTAAAGGCACCACATGAGCCTCTCTCCAGTCCTTTGGCACCACTCCCGACTCCAACGAGGCATTGAAAAGGTCAGTCAGTGGAGCTGCTAGAACGTCCCCAAATTCCCTCAGTATTCTAGGGTGTATCCCATCCAGTCCCATCGCTTTGTCTACTTTAAGTTGAGCTAGTTTCTCACGAACACAGTCTTCTGAAAATTGTTCAAGATGCCCCTCGCTTCTGTTCTTATTTGTGGGTGTTTTCTGAGGTCCTGCTCCTGGTTCTTCATCTGTGAACACAGAACAAAAATATTTGTTAAGCAATTCCGCTTTATCCTTATCAGCTTCTACATATTCCCCCCCCCCCTGCACCTTTGAGTCTTACAATACCACTCTTGCCCTTCCTCTTCTCACTAATATATCTGAAAATGTCTTATCCCCCCATTTTATTGCACTGGCTATTTCCTCTTCCTTTTGAATCTTTGCCTTCTTGACTACTTTGCTAGCTTCTCTAAGTTTTTCCAAATACAGATGCCTGTCTTCCTTTTCTCGTTGATCTCTTGTATTTCATGAAGGCCTCCCTCTTTTTCTTCACTTTTTCAGCTACTTCCTTAGAAAACCATAGCGGTCTCCTTTTCCTTTTGCCTTTATTTACCATTTTAACAAAAAGGTTGGTTGCCCTTTAAAATATCCCCTTTTAGTTTTTCCCACTGTTTTTCTACATCCCCCAGCTGTTCCTATCTCACCAACGACTCCCTGAGGTATTGGCCCATCTTTGCAAAGTTAGTCTTCCTAAAGTCTAAGATCTTCACCTTGGAATGGATTCTAACAGCCCTAGTCCTAATACTGAACCACACCATCTGGTGATCACTGGATGCAAAATGATCTCCCACTACAACATCAGAAACTCTTTCACCATTGGTAAGCACCAAGTTCAGTATGGTCCCTTCACGTGTGGGGTCTGTTACCAATTGCCTGAATAGTTCTCCCTGTAGAGAATCCAGGATCTCCTTACTTCTAGATGATACTGCAGCAGGAATGTGCCAATCAACATCTGGCATATTGAAATCTCCTATCAGTAGCACTTCTCCTTTCCTAGCAATGCTGCGTATGTCTTCAATTAACTCTGTCCACCTCTTCCTCTTGTGAGGGAGGTCTGTATATCACACCAATGCAAATAGATTTCTCTTTCCCTCTTTCTAGTTTAACCCACAATGCCTCCTCTCTCCCTTTTTAAGCTCTGTAATTTCAAAGCTTTAATAGTAGTTTTTTGGTTATTGGGTCCAATTGTACAATTACAAAACCTGCTAGTCGCCTGCCTCCTTCACATTGGCTACTACCATCAATATATACTGTAGGAAGAAAAGGTGAAATTGTGTCTAGTCCCAGTTCCCTAAAGATCATGTGATTGGGGGCACTGGGTGAGGACTGACAGTCATGAGGTTGCCCCTCCAGCAAAATACCAGCCCCTTGCACGTTAGGTTCTTTCAACAATTCAAACTTTACATTCTGTGCCTGCAACATGAGTTCACTGGACTATTCTCTCAGTCCTAATCTTGATACATGCTAACTTTCCCTCTACAATGAATTTGAGGGGTGTGTGATGGCTGCATATGTATGTGGTTTGAGCACCAATGATGTATGTAAATTTCTGCATAGCAGCATAGGAAGCCAGTACATGTTTTTCAGTTTCCCATTTTGAGTTCAGGAGAAGTGAGAACTCTGGAACAGAAGGCAATAGGGCAATCTACTCCTCCTAGGCGTGGTGTTAGAGCTGCACCTATACTGTTCTCTCCAACTACAGGGTACAGGAAAAAATGTGTGTGATCTGGGTGTGCAAGAACAGGAGCAGAAGTCAGAATGTGCTTTAATTTAGTTACAGCTTCTGTATGTTCTTCCTCCCAAACATAACTTTTTCCTTTTTAGCAGGGAGTAAAGTGGAGCTGCCACTTCAGCATAATTGTGCATGAAGTCACGACAGAAACCAGTGAGCCCTAGAAATGACTGGCGTGATTTCTGATCTGTAGGAAGTGGAAGTTTCTGTATCAGCTCTATCCTCTGAGAATCTACAGATTTACCATCCTGGCCAATAGTAACCCCTAAAAGGGAAACCTGTGATTTTGCACAGTTGAGCCTTGGCAGGATTAACTTTAAGACCAGCTTGTAAGAGGGCTTTTAAAACTTCTCTTACATGATTCCAGTGTACAGCTTCATTCTCAGACTGAATCAGAATGTCATCTACATACTGAATTATATTATCTCTGCAAGACAATAGTGACAGGTCTTCCTGCATGTTTTTATTAAATATTGAGGGGGAATCCTTATATCCCTGTGGAAGCACAGTCCATGCATATTGTTTGTTCAGCCACTGAAAGGCTGTTTTGTACTGGCATTCAAGGGCTAGGGGCAGACTCCAAAACTCTGTCTAAAACAGAGAAAAATTTACATTTGGGGTTCAGTTTAGAGATCATTTCAGGGTATGAGGCTACCACGGGCACTACAGATTTTGAAACTTGATTCAGGGCACAGAAGTCCATAGTGAGCCTGAAGGAACCCCCGGTTTAACTATCGGCCAGGCTGATGAATTGCATGTGGAAGAAATAGGTCTAATCAGACCCCTCTCCTCCAGTATCTTCACAATTTTAGTCACTGGTTCTATAGCCTGATGAGGTACTGGGTATTGCTTCTGTGGTGGAGGATCCTCACCTTCCAACAGTATTTCTGTGTGCATTTTCTCACAATCTAACTTGTCTTGAGCCCAGACTGGAATATCAGCCACCTCTGAAGGAATTACACACAGATCATACTGCTGAGCTGCCTTGGTGCACTGAGTTGCTAACTGCATGGGAATGACTTGTGATAAGGAAGCTTATCATAGTTCAGGAGGGAGCTATAAAAGAGGTGAATTGGCTTTGAACAAGCAACCTGTCTTTGCTGGTAGAAATACTAAAACAGAATGTTTTCATAAGACTACCAGTCCCAGAATGCACCAGGTTTCAAACAGCCTCTAGAAGGGCTGAAGTGGGGAAACGTGTGTTCAATCAGGAGAGCTATGAGGTAATCCCCAATTGCTCATCTCCAAGGGCAGGGCTTGATTCAGCACACCTGGGCTGTGCTAGGGTGGAGTGTCCCTCTAAGCACTTTAAAAGTAAAAGATATTCTACACAGGAACAGAACCAGGAGAACAAGCAGAAGCTGCAGATCCAGAAACAGAAGCCATTGGAGAAAGAAGAGAGAGGACTACAACAGCAGAAGCAACGTGGAAGGAAGAACAGAAAGACATCTTGGAGGTCTAAAGAAGGAGGCCACAGCAGTACGTGTGTTAGGAGTGATTCCAGAGGCAAGCATACTCCATTGGACTGGAGGAAGCCAGAGGATTGGTTATAGAGCCAGGAATTCCCAAACGGCACCTTTGAGGGAGACGGCTGCATTTGGAAGGGGCCCTAAGACCGGTGCAAGAAGGTATGTGAAGAGAGACCCAGTGTCCAGGGATCTTGATTGGAAGGCTGGACATAAAAGCTGGACTACTTACTGGCCAGGATACGAGGAGAGGAAATCTAACAGCAAGGGGATCACAGGTATGAAATTTGCTCTATGCCCTAGCTCTTCATCTGGAAGACAGCAGGGAAACAAATATTATCCTGAGAGTGATCAATTAAGGAATTCCTCTGAGCCTAGACTGCTCTGTCTAGGCTGCTGTTTTAAAGTAGTTTCTCACTAATACAACCACCACCAAAAGGAACTGTAACTTGTTTTATCTACCCAGAAAAGTCTCTGCAAGAAAGCTTTAGGGTAGGATTGAGCCACGTAGAGAGAGTGAACCAGCAAAGGGGTTTGCAGCTGGCTAATTATTTGTAATTGAGCCAGGCACAAGTGCACGTGAGCTCTAGAAGGAAACTTCTTCCTTGTGTGGGTGAATAGAAGAAAGTTATCCTTGATAAAGAACAGGTTTTTCTACTTTTGGGTTTGTTTTTGCCTTTTGAAGCACTGCTAAGAACGTCATTAGCAGGAGCCATCAAAAAGACCTTTTCTGTTTCCCATCAAGGTCTTTATTTATTGCTTAAGAAGTTCAGTTACCTTATAACATGTTTTGTTTTTCCTGAGTACAATACTTGAAGCAAGTGTCCTTTTTGTGTTACCAAGTAAATCTGTGTGGGAGAATTAACCCCATGAATAAAATCTGTTTTTCTTTGCTTACACTCGAGCATCACAACTCATTATTTTGTGAACGGCTGATTCTGGTATGAATGAACTACAACTCCCACACTCCTTTGCAAGTCATAATATTTTGCCTTTGCCAAGACTGTGGACATTCACGACCAGCACCCCCGTTTACAGATTTCATGCACTAAAGTTTTAGAAGCACTTGAAGTTCCTGAATACTGCCACAATTTAAGATTAGGCATATCCACCACCAAATTTAACTGGTTGAGAACGTCAATTCCAATTATTTCTTTTGGTGTGTTCACTATAGTGGAGGCAGTGGTTTCTAACATTTCCTTGTTTTGTTCACTGTGCACAGGGATACCACATTTAACTGGGATAGCCACACATTTGGAAGCTGTGTCATTAATTCCTTGAATTTCATAAATTTCCATATTTTTCTGATCTGCAGTGGGAGAAGCTCTGTTTGACACAGGGGCTGGAATTAGTTTTACAATCAAAGCTAGTTTATCCTGACCCTCTACTCTACTAATAACATTGGGCCGTCCACAAGAGTCCAGTATCAAGGATGTTACAAGCCTTAAACTGTATTCTGGGCCTGTGTCTGTTTCATCATCCAGAGGCTCTGGAATTGAGTCCTCTGCTGAGGGAACAGAGGCAGGCTGGGCTATGAAGGCTTGAGACATTTTGATATCTGAACCCAAGAGGTCAGGACATCCCTATGCACTAGCTTTGTTTGTCCTGAGCTGCTTGTATGTCCTGTTTTAATTTATCTATTTCTATCTGCAGTATGTGTTTGTCTTGTTCCCATTTAATTTTCTCCTTTTCTAATCCATCTCTCTGTGCTTTGAGCTCTTGAAAGGGGATGTAACCTGAGGAATTTCTAAAAGTACCTCTGCTTTGTCCTCTCCAAGGTGTCTGTCCCCTGTATCCTTTGTGTGTTTTGTGTATTGGGAGGATCCCTCAGCTTGCCACTTCCGTGCTTCTGATACTGTTATGACCTGCGAGGGCTGGGTCTTCCAAACAGACCCAATTCTGAGCATTAAAGTATCAAAAGGGGTTGCTTTAGGGTCTTCAGAAAATAACAGAAGGTGTTTTGTAATCTCAGGGGATAGCAATTCTAATAAAAATGTTTTTATGCGTGCTATCCCCATAATCTTCTGCATTGGGCCAGGACTCCTGCTCATCAAGAACTGCTTTTAAAATCCAGGCTCTATATGCAACTCTTCCAGTGTATCATTTGGTAGAGGTGAAATAATTTTAAATACTTGCATTGGGGAACAGTGAAATAGTTTCTCAATACCCCTTTTAACCAACTGGTATGGGTGAGTGAGAGAGCCAACTTTATAATAGTGTAGACCCAGAGCCAGATGCATAAGTCTATCAAAGTCTGATTGTTTTCTTCTGTATTTCCCTAGACCCCAGTGAATCAGAATATCAATGGCCCATTTGCACCAATCATTTACATTAGAAGGCATAGGGCCAATTTTCTCAACTATTCTTTCCATGTCTCTGTCTTTTAAATTGTCCTGCAGCATCACTTTAACTGGTGCTCTGAGTTCAGTACTGGGTGCCATGTCTAAGTCATCTGAATTATCCTCCTGACTCAGATCCTGATTATTGCTCTGTTCTGGCTGAGATAAACTATCAGGATTTTCTTCCTCTGATTCAGCTTTATTTTTTCCATTCCTAAGTCCAGCTATGCATACTTTAGTAGTATTTTGTTTCTCAATAGCTTGTATGCATGGCTGATAGGGTGTGTCATAGGCATAAGGGGCTGAGGGAGAAATGGGTGTATATTTCTTTTGTCTTTCAGAGGCCAATTGATCCTTAACGTGCCTCAATTCAAGTTTAAGTGCTTCGAATTGCTCACTAACAGTTATAAAAGAATTTGTGGCTTGGATCACTTGAGTCCTTTGCATAGAGATGCAAATTTGTGCCTCCTCAAGGTCTTTGGTTAGTTTCGTACAATGAGAAGTCAGTTCAGTATTGTCCTGTTTCATGCTAATGAACCCCCTGCACATGCCTTGGATAAAAAGGCATTTTCTTTTATTTGTTTTCTTTTTGAATTCTTGATAATGGTTTAACATTTGTCTTTGAATATTATACCATGATGACTCAGGGAATTCACCTTCAAAGGGACCACCTTTCCTCTTACAGTATGCAACTACAATTTCTTTAAATTCTTTAAAATCAAAAGCTTCCATATTTGAGACTGTAGAAGGCTGTAGTTGGACTATCTCAAATGTGCAACCTTGGAAGGAGGAATGCTCACTTTTATGAAGAAGTGAGACTTAAAATTATAGTTGGAATGGCATATGTTTTATGGGTGTTCAGTAAAGAGTACTGGCATAAAGACCACGCCTTAAAATTATACCTGAATAAAAAGTGCTTATCAGCTTTTAACAGGGTGGACGTTTAGGATGAAATTATAGTAAGAAGGGTGTTAGGAGATTAACAGAATTGTCACTAAGATACTTACTGACAGGAGACTGAGAAATAAAAGGCAAAAGGGACAGGAGGTAATAGCTTTATCAGGAAAGATGTATATTGTATTCAATGAGGGACTGTTTTACCTGTGTAACTGTCTTTTCTTAGCAGCTCAAATACTATAGAAAAATCTGTAGCAAGCCTATACATAAAAATAAGACAATTGCAAGCCACCCTATGTAATGTCCCTAGGTGTAGGTGATAATTAAAATTCAGGATTGTTACAGAGCCTTTTGACAATAAAAATCTCACCTTGTCTAACCCACAAAACAAAGTTATCACTGGCACTTTTCACTAAATCCAGCCTGTAACCAAAATTGTAAATTGTAAATGGTCACAAGGGCTTTTGATTTTCCTGTCGCACCCTGTCTGAAATCCACTTTAATGTATCAAACAAAATTATTACTTACCCAACTGGAGATCTGCTGTGAAGTCTGAGAAGGCCCCCATAAAATGTAATCTTCTGAATTGTAATCTTCTGGTCTACTCTCCGTTTGGTCCTGGGTTCATTTCACAGAGATAGTAGGGTAAGCAGCACAAATAAGACAACCAACCAGGTGTGGCTTGGAAACAGGTCTTTATGTAGAAATAGGCTTATTACATAGGTACAGAACAGAGTTATATAGTGGTTGTTAAAAAGCTGCTTCAGTGTACATCAATGAATCTGTGTGTGTGAGAGAGATCAGAGAGAGAGGGGGTGGAGGGGTGAAGAGAATTGATTATCAGAGCCTCCTGTCCTTCATGTCCGATGAATAGAGGAAGAGAGAGAGAAAGAGGAAGTATTTCTGTCCTTTTATAGTGAATTTTCTCTAGCACCTCCCTTTGAGGTCTGCTATTCTTGATTTAGCAAGGAGGGACTGCAGACCAATTTCATTGGGCCCGTAGACTGACATCACCAGGGGGTCAGAGTTAATCTCATCTTGTAAACTACCCTCATTAACTTTGGAGACTAATATCACCAGAGTAACAAAGCTGCATGAAATCCAAGGTCTGGGGAAAAAGCCATGACACCTATGCCATGCTGATGTATGCTGACAATTGGTACCTGTGATCGGGACTCGTCACTGCTCTAAATAGGATACTGGACTTGATGGACCCTTGGTCTGACCCAGTAATGGCATATCTTATGTTCTTAGGCAGTTTCAAAGAAGTAGGTCTTTAATACTATTTAAATTTTTGAATTTTAACTCCAGAGAGATGGTGCAAGGAAGAAAAAAGCTGAGTTACAGGTTGATTCATAATAGAGAGTAATGGATGGGTCAATAGATGCATACTGTGGGAATGGTGAGGAATGAGCATAGAAAACCATTAGTAGGTGTGCCAGTGTGGAAGGCTTTATGAGCATGAACTAGGATTTTGAACCAGCAGTAATCTGGACATGCTGTACAGGGCCAGCCCGTCCATTGAGCAAGAATGTTTTTTGCACAGGGCCCCGCGTTTCAGGGGACCCCGCGCAAAGAACATTCTGCTTTTTTTCAAAATTAAGTTAAAAAAAAAAAAAAAGCTGGCTGCTACCGCTGCCGCCGCGGCAGCAGCAGAATGGAGTGTCCCGCGGGGCCCCCTCTGCCCGGCTGAGTCCCTCCCTCCCTCTGCAATGGCTGAGCCCCTCTGTGCCGGCTTTCAGATCCGCGAAGGGAAAGTGTCTCCCTCGCGTCTCTGTTAAGCCTGCAGGGGCAGATGGGAAATTTCCCATCAGCCCCTGCGGGCTTAACAGAGACACAAGGGAGACACTCTCCCTTCACGTATCTGAAAGCTGGCACAGAGGGGCTCAGCCGTCACAGAGGGAGGGAGGGACTCAGCCGGGCAGAGGGGGCCCCGCGGGACACTCCATTCTGCTGCTGCAGCGGTAGCAGCCAGCTTTTTGGTCATTTTTAATGCTCCTTGAACCGATGAGGCTGGGGGTTAGGACTGGTAATGGGCTATGGAGGGGGTTAGGACTTGACTTGAGGTGGGCTGTGGGTTGATGGGGTGGGTTAAGACTGGTAATGGGCTATGGGGGGGCTAGGACTGGAAATGCGCTGGGGGGGTTAAGACAGGAGGTGTGCTGATGGGGTTAGGACTGGTAATGGGCTGTGGGCTGTTGGGGGGGCTTAGGACTGGTAATGTGCTGTGGGCTGATGGGGGCTGTCTGGTAATGGGCTATGGGGGGTTAGGACTGATAATGGGCTATGGGGGGGCTAGGACAGGAAATGGGCTGATGGGGAGGGGTTAGGACTTGAGGTGGGCTGATGGGGTTAGGACTGGTAATGGGCTGTGGGCTGATGGGGGGTATTAGGACTGGCAATGGGCTATGGGGGGCTGACTGGAAATGGGCTGATGGGGGGTTAGGACTGGAAGTGGGTTGATGGGGGGGGCTAGGACTGGAAGTGGGTTGGGGCGTTGCTAGGACTGGAAATGGGCTGATGGGGGGCTAGGACTGGAAATGGCCTGATGCAGGGACTAGAAGGGAATGGATGCTGGGTGAGGCTGGAACTAGAAGGGAGCTGATGTTGGGGGAGGATTAGAATGGGATGGGGCTGGGAGAGCAAAATGGAGAGGGGAAGAATATTTTGTGTGGGAGGGATGAAAAATCTACAATTGGTCGGGTATTGGGAGAGTAAGTGGGGATTGAGGATGGAGGGGTAAAATTTGAGTGGATGAAATAGGAATGAGGAAAGAGCAGAAGGATAAAGATTAGTATGTTAAAGCAGATGTAGAGAGAGAATGGAAAAAAAACTAGGAGAGAAGAAAGGACAAATGGACAGCAGACGATGGAGAGTTAGCAGAAGACACAAAGAAACCAGAAGAAAGTGGCTGGAGCAATTGCAGCTGAAAAAAAAATGCACAAAAGGTAGAAAAATATCTCTTTATTTTGAATTTAATAATTGGAATATGTCAGCTCTGGTAAATGTGCATCATTAACATCTGCGCTTTGTTTAGTACAAGAGCAAATTAATGTATAGTTTTATTTCTACAGTGTTGTACATTCCAAGTTTGGCTTTTGGGATTCCCAGTTTAATTATTGTCGTCCTGTTTCTAAATTGTGATTCCTTGTTTGGTGATGGTTTATGTTCTGTTCATGTGTAACTGAGCTGAGGTATTCTGTTTATATAATTCCTATTTGACATTGCCACTTGTTCTCTTTCCCCAGTAGGTCATGTATTGGTATTCTCTGAAATGTATTGGTTTAATATTTGCATGTTTCCTTTTGATAGGTAGGGTATGGTGCTTTGTGAGTCCTGTTAGTGCTGTTAGGATACGGCGGGTTTGCTATGGGTTCTAAATGGGCAGTGTTTGTAGTAGTTCCTAATGTGTCTGGCGGTTGGCACTGGATTATAGTAATGTAGAAATCTTTTAGTCTTTTTTTATTCATACACTCATTAAGAGGCATGTTTACTAAAAGTTAGTATATGGTAACATTATGCAAATATTTATGCAAATGAGGGCCCTTATGCAAATGAGGCCCCGCACCGAGTCTCCGCACATGGCCCCGCACCCCCCTTGGGCCGCCCCTGATGCTGTATCTTGGACGGACAGATTGAACCTCTCAAGGTCAAAGTTGCAGCAGTCAATTTGAGAAAGTACAAGTGCATTGACCAAGGTAGCCAGTGACTGCAAGCAAAGAAAGGATCTGACAGTACTAATGCAATGAAGAGCAAGAAAGGAGGTTTTTACCAGTACAGAGGAATGTGAGCTTGGAGTCTAAAATGACTCCAAGATAATGAAGGGTTTTAGGAAGTGCCAGCAATAGGAGCTTGTGGGACTAGTAGAATGGCTGGTGATACAAAGGTGTCTGATTTAGACAGGTTCAGCCTGAGGTAAGAAGTGGCAGCATCGAGACAGGTGTTAAGTGGCTGTAGATTAGGCATTGACTTCCTGTTAGTGATTGATACAGACTTCTCATCAGCATAACAGAATGCACTAATCCCATGATCTTGGAGGACTGTAGCTAGAGGTGCTATAAAAATTGTAAAGTAAGGGAGCTAAAATGGAGTCCTGAGATACCCCACTAGAAAACTGAACCAGGGAAATAAGTCATGCTTGACAAAGACAAAGGACTGATTGTTTAAGAAGAAAAGAAAAGAACCATGATAAAACAGCCCCACAAAGGCTAATATTAGCAAGGCAACATAAAAGAAGAGAATGGTTAACTGTGTTCAATGTGGCAGAGAGGTCAAGAGAAACTATAAAAAATAAATCTGACCAGCGTCAAGGAAGGAGTTAACTTTGCTTGAGAGAGAGGTGATAGTTTCAATACAATAGCTCACTCCAAATCCAGATCGGAGGGAATGGAGGATATAGCGAGGTTACTTACCTGTAACAGGGGTTCTCCGTGGACAGCAGGATAAGTCAGCCACACCTGGTGATGTCCTCCGGGCGGTGCCATAGATACGGAAGTGCTCTCCAGAGCTCAGAAAGGTGAACCTTTCTGAGCATGTCCAGGTAGCCCACCTTACTGGCCCGCCCCCTAGCCCGGCCAGTGTGTTCCTAGCTAGTCTTACCGGCTAGGGAGTGGGCTCCGTTAGGGCTGACCTCCTCCAGGGGAGGTGGGTGGGATTGTGCGGCTGACTTATCCTGCTGTCCACGGAGAACTCCTGTTACAGGTAAGTAACCTCGCTTTCTCAATGGACTAGCAGGATTGTGTCAGCCACACCTGGTGCCTCCCTAGCTGCAGGTGCATGCTGAGGTGGAGGAGGTAAGCGTACCAATAGACAACTACGGAGACCTGGAGTTAGGGCAAGTTTCTTTACTCAATAGCATAAGTGGGAACAGTGCAACAGCTCAACAATATTATTCACGAAATAGTGCAAACAGCGCAACAATAGTGATGTGCAAGAGGCAGTAATGGTGATGTGCAATGCTGTGTAACAGGTTGTGTAATACAGTGCAATAACAGGCTGTGCAATAATTTATTTATTTTATTTTTATTTATTTATTTAGCTGTATTTATATCCCGCTTTTCACCGGGTCAAAGCGGTCAATTGGATACATTTAACACGAGGGGATATGAGACACATACACTAATACTTACAGGGAACATGGGCAATGGAGGGTTAAGTGGCTTGCCCAAGACCACAAGGAGTGCCTACAGGACTAGAAATCCCAGTCCCTCCGGCCTGAGATTGCTGTCCCCAGGTGGGACTTGAACCCACGGCCCTCCGGCCTGAAGTACCTTGTCCTAACCACTAGACCACTCCTCCTCCCCAATAATGCGCAACAGGCAGTAATAATAACATGCAACAGGCCGCAACAACAGGCATAGTGCAAGAGTCCATGATTTAAAAGTCTTTGGGAGTCACGGAAAGTGATGAGGCCCTGTTTTCCCTCTTTTGCGGTAGAGAGGACGGCCGTGCCGAGGGCAGAGTCCTCCTGAGACCTGAGGTCGAGGCAGTAGTGCCTCTGGAACGTGTGCGGGGAGGATCAAGTGGCCACTCTGCAGACATCGATCAGCGGGACCGAGCCAAGGTTGGCAATTGAGGTGGCCAACGCTCTGAGTTGGTGAGGGCCCACTCTCGGCTGCTTCTGGGTGCCTCTAGGGTCGAGACAATAGGAGATACAGGTGGTCACCCAGTGGGAAAGAGTCCTCTTGTTGACGGGCCTACCGGGCCTGCTTGAGTCGAAAGATACGAACAGTTGCTCGCCCTTCCGGATGGGCTGTGTTCTGTGTATGTAGATCCGGAGGGCCCGGAGACAGTCCAGGGTGTGCAAGCGCCGCTCTTCAGCTGATGCATGAGGCTCCGGGAAAAACGAGGGGAGCTCGATGTACTGATTGACGTGGAAGGCAGATGGCACTTTGGGCACGAACCTTGGGTTGGTCCTTAGGGATGCGTGGTGCTGGTGCAGCTGCGTATAAGGAGGGTGTGATACTAGTGCTTGCAGTTCACTGATTCTCCTGGCAGATATGATGGTTACCAGGAACAGTGTTTTCCAGGAAACTAACTTCATGTCGGCGGACTGGAGTGGCTCGAAGGGTTCCTGTGTTAATCATTGTAGGACCATGTTGAGGTCCCAAGGCGGAACAGGGTGCCTGATCAGGGGTTTTAGGTTTGTCAGCCCCTTCATGAAACGGGTTGTCAGGGGCAGTGCCGCAATAGAGTTGGCTCCCTCAGGCAGTGCGTGGAAAGCCGCTATCACAGAGAGGTGGACCCGGACAGATTGTGTTTTCAGGTCAAGGTTGGATAGAGAACTAAGGTACTGCAGGACGTTGGGAAGTGGACATGTGGTGGGTTCAAGGCCCTGTGTTGCACACCAGATGCTGAACTTCTTCCATGTGAGACCATAGGACTTTCTGGTAGAGGGTCTTCTGGTCGCTAGAACAACGTCCCGTACCTCTGTGGGTAGTTGGAGTGTAGAAAGGCTCAGCCGTTCAACCTCCAGGCAGTGAGAGCTAGGACTTTGAGGTTGGGGTGCTTCGTGCTGCCTCCGTTCTGTGTTAGCAGGTCCGGTCTGAGGGGCAGGTGTTTCAGGGCCCCATGTGCTAGGCGCAGGAGAAGAGCAAACCACATCTGGCGCAGCCAATGGGGAACCACCAGGATGGCGTGGGATTTGTCGCGAACGATCCGATGAAGTGTTGCAGGGATGAGGGGGGGTTGACGGGAAGGCATACACCCAGAGACCACTCCCCCCAGTACACGTCGAATGCATCCGCTGCCAACCTCTTGGCTGACGGGTGTCTGGAGCAGAACAGGGGGCATTTGGCATTCTGTTCCGTGGCGAATAGGTTGATGCTCGGTGATCCCCAGTGTCGGAAGAAACTGTCGGAGACCTTCGGAAGGAGAGTCCATTCATGCGGTTGCAACTGTCTGCTTAGTTTGTCTGCCAAGGTGTTTTGATCTCCCAGGAGTTAGGAGGCACGGAGACTGCACATGTTCTTCAAGGCCAGGGACCATATCTGTAGCGCTTCCCTGCAGAGGAAGCGAGAGCTGGTGCCCCCTTGTTTGTTGAAGTAAAAACATGACCACCTGGTTATCCATCTGGATGAGGATGGATTTGCCACGCACATGTGGTAGGAACGCTTTGAGAGCATATCTGCTATCCCTTAGCTCGAGGAGGTTGATGTGCAGGAGTCTCCCCTGTGGGGACCACACTCCCTGGGTGCTGAACTGCAGGATGTGAGCACCCCAGCCAGCGTCAGATGCATCCGTGGTGAGGATTACCTGGTGCTCGTGCGTGTGGATGTCCTTGCCTCCCAAGAGGTTCGTCAGTACCGTCCACCAGCGGAGTTGAGCCCTGATTTGAGGAGTCATCAGGATGCGGATGGAGAGGGGTTGAGAGTGTTGATTCCAGTGGGTACGCAACTGCCACTGGAGTGCACGTATCTTCAACCTCGTAATGGGAAGGACTGATGTTGTGGCCGACATGTGGCCCAGCAGGCGTAGTATGGACCACGCTGAAGAAGTCCCTGTTGCGGCCGAGCTGGACGCCAGGGAGGTGATGGCAATCAGTCTGCGTTCGGGGAGGTAGGCTTTCGAGACCCGGGTGTCGATTACAGCTCCAATGAATTCTAGCCTCTGGGAGGGCGTGAGGTGTGATTTGTTGAAGTTGATGACAAACTCCAAGGAAGAAATCAGGGCCGTGGTTATCCGCAGGAATTCCTGTAGCTCTGGGGCCAAGGGGGCTGTGAGGAGCCAGTCGTCTAGCTAGGGAAAAATGGAGATGTTTTGCTTGCGAAGATGTGCTGCTGCCACGGCCACGCATTTTGTGAAGACTTATGGAGCTGGCGACAGACCGAAGGGAAGTACTTTGTATTGGTAGTGTTGCCCCAGTACATGGAAGCGGAGGTATTTCGGATGCGGATGGGAGTATAGCCGTCCTGTAGATCCAGGGATTCCATCCAGTCGCCGGTCTGGATCAGAGGGAGGATGGAGCAGAGAGAGTACATCCTGAACTTCTCCTTGATGATAAAGGACACCGCCTGTCCTTTTGGGAATGAGGAAGTATCTGGAGTAGAATCCAGAATTTCTTTCGGCAGGGGGTACCTCCTCCATAGCGTAGGAGGTCAGCAGGTGTAGCAGTTATGCGGCCATGGCTAGTTGCAGGTGTGGAGGGGTGTTGCTGATGGGATGAGTGATTTGGTGGGGTGGCGCTGCAAAGCGCATGTGGTAACCCTCTTGGATGATCTGTAGAACCCAGGAGTCCGAGGAGATCTGTAGCCATTCTGGCAGGAAGTGTGTCAGGCGCCCCCCAATCCGGGTGGTTGCCTGTAATTCGCCGTCAAAAGGAGGGCCCGCTTTTTTGCTCGTGGGTGCGTTGCTGTTCTTTTTCTGCTTGCAGTCCCTCTGGGAGTTGCGCTGGTGTGAGGGGCCGTGGTAGGAGTTGCTCTTGTATCTAGGATGTTGCCATTTCCGGTTGGAGGGGTACCTTTTGTTGGAGGTGTAGTATGGTTTCCTCTGAAAGTTTCTTTTCTGAATGCCGCTGTGGTGCTCGAACCCGTCCTCTGCCAGGGTTTGTAGTGTGGTGCAATGCTCTTTCATATCGTTGATGGTATCCTTGACTTTGTCACCAAAGAGCGATTCGCCCGTACAGGGTGCATCCGCAATCCTATCGTGGGTGTCGTCACGTAGGCCGGATGCTCTTAGCCATGCCCACCGTCTTGCGGAGATAGCTGTTCCGGCGGTTCTCAGCACTGTGTTGAAAGAGTCAAAGGTTGTGCTGGCCAGATGCTTGCTGCACTCGGACATATCCGTGAGCGCGCTGGATGCCAACGCCTGAGACTCCTTTGGGAGGGATGCGATGGCGGTTTTGAAGCTCGCCATGCAAGCGTCCTGGAAAAGCACTTGTTGGAACTGATGCACCGCAATTTTTGCGTTGAGCATAGCTCCCTGGAAGACTTTCTTCCCGATGTTGTTGAGGAGCTTGTGGTCGCGACCCGGCGGGCTGTTGGCGTGACTGCGCGAGGATTTGATTCGCTTGAGAGCTGAAGACACTATGATGGATTGGTGTGCCAGTTGGGGTGTTGAGAACCCTGGCACAGGTTGTACCTGGTACTTAGATTCGAGCCTCCTGGGGAACGGTCGGCCAGAAGCCGGGGTCTGCCACAGTCTCAAGTGGTTGTCCCGTAGTGTCTGGTGGATAGGCAGCGCAAAGGCGGGCTTGGGGTTGCAAGATATTTCAGAACCTCTGATACTGGTTCCCCTTTATCATCTGAGCCCTTCAGAGCCAAGGTGGAGGTAACTTTGTTCAGGAACTTGGGTTACGTGAGGTCCTCCGGAGGGGGTGGTGGATCTTCGGTACTGGGGAATGTCTCTTCTCAGAGGTCGTGTGTTCATGGGACGCAGACCCCACAACCGCCGCCTCAGTCGCATTCCTCTGCGGTGCTGTCTGGGGATGGATTGTTCGGGGGCCGCTTGTATGGAGTGGTCTGATTCGTCTGCTGGTGGTCCAACAGGTTCTCCACCGAGGAAGCTGTTAGAATGGGAGGAGGAGGGGAAGTTATGGGGGCAGTGGAGGCGGATTGCCTTAACAGCTGAGACAGCAAGCTTATAATGGCTGAGGAGCCTCTGCAGCTGGATCTGTGGCTGTACCTGCTTTGGTGGCTGCTGCTAGAGCTGGAGGAGCTCGAGGGGCTCCGGTGTTTGATCTCCGCAGCTTCTGCGGAGCTGGGAGCAGTGCCAGTGCCTAGAGCACTTGGAGATGTCCTCCGCAGCTGGATCCACTGCTGTTGCCACTGGAGCTTCTGTGCCTTCTGTCTCTGCTCTGATTGACGGCACGATGAGTCCTGTGCTGCGATCGGCTCCTGCTGCATCTGTGATGCTTGCTGGCTCTGTGTACCTGGTGCGGAGGCGTGTCGGCACCGATTGGGCTCAGCGGGGCAGCCAGTTGAGTGGGCGGAGCTTCGGGGGCCGGAGAGACGGCGCTGAGGGCTGCTTCCCAGGCTGTAGTGGCTGTGTCCAATGGTGAGCGGCCTGCTCCGGAAGTGGGCGGAGTTGGAGGACTGATGGCCAGAGCCATTACTGGGAGCCGCATGGCTGCGTGGAGAGAAGACTGCGGGCCGGAATTCATCTGCCGCAAGCCCGGAGGAGTCCTTGAACATGGTGGGAGCCATCTGAGGTGTTGTCGGAGACACGGAGGAGGGAGCAGCAACTACTTGGCTGGGGATGGAGGCCCCGACGGGCACATCCTGAGCCGGTGCAATCACAGGGGAAGAGACAGGCTGAGCAGCTGAAATACCTGCATTTGAGGTGAGGTAGTCTTGCAGAGCGTGACCCCTGGATTTTCTGGCCCTTGGGGACATTTTCCTGCAATGGTAGCAGTCCTCCACGTTGTGACCTGAGCCCAAACAGTGCAAGCAGATGTTGTGGGTGTCTGTGCTGTTCATTTTTCTTTTGCAGCGCTGGCATTTCTTGAAGCTGGGTTTTGGCATTGTTGAACTTCTTTAGTCTTAAGTGGAGTTGAATTTGTAGATTTTATGGTGTAGGAGAGCAAGATCCGTCTTGCTGGCAAGGCGGAAGGAAGAAGACTGGCCGGGCTAGGGGGCGGGCCAGTAAGGTGGGCTACCTGCACATGCTCAGAAAGGTTCACTTTCTGAGCTCTGGAGAGCACTTCCGTATCTATGGCGCTGCCCGGAGGACGTCACCAGGTGTGGCTGACGCAATCCTGCTAGTCCATGGAGAATGCTTTTAACAGCATAATTGGTCAACTGAAGAAAAACTGCCCTTTCACCATTTTGGAAAGAAAAGACATGTTAGAGACTGGGTGAAAGTTAGTAACCAATGTGATATTAAGAGTGGATTCCTTCAAAATTGAACGAATAGCAGCATGCTTGAGAGGACTGGGAATGAGACTGGATGACGGAGAATGGTTGATGGATCATAAGATATGCGGAAGCCTATAGATTAGGATGTCTCAGCCAATGGGAAGGGAGAGGATCAAGAGGACAGGTAGTAGGTTTCACAGCTGACAGTAGGTTAAAGGAAGACTGAGGATGGTAGTGGATAAAGGCGCAGGGCAGGGGTTTTCAACCCAGTCCTCGGGGAACCCTAGGCCAGTCAGGTTTTCAGGATTCCTACAATGAATATGCATGAGAGAGATTTGATTGTTCTGCCTTCATTGTATGCATATCTATCTTAGGTTTTCAGGATTCCCACAATGAATATGCATAAGATAGATATGCATACAATGAAGGCAGAACAATCAAATCTCTCTCATGCATATTCATTGTAGGAATCCTGAAAACCTGACTGGCCTAGGGTTCCCTAAGGACTGGGTTGAAAACCTATGGCGTAGGGGAATCCAGGGGACCAGAGGAGTCAGGTGATTAAGATGGGGGAACACAACTAGTAGGGCCAGGGAAAGGAAATGTTCTTGCACATGTGAAGCAACCAGTGAGAGACAGTGGCAAAGAGGAGGAAGCTCCACCCCAGCACACTTCTTCCAATGGCATTGAGGTTCTTCAATTTCCACATTGCCAAAAGCAGAATCAAGTGACCCTGTAGCATTTATGGGGATATTGCCCCCTCCTCACCCCCCCCCCCCCCCAATGTCTATGGAGACACCCTAAGGTTTTCCTTTACATCCTGTTACTAGGGATGTGCCTGCAGCAGATAAACTCGTCCATCATCTGAGGAAGATTCTGGTAATCTGTCCAAGTCACTCTGCATTCAGTTGCATAGAAACAGGAGCAACTGACAGACATCACTGTGAAGGTCCCCAGTATAATGTAGGGAGAAAAGTATGGCTCCTTGCAAGAAACATTCAGCTGAGCCTACCCTCTGCCAAACCGGGCCTTAAATACTTCAGCACTTTATATGAAACAAGAGGTATTGGGGCCTGTTTCCAGACCCCTTAAGTTACCACTCTGCCTTTGTATTCCTAATGCATTTCACATATCCCTATAGTGCCTTGCGAAAGTATTCATCCCCTTGTTGTTTGTCCTGTTTTGTCGCATTATGTACAACCTGGAATGAAAATGGAGGTTCATTTGGAAGTTAGGTAATGGACCTAACAATATAATCTAAATTGGTAAAGTGAAATGTCAATAAAATACCTTGTGTGTGTGTGTGTATATATATATATATTAAAAAAAAAAACCCAACAAGTAAAAACTGAAAAGTTGTGAGTGTATATACATGCATCCCTTTTGCTATGAACCCCCTAAATAAGATCTGGCCTACCAATTAACCTCAGAAGTCACATAAGTAGTTGATTAGGGTCCACCTGTGTGTAATTGATGTCACATGATGCCTATATAAATATCTGTTCTGAAAGGCCCCTGACTCTGCAACACCACTAAGCAAGCAACATGCAGACCAAGAAGCACTCCAAAGAGATCAGAGACAAAGTTGTGGAGAAGTATAGATATGGGTTGGGTTATTTAAAAAAACAAAACCCCGAATTCTGAATATCCCACGGAGCACCATTACATCCATTATAACAAAATAGAAAGAATATGGCACCACTACAAATCTGACAAGAGAAGGCCGTCCACTGAAACTTACAGACCAGGCAAGGAGGGCAGTAATCAGATGCTACAAAGACACCAAGGATAACACTGAAGGAGCTGCAGAGATCCACAGCAAAGATGGGAGCATCTGTCCATAGGACCACTTTAAACCGTACACTCCACAGAGTGGGGCTTTATGGAAGAGTGGCCGGAAAAAAAGCCATTGTTTAAAGAAAGAAAGAAGAAAACATGTTTGGAGTTTGCACAACAGCATGTGGCGGATCCCCTAACACATGGAAAAAGGTTTTCTGGTCAGATGAGATGAAAATTGAATTTTTTGGCCATCATGAGAAACGCCATGTGTGGTGCAAACCCAACACTTCCCATCACCCCGAGAACACCATTCCCACAGTGAAACATGGTGGTGGCAGCATCATGATGTTTTTCATTGGCAGGTACAGGAAAACTTGTCAGGATTGAAGGAACGATGGATGGCATCAACTACAGAGCAATTCTAGAGGAAAACCTGATTGTCGGCTGGAGATTTGAAACTGGGATGAAGGTTCACCTTCCAGCAGGACAGTGACCCTAAACGTGCTGCTAAAGCTGGTTTAAAGGGAAACATTTAAATATCTTGGAATGGCCTAGTCAAAGCCCAGGGAACAAAAGAACAGATACCAAGACTGGCAGAATATTCAGGTTTAAACAAACCTCAGGGGGGATATCAAATGAGGGAGCAAACCTTTTTGTAAAAACGTTCTTGCAAATAAAAAAATAAAATAAATCACACTTCAGCGTGACCGTCCCTGTTCGGGCAGTATTCTAATACTGCCCATACCAGTGATGTGTTCTAATACTGCCTGTACAGGGACGGTCACGCTGAAGTGTGATTTATGTCTCTTATTTGCAAGAACGTTTTTACAAAAAAGGTTTGCTCCCTCATTTGATATCCCCCTGAGGAAGGCCTACGGCCGAAACGCGTAGGGGGTCAATAAAAGGGGTTTGTTTAAACCGGAATATTCTGCCAGTCTTGGTATCTGTTCTTTTGTTCCCACATATCCTACAGATACTTTGTTGCTGCTTTTTGTTTCACTAGTCAAAGCCCAGACCTCAATCCAATTGAAAATCTGTGGCGTTATTTGAAGATTGCTGTACACCAAGGCAACCCATCTAACTGGAAGGAGTTGGAGCAGTTTTGCCTTAAGGAATGGGTGAAAATCCTAGTGGCTAGATGTTCAAAGCTAATAGAGACATATGCCAAGAGATTTGCAGCTGTAATTGCAGCAAAAGGTTGCTCTACAATGTATTGACTTTGAAGGTGCAAAATATTGTTTATTGTGACACAAACAGTAATTAAGACAAAAAAAACTGGAAGCAGGAGTGTGCATATGTATTCACCCCTCAAAGTGTGCTAACCCCCAAAACTCCATTTTAATTCCAGGTTGTAATGTGACAAAACAGGACAAACACAGAGGGAATGAATACTTTTGCAATGCACTGTAGTTAAGCCAGTACACAAATTATTGGGAGGAAATCCAACTCTTGGTCCGGAATATGAAAGTCCAAAATAGTGTGGACTCCTAGTATACAAGGAGAAGGCATTAATATCTTGTTCACTGGAAGGACTATGGACCAGGAAAAAGATCCTGAGTAAATACCTTTGGTATCATGCCAGCTGACGACATCAACAATTCCATAGCTATTATCCTTCCAAACTCAGTCTGAGGGGTTCTGAGGTCCCCCCCCCCCCCAAAGAGGGGAGGTACTGTCATGCATTTATCTCCTAGGAGGCTGGGTCCACACAAGGAGTGCAGTTCTCTTTCAGCCTTTTTATACTGTCACTAGTCTCAGCTTGATGATGCAGTGCACCCCGATTGGTCCTCTGGGTTGATTTGGTTGCCGAGAATGCATCTCTGTTTGGATCCCTGTGCCTATTTAGCTCAGGAGCTCCCACTTCACTCTATAGGTCTCATGTGAGTCTCTGAGTGCTGCTGCTACTACTATTAATAATAATAATAATAATAATTTGCATAGCACTACAAGATATACACAGTGCTGTACTGAAATGCATAAGAGAAGAGTCCCTTCAAGATAGACAAGTAGAACAAATGGGAGCGAGGGTCGTTCAAGGGAAATGATAAAGCACATAAGTGTGTTAAACAGGGGAATAAGGGGGTCAAAATCTAAAAGCAGCTTCGAGGTGGGTTTTTAGCTAGGATTTTAAATAGGATCAGAGATAGACCCTGACCACCGGCTTCAGAAGGTACTGGCCTTTAGTGTTCGGCCTCTGCTAGTCTACTGGTAATGAACCTGTTCTGTGCGCCCTGACTCTTGCCTCTTCCTGGATTTTGTCTCTGCCTGCTGTTTTAGATTTGGCTCTACATCATGTACTGCTGCCGCCTTCTGCCTAGCGTCTGGTGTCTACACTTCCTGCAGAGAACATCTTGGGTCTAGGCCTCAAGCCCTGGCAGCCATTGAATACTAGAGGGCTGAACCTGAAGGAAGAGGGGGCTATTGTAGGTAAATACATACTTCATAGGTCTCTAGTAGTCTCCAAAATCAGTCTGTGGGAGCCAGAGGAGAAGGGGTTAACATAGTAACACAAAATATCATCGAAATGTCTGAATGCTGCAATTGTATGAGATGCATATGTGACGCTCTCAGAGGTATGTGACGACATATGGAAAAGATGTGAAAACACACTTATCAGTAAATGGTGGACCTTGACAGAGGGTAGAAAGGCAATCATGAGAGAGAAACATGCCATCTTAGCATGAAGAAGAATATATGGCCCCAGTATAGTTGTCAGAACATGGGGAATTAGAGAGAGATTTCTTGGGAACTGAGGGGTGGGAGAGAACCAAGCAAGAGAATTGGGTAAAGAACTGAGTGAGGGGAGCAGAGGTCAGATAACAATATAAATCTGACAAGGCCCAGGACCCAAGAAGGTTACCGGAGAGGGGTACAGACATGAGTAGAATAACATGGCAAATCGTACAAATGGGGGGCCCTAGACAGCTGGAATAAGAATTAGTTAATTAGAGAAGAATGCCCTGAATAGTAAGTATGGTCCTGAGCAAGGGTATATAATGTGACAGGACCAGATACATGATGAGTTCATCTCCTGCGCAGTGAAAGCTATGTGGGGTATGGGTTCCCTATGGCCCCAGTATCCTTGTTGTCGTGTCTGAGTTTGTGTGCATGCTAGTTTGTCTTGTGTATGTCTGCTACATTGATCTCTTGTGTCAAGGAAAGCCTGTCATACTTTCTTTCACTTGCTGTTGAGCCAGGAAGTAAAACAGAATCATGCAGGCAGGACCAGACGTTCTTGCTTGCAGCTGTTTAGAGATCTGCATCCGAGATAAGTACAGAATAACCCTGTATCTCCAGGAACAAGCAGGAATGAGTCTTCACATATGGGTACGTCGGTACCGACGGAGCCTGCACAGGAACGCTGCCCAGCTTCCAATCAGAAAGCTTTTGGCAGCATCCCTCGCGCCTGCGCGCTGACTTCCCGCCTTCTCCAGAGCCTCTCTTCAGTTTTCGTTTTTCCGCGGAGCCGGCAGGACGTCCTCCTGTCACCGCAGAAACTTTTCTTTTTACTTATTTTAATTACTTTAGTTTTTCTTTTCTTGTGGTCGCGGCTGTATTTCCCGCCGCCACCGGTACCGCCGGTGGATTTTTGACTAAATTCTGAGAAACTTTTTCTTCAGTTTTTTGCCTTAACTTGTTGGGCCTACCAGGCCTCTTCCTCATGGAGCCTTCTTTTCCTAAGAAGTGCATTCGATGTGGAAACACCTGTTTCCTTTTAGACTCCAATAGTTGGTGTCTCAATTGTGTGGGTCCTGACCCTTTTTCCCCTGACTTGTCAGGGGATACTTTTGTGAGGAAACCTTCAGTTTTTAGAGTTTCCCTCGATACCGTTTTTTATTCGGCAGTGAGGGAACCCGGTTTCTCCTCTTCACAGGATCAGGTAACCCACAAACAGTCTGTTAAGACTAGTCAATGCTTGAGTGGTATGTCCCATGCCCAGCATGGTGACGGCTCCGGCCTTACCCTCAAGAATCCATTGGCATTACCCCTGCGGGAGTCTGCGGGCTCCAAAGCATTAAAGGGGTTTCAGGTTGTTCCTGGGGCTCGCCCCTCACAGAACATACCTGAGCCATGTCCGGGGGTGGTATCCGCTTCGAGCGGTACCGATCCCTCGGCACCGGTGTCGAGTGTTCCACTCTTCACCAGGGATCGCCATCGGGCATCCTCGGTACCTTCGGGACCAATCGATACGCTCCGAATTGACTTCCCTCGATCCCAGCCGTGCACGGTGCGGGTATCTGCTTCCAGCGGTACCGATTCCCCGGCATCGGCTTCGGTGTCGAGTGTTTCACTCTTCACCAGGAATCGTCCTCTAGCATCCTCGGCACTTTTGGGGCTGGGCGATACGATACCGATGGACATTTCCATATCTCAGCCATGCTCCGGGACGGTACCGGCTTCGATCGGTTCCGATACCCCGGCATTGGCACCGGTGTGGAATAACAACCTTTCGCCGGGAGAACGTCATCGTGCATCCTCGGTACCTTCGGGACTGATCGATGTAACCCAGGCTGCTTTACCGGTATCGGCATCGCCGATACTACCACTGACGTCGGTACTCTCGAGACATGCATCGATAGACTCGCTTCCTTCGATGCCGAGTCTTGAATCGATATCTAGTCTCGGACTGGGTACCGACGCATCCCGGAACCGACTCCCGTCGTTTCCAGATAAGCAGTTCCGAGGATCCTAGCCATAACTCTCGCATGATCTCGGTACCATTGCAGCAGTTCCCGATGACAACTTCAACTGCTGGCCCTGTGTCAGTATCGATGTCGATGCCTGTTCTTGCACCGATGCCTAGTTTGGAACCGATACCTGGGGCTGCTGATGCAGTACTCACTGCCTCTAAGTTACCATACCAGTATCCTTGTCCATCTACTAGGTTTCTCTCCTCACACCACGGTACGTCCTCTGGTGCTCAGCCTCTTTCTTTAGCCTTACCAGGGAAGGTTCCCATAGGAGATCAGTCTTTTCAGGCTTTTCTCCTGGATATGGCAACCTTTCTTAATATCTCTATCCCTGGTTGTGATGCTATTCCTGGCTCACCGGCACAAATGGAAAATATGATGCTTCCTTTACATCCTGCTCTGCAGGATCTCATTCTGAGGGTCTGGAAATCACCCTTACGGCTTCCTCTACCTTCTACAGCCACTGAGGTTCGGTACCGGGTACCTCCCTCCCCAGGATTTCAGAAGCCTCAACTTCCTCATCGTTCCCTTGTAGTGGAATCAGCACTGAGGAAGGTTAAGAGCAAGAAGAAGCATTCTTCTTTTCCGCCAGGTCGTTCTTCAAGAACACTCGATGCGTTTGGTCGTCAAGCCTTCCAAACATCTATGCTGGCTTCCAGAATTCTTTCATATATTTTCCACATGAGTCTCACACTCCAGGAGGTCACGGAGAGATTGTCTCTTTTTGACCCCTTTTATGCCAGAGCCCAAGGATACTAATTATTCCTTGCTACTCAATCATAGCCGGAATATATCTTGGTTCCTTTCTCGTGCTTCTATAGACTCTTTTGAGTCTCTTAGCAGATCTTCTGCTATTGCCATTGCAGCACGTCGCAGAGCCTGGCTCGAAGCTTCAGATTTGAGCAGATGGGCACAAACTATATTGGCTCATTCTCCTTGTACAGGAGAAGGTCTCTTCAATAAGGAGGCTTTACGTCGGGTTGCTCAATGCTCCACTGACTCTCCTTCCACTAAGGACCATTCTAAGCCACCTCCTCCTTCGAAAGGTAGGAAATGTCCTACCAGACCTTCTTTCCCTAGGAAAAGAAAGTTTCCTTCATCTTCTGCCCATCATTCGGCTGTACCTAAACAAGGGACACCTCAGCCTAGTCTGAAGTCCTCTAGCTCTGGCCAGTCTCAGCATTCCCAGCAACCATAGGGGCTGGGAATTCTACTCTACAGTTCACTTCTACCCATTAGAAGTTTATTCACTGTGCTTTTCTTTTTCAGTGTACTAAGCTGTCAGAAAATTTTTGTTCAGGGACTACAGACTTCTCCTCTTCTTACTCTCTAGAAGAGCAGTTGTAACTATCCCCTGATAGTTCTGTCCCAACTGAACATTTTTTCCTTCAGTTGCCTTACACTATGGGTACGTCGCCCTCCAATTACTTGCTCTACCCTCTCAACCGGGCTTTTTCCCTAACTGAGGGGTACCACACTGAAAGGCTTCTCTAGCAAGCTAGTTCCTCAGACGGGGAGAAGGGATATCTCCTCTCCTTTCTTGTCTGTTTTTCTTTCTTGGGCACAGGACAATCTCTCTGCTGTTTCCGTCAGCAGCTGTGCCTGCAGGAGTTACAGTGCTTGTATTACTGGTACTTTTTACATGTTCCAGTACCTTGTTCAAAATTTTGTCTAGCCTCAGTGATTCCAAGCTACTCGTCAGCTTTCTCACATTATTCTATCTATCTCCTCTCCTAGGATATGGCAACACACCTGACTTCAGTCAGTTTATCTCATATCTCTCCTGCACAATGCTCTCTGCAGTCTTCAGAGAAGCTTTCTACTATGAGGGCCTTGCTATAGAGCATTGACCTTGTCTCTAAAGCTTCTCTATTAGTAGGGAAAAGCTTATAATCCCTTCCCATGCCTGTGAGGGTTCTCCACACCCTCAGGCCTGGGGTGTTAACATGAAATATAAGTTCTTCTGCGTGAAAATCCAACGCTGATGTTTACACATGCTACCTCTGGGTCCCTCCAGTAGGTCCCTCTGGTATCTTCTGCGTTTCTGCACATCTGCCATGTCAGTGTTCTGTGGAACTCCCGCCTTGTTCCTTACAGATTCATATGATCATCTGTTCCCACGCAAACATCACGGTTATCTCGTTGGATTGCCTTCTTGCATCCCTCAATCCAAGGAAATAGATTCTCTATACATATCCCATGTGGGTTCACCCTCTTGTAGGGAGAAGGATCTTTTTCTTTTATATTCCCCATGTACAATTATGGGGCTGGGTGGTAGACATGTATCTTCAACTTGTTATCTTGTATGTAGCATCTCCATATATGTCTACATACCTATATCATTACCGTGGTGGTGCAAAACCATGCCCCACAAATGTATATATATTTTGGTATATCATATCTATAGATATATTTTGATACATTTCTCCACCCATATCCTAATATCTCTATCTCTATCTTGGCTTCTTAGGCGTTATGTCTTACACACTATCACTCTTACTGTCTATACTAAATGTTTTACCTTCTAAAGGTTTTAGACAGTCTATCGCCCTACTTCGCATATCATACTACGATGCAGAAACTGTCATGCACCTATAACTACTGTGGTGCTAACATCTTCCATTTTTTCTTTAAGTCCTTGAAGCATCAAGCTTCACTCTTTTTCCTACCTCTCGCCAGCTAGGAAAAATAGTGTACATCTTTATCTTTGAGTACACAGCTATTTTCCTTGGGAATAGGGGTTTTTCCAATCCCCCTCTTCCCGCCAGGACTGGGCTAGTTCTCCAACTCCGTCAGTCTTCTTCCTTTAGTCCTCAATGTTAATGACTTTATGCCTAAAGGAGTTTTTCAGCTTTTTCCCATAAAGCTTCCATTGAAGACCTGACGTCTAATCCTACCCAGTTGACACCTGGATCGTCTGCTACCTCCAGGTCTGGACCTTCATCCTCACTGCTAGGAGGTCACCTTGAAGATTCTGCCACTGCTTATCCAGTAGATTCCATCATGCTCTCTACTTCCTACAATACAGTAGGTAAGCTGCATATTTTAAGTGTACATTAAAGGTGTTTTAATGCTACTCATCATATATACCAAGGACTCCTGTAGTCTGTAGGGCCCTGTAGTCCTTGGCTATGCTGTTTCTTTCCTCACAGCTCCTTTATTGTCAACTCCTACCCTCCATCCCACTTTGGATGCCGGGGATTCCTGGAGACAAAATGCACCCCTGGTTCAGTATTGCTGAACTCTGTAACCTCCTCAGGTTCAGGAACTGCTAACACCTAATCAGGTGTTAGTTCCCTCCCTACCCACCCCGACTCCCACCCACCCCTAGTGAGCAGTCTTGCTTTATAGGGCACCTCCCCCTTTAACAAATCACAGTGAATTGGACCAGCACATTTTGAATATAATTAAAGAGATTTAACTGCTTTTTCTCTGAAAGGACAGCTGCGAAACCAGCTGGTATTTCGTAGATCTCTCTCTTTTGCTTTAACAGATACCTAAGCTCCACAAACAGAACAATGGCTGGGAAAAATTGTATTGCTAAAGCTGTTGCCCCGTTACAGTTTCTGCCTCGGTCCAGACAGAGGTCCTATTGCCAGTTGAAGAACCGGTTCCATGTGCAGGGTGCCTGCATGCTGAAGCTCTGAGGAAACAAGTGGAGGAACTCAGAGAGGAGGTGGTGAGGCTGAGGAGCATTCAAGACAGTGAGAAGTACATTGATGAGATGCTGCTTGCAGCAACCAGGCTCTCCAGCACAGGAGAAGATGGGTGCCAACAGAATGTCGATGGTTGGACAAAAGTCACCAGAGCCTGCAAAATCACCAATCCAACTTCTCCAGCCCTTGAATTGAAGAACCATTATGCAGCCCTGGAAGTGGAGGAGGTGAAAGCATCCCTGGAAAGGGAAGAACCAGAGTTCAAGTACCCCATAGTTGCAGAATCAGTGACCAGAAGGAAACGAAGGGTAGTGGTGGTTGGAGACTCTCTTCTGAGGGGTACTGAGGCGTCCATCTGCCGACCAGACTTGATGTCCAGAGAGGTATGCTGTCTGCCTGGTGCCAAGATCCAAAATGTTACGGAGAGCTTGCCGAGACTCATCAAGCCCACTGACTATTACCCAATGTTGCTAATCCATGTTGGAACAAATGATACTGCCAGGTATACCTCGGAACGTATCAAAAGTGACTTCATGGCTCTGGGACAGAGGGTGAAGCAGGTAGGTGCACAGGTGGTGTTCTCTTCAATCCTCCCTGTTGAGGGTAAAGGCCAAGGAAGAGAGGCTCGCATCCTGGAGATTAATGCATGGCTGCGTGGATGGTGTCTTCGAGAGCGTTTTGGTTTCCTAGACCATGGGATGCTGTTCCAAGGGTTGCAGAGCAGAGATGGCATCCATCTGTCCAAGAAAGGTCAACACATCTTTGGTAGTAGACTGGCTAATCTACTGAAGAGGGCTTTAAACTAGATTCGTTGGGGATGGGTGAAGAAAGCCCCCAGGTAAGTGAAAGCCCCCAGGTAAGTGATACATTAAATACCTTTATGGAAATGGGTAGCAGGGGTAACATATGGAAAGCAGTGTGTATTAATGCCCGTAGCATGGGAAATAAGATCTCTGAAGTTGAAGCTTTGGTGGGAGTGGCTGACTTAGATTTAGTGGCAGTTACAGAAACATGGTGCACAGAAAACCATGACTGGGATGTAACTATACCTGGCTATACTTTATTCAGAAAGGACAGGGTAGGAAGAAGGGGAGGAGGAGTAGCACTATATGTAAAAACTACTATTAAAGCTTTGGAATTACAGAGCTTAAAAGGGAGAGAGGAGGCATTGTGGGTTAAACTAGAAAGAGGGAAAGAGAAATCTATTTGCATTGGTGTGATATACAGACCTCCCTCACAAGAGGAAGAGGTGGACAGAGAGTTAATTGAAGACATACGCAGCATTGCTAGGAAAGGGGAAGTGCTACTGCTAGGAGATTTCAATATGCCAGATGTTGATTGGCACATTCCTGCTGCAGTATCATCTAGGAGTAAGGAGATCCTGGATTCTCTACAGGGAGAACTATTCAGGCAATTGGTAACAGACCCCCACACGTGAAGGGGCCATACTGGACTTGGTGCTTACCAATGGTGAAAGTTTTTCTGATGTTGTAGTGGGAGATCATTTTGCATCCAGTGATCACCAGATGGTGTGGTTCAGTATTAGGACTAGGGCTGTTAGAATCCATTCCAAGGTGAAGATCTTAGACTTTAGGAAGACTAACTTTGCGAATATGGGCCAATACCTAAGGGAGTCGTTAGTGGGATGGGAACAGCTGGGGGATGTAGAACAACAGTGGGCAAAACTGAAAGGGGGTATTTTAAAGGCAACCAACCTTTTTGTTAAAATGGTAAAGGCAAAAGGAACAGGAGACCGCTATGGTTTTCGAAGGAAGTAGCTGAAAAAGTGAAGAAAAAGTGAAGAAAAAGAGGGAGGCCTTCATGAAATACAAGAGATCACAGAGAGAGGAAGACAGGCATCTGTATTTGGAAAAACTTAGAGAAGCTAGCAAAGTAGTCAAGAAGGCAAAGATTCAAAAGGAGGAGGAAATAGCCAATGCAATAAAATGGGGGATAAGACATTTTTCAGGTATATTAGTGAGAAGAGGAAGGGCAAAAGTGGTATTGTCAGACTCAAGGGTACAGGGGGGGAATATGTAGAAGCTGATAAGGATAAAGCGGAATTGCTTAACAAATATTTTTGTTCTGTGCTCACAGATGAAGAACCAGGAGCAGGACCTCAGAAAACACCCACAAATAAGAACAGAAGCGAGGGACATCTTGAACAATTTTCAGAAGACTGTGTTCGTGAGAAACTAGCTCAACTTAAAGTAGACAAAGCGATGGGACCGGATGGGATACACCCTAGAATACTGAGGGAACTTGGGGACGTTCTAGCAACTCCACTGACTGACCTTTT
This sequence comes from Ichthyophis bannanicus, assembly GCA_033557465.1. Classification (NCBI taxonomy): domain Eukaryota; kingdom Metazoa; phylum Chordata; class Amphibia; order Gymnophiona; family Ichthyophiidae; genus Ichthyophis; species Ichthyophis bannanicus. The sequence continues at coordinate 1,790,817,916 of CM066031.1, read as the reverse complement.
CAATGCCTCGTTGGAGTCGGGAGTGGTGCCAAAGGACTGGAGAGAGGCTCATGTGGTGCCTTTACACAAAAGCGGAAGTAAGGATGTGGTTGAAAACTACAGGCCGGTTAGTTTAACTTCAGTGGTGAGTAAATTAATGGAAACGCTGTTGAAAGAGAAAATAGTGAGGTTTCTGGAGTCCAGCAGATTACAGGATCCGAGGCAGCATGGATTCACCAGAGGCAGGTCTTGTCAGACAAATCTGATTAATTTCTTTGACTGGGTGACCAGGGAGTTGGACCGAGGGAGAGCTCTAGATGTGGTGTATTTAGATTTCAGTAAAGCCTTTGACACTGTTCCTCACAGGCGACTTATAAACAAACTGAGCACCCTAGGGATGGACCCTAAAGTTACTGCTTGGGTTAGAAATTGGTTGGGTGGGAGGCGACAAAGAGTACAAGTAAATGGAGCTCACTCTGAGGAGAAGGATGTTACCAGTGGTGTGCCCCAGGGATCTGTCCTTGGTCCGATTCTTTTTAACATCTTTGTTAGTGATATAGCGGAAGGGCTGTCGGGTAAGGTTTGCCTCTTTGCAGATGATACCAAAATCTGCAATAAAGTAGACACCCAGGAAGGTGTAGATAACATGAGGAGGGATCTAGCTAAGCTTGAAGAATGGTCTAGAATTTGGCAGCTGGGATTTAATGTTAAAAAATGTAAGGTCATGCATTTGGGCTGCAGCAATCCAAGGGAGCAATACAGCATAGGAGGTGAAGTACCTTTGTCCACTAAAGAAGAGCGGGACCTAGGCGTAGTTGTGTCCGATGATCTTAAAGTAGCTAAACAGGTAGAAAAGGCGACGGCAAAAGCTAGAAGGATGCTTGGGTGCATACGGAGAGGAATGGCTAGCAGAAAAAAGGAGTTGATAATGCCTCTGTATAAGTCTTTGGTGCGACCTCATTTGGAGTATGGTGTGCAATTCTGGAGTCCGCACCTTCAAAAGGATGTGAACAGGATGGAGTCGGTGCAGAGGGTTGCTACTAAGATGATTAGTAGTCTTCATTATAAAGCATATGAGGACAGACTTAAGGATCTTAATATGTACACCTTAGAGGAAAGGCGGGATAGAGGTGATATGATTGAGATGTTTAAATACCTCCGTGGCATAAATGTTCAGGGAGAGAGCCTCTTTCAATTGAAAGCAAGTTCTGCGACGAGGGGACATGGGATGAGGGTGAAGGGAGATAGATTCAGGAGTGATATGCGGAAATATTTCTTTACGGAAAGAGTAGTGGATCCGTGGAATAGTCTCCCAGTGGAGGTGGTAGAGATGAGGACAGTAACTGAATTCAAAAAAGCATGGGACCAACACAGAGGATCTCTAAAGGTAAAAAGTGGACTGTTGTAGTTATGGAAGGACAGACTAGATGGGCCTTGTGGTCTTTTTCTGTCATGTTTCTATGTTTCTATGTTACTGCATTTTTATGGGATCTCCCCCTGGCATCTCCAGCTCGGGAGTCCCCATATGTGAAGACTCATTCCTGCTTGTTCCTGGAGATAGCACAGTTACTTACCTGTAACAGGTGATCTCTGGGAACAGCAGGAATTAGTCTTCACAACCCTCCCACCTCCCCTAGGAGTTGCATCTCTTATCATCTTCCTTTCCTCTCCTCGCCTTTGTCTCAGCTTTGAAACTCAACTGAAGAGAGGCTCTGGAGAAGGCGGGAAGTCAGCGCGCAGGCGCGAGGGATGCTGCCAAAAGTTTTCTGATTGGAAGCTGGGCAGCGTTCCCGTGCAGGCTCCGTCGGTACCGACGTACCCATATGTGAAGACTAATTCCTGCTGTTCCCAGAGATCACCTGTTACAGGTAAGTAACTGTGCTTTGCCTGCTGTGACAGGTGGCAAGATCTGTAATTCCACTGGACTGTTTCCTTTGTTCTTAGTTTTCTGTTTCTGTAAGATAGGGAATAAATAAAAGGATCCTTTCAGAAGAAAAATCTGTGATATAGTCATTACCATGTACGAGCGTGTTGTCCTGCATAAAGTGAGATTTTATTGGGAAGAGTAAGTCCTCTGTGGTGGTTCTTTTATTGGGAAGTGATATGTCCTCCCTGAGTGGTTCCCCTTTTTTGGATGGAAGAAGGTGTCTGTTTGTTTGGAAACTGTTTGCCCCACAATCCAGCTGACCCTTCGCCCCGTACAAGTCCCATGACAGGTAGGCAATATTATAATAATTGAACTGAGAGAGAATGACCGCTTGTGTAACTAAGGCCAAGTGTTCCTTAAATAAAAGATCTAATTTACTGTAAATGACAAAAGTGCTCATAAACGTTTACATTTTCCATGGAAGACAGAAGGAACAAGGAAGAAATGATATGAGGAGAGTGCTAGGTGGTTGACAGAGAAGGGGGGAGGGTGTATAGAGGACAGGATTATCTTTAAATGGTATAATGTACTATATAGGCCAGGAATACACATTTCTCTGCCTGTTGGATAACAAAAGAAAAAGAAACTACCCTGCCTCAGGTTTATCTGGGAGGGAAAAATGGATAATGTTTGTCTTACAGCTTTCAGCACACACTAAAAATAAGCATCATTTTCCAGCCCTTAATGTAATGGAAATGCACTCCGCAAAGAGTGGGAATGAGGGATGATGCTGGTGCTCTGGGCTTATGCAGCTCTCCTCATATTTGCAGAGTAATAGCTCTTTGCAATAATGTTCAAACTCTAAAAAGCGAAGCTGGCAGCACTCACAATCAATCATCTGCTCTCCTCGGTGAGCCATATCATAAAGACTGACCAGGCTGCCTGGAAATCTTTGCTCTACAGGATACAAAGGAATAGATCTTGTGTATACGAGGTAAGCTACCTGTCAATCGGCTCAAAGCCATTTGTGCAACTTGGATACTGCAGCGTTTTACACTTCAGTCTACAAACATTCCGGCTCTTGCGCCCTATAAACAGATGTGAAAGAATTCCTGAAGCAGGAGTTTGTGAAATCAAAGCACAGTTGTGCAGATGGCTTGATCAACAGCTCACTCTAGAGAGCCCACTATATTCGGTGTCACATCACTTGGTGGGTGTATGATGGAGTTTGTATGTCACATAGCAAATGATGTCCAGAAAACACACACTGCTTGAGAATGTCAGGGGTATAGTTCTGTGGCGAGGAGGGACTAGAATTCCAATCCTACCAGTCCCAATGACATAAAAAGGAGAGAGAAATAGGTCAGAGATGGGCCAAGACTAGAGAAGGAAACAAACCTTAGTCAGAAAGGAGACTGAAGAATTTTATTTATGAACGACTTGCAGCAATGAAGAAAACGGTGACTGGAAGACTCTGATGGACATATGAACAGAGCAGATGTGACGTTAATAGTTACTAGAAGGGAAAAGAAAGCAGACAAGACCCTTGGCTCCATGGAGCAGGCAGATATGGGGGATCCTTACAAACCCAGAAGTGGCCATATGCCTTGAAAGTAACAACAAATTGTACCACCACCTACAGGACTGCCCTTCACAGGCACGTTTTGTGCAAAGGATATATTCAGTTTGTTTCTAGAACAGTGCGTTCCAGTCCTCCCTAAGAGATCCCCTGTCGGTTGAATTTTTAGAATATCTGCAATTAATCTGCATGGGATACATCTGGGTACTGCATGCTGTCAGACGGCTGCCTGGGTGAGAATGTTCACAGTCTTGGCAAGTGCATATATCAATATGATTTGCAAGGGATTGTGGGAAATGCAGTCCATTCACACCAGACACAGCTGCTCACAATAATTAGTTGTGCTTGAGTGTAAAGCCAATAAGATATTTATTTATGGGGTTATTTCTCCCAACACAGATATGCTTGGTAGCACATAAAACAGGATACTTGCTTTCAGTGTTAAACTTGGAAAAACAAAATCAGGAAAACAACATTTGAACTTGTCAGGCAATCAAAGCAAAAGAATAAAGACCTGGTTGGTAACAAACTGGTCTTTTCTGTAGGCTTTAGCTAATATTTTCTTAGCAGTGTTTCAAACAACAAGCAAAACCCACAAAGAAGGGAAAAACTGTTCTTTTCAGGTTAACTTCTTATATCTTCACACATAGACTCAGAAGTGATTCCCTCAGAGCTCACAAGCAATTAGGTAAGGCTCAATTACTAGCAGTTATCCAGCTGAAACCCCTTAGCTGGCTGGCTTTCTACTGCGTGGCCCAAAATCCTACTCAGGAGCTTTTCTGAGTAGATTAAAGAACAAGTTTGTATTTCTTAGTGATGGTTGCTGTACTTTGTAACAGTAAATTACCAAAGGAGTTTAGACAGCGAGCAATCCATGTATTCACAGCCTGTATCAAAGACCGCTCCTTCCCCTTCTTCAACAATCATGGGTTCAATATCAGGGATTGGCACAGAGGAATTTCTCAATGGAGCACTTTCAGGAGAATACTTGTTTCCCTGCTGTCTTTCAAGGTTATAGCTAGGGCATAGATCAGTGTTCATACCTGAGCTTCCATTGCTGTTAGAGTTCCTCTCTAAATAGCCTGGCCAGTATGTAGTCCAGTTCTTATGTCTAGCCTTCCAATCCAGATCCCTGGACACTGGATCTCTCTTCACATACCTTCTGGCACGGGTCTTAGGGTCCCTTCCACGTGCAGCCGTCTCCCTCACAGGTACCGTCTGGAGATTCCTAGCCCTGCAGCACCATTCCTCTGGCTTTCCCCAGTCCAATGGTGTATGCTGGCCCTTGGAATGCCTTCCAGTATACGTACTGCTCTGGACTCCTTTAGACCTCCCAAAGGCTTTTCTCTTCTTTCTTCCAAAGGGTTTCTTGCCCTCTCTGTCCGTCCGGTTTGGCTTCTGCTTCTGATGATCCTCCAGATGATGAAGCTGTCCAAGATGAGGATCTCCAAGCTGATCATGAGGATGAGGATGATTCTCTGTAGAATAAACTCTACCTTTATTCTGCCTAGATGAGTGCTCCACCTTAGCACAGCACAGCTGTGCTGAATCAGGCCCTGCCCTTTGAGATGAGTGCTTAGGGATTACCTCATAGCCCTCCTGATTGAACACATGTTTCCCCACTTCAGCTCCTCTAATGGCTGTTGGAAACCTGGTGCATTCTGGGACTGGTAGTCTTTTATGGAAAAATTCTGTTTTCTTATTCCTACCAGAACTGACAGGTTGCTTGTTCAGAGACACTTCACCTTTACTATAGCTCCTTCCTGAGCTATGATAAGCTTCCTTATCACAATGCATATCTATCTCGTGCATATCCTAAAAATGCGACTGACTAAGAATTACACCCCCCCCCCCACACACACCTTTCCCCTGACAGCTTGGGAGCCACTGCATTGGGCATGCTTCAACTGGCCCCTTTAATTAATCCACCAGCAAATTCACTCCACTCTGCCTTTGGGGTTCTCTGCTACTGTCATTTGGCTTCTGTTGGGCAATGGCAGTTCTCAGATTCCAATGGTATCTAGGATTCCAATGAATCATCTCCCACTGACACTTAAGCCACTCTTCAACTCTAGTGCCCGACACCGAAGAGGATATTTCCTTGCAGGAGCGGCCCAAGGGGGGTGCGGGCTCATTTGCATAAATATTTGCATAATGTTACCATACACTAACTTTTAGTAAACATGCCTCTTAATGAGTATAAGGATAACGAAAGACTAAAAGATTTCTACATTACTATAATCCGGTGCCAACCGCCAAGCAGATTAGGAACTACTACAAACACTGCCCATTTAGAACCCATAGCAAACCCGCCGTATCCTAACAGCACTACCAGGACTCACAAAGCACCATACCCTACCTATCAAAAGGAAACACTGCAAATATTAAACCAATACATTTCAGAGAATAACAATACATGACCTACTGGGGAAAGAGAACAAGTGGCAATGTCAAACAGGAATTGCATAAACAGAATACCTCAGCTCAGTTACACATGCAGAACATAGACCATCACCAAACAAGGAATCACGATTTAGAAACAGGAAGACAATAATTAAACTGGGAAACCCAAAAGTCAAACTTGGAACGTACAACAACACTGTAGAAATAAAACTATAAATTAATTTCCTCTTGTACTAAACAAAGCGTAGATGTTAATGATGCACATTTCCCAGAGCTGACATATTCCAGTTAATAAATTCAAAATAGAGATCTTTCTACCTTTTTGTGCATTTTTTTTTCAGTTGCAATTGCTCCAGCCACTTTCTTCTGCTTTCTTTGTGTCTTCTGCTAACTTTCCATCGTCTGCTGTACATTTGTCCTTTCTTCTCTCTTCTAGTTTTTTCCATTCTCTCTCTACTTCTGCTTTAACATACTAATCTTTCTCCTTTTTGCTCTTTCCTCATTCCTATTTCATCCACTCAAATTTTACTCCTCCATCCTCAATCCCCACTTACTCTCCCAATACCCGGTCAATTGTAGATTTTTCTTCCCTCTCAAACAAAATATTTTCCCCCTCTCCATTTCACTCTCCCAGCCTCATCCCATTCTAATCCTCCCCCAACATCAGCTTCCTTCTAGTTCCCACATCAGCCCATTTCCAGTCCTATCCTAGACGCACCATCAGCCCACTTCCAGTCCTAGCTTCCCTATCCATTTCCAGTCCTATCAGAGTCCCTCCATCAGCTCATTTCCAATCCCAGACCCCCATCAGCCCATTTCTAGTCATTTCCTAGCTCCACCATCAGTCGATGTCAAATCCTAGCTCCCCTCCACTCAGCCCATTTCCAATCCAAGCCCCCCATGAGCCTACTTCCAGTTCTAGCCCCTCCATGAGTCCATTTCAATCCAAGCCACCACAACACATTTCCAATCTTAGCATCCCCAACAGCTCATTTCCAGTCCTATCCTAGCCCCTCCATCAGCCCATTTCTTGTCCTAGCTCCCTCCCCTTAGAGCCCATTTCCATTCCAAGCCCCCCATTTCAGTCAGCCCATTTCCATTCCAAGCCCCCTTCCCCATCAGCTATTTGCAGTTCAAGCCCCCCTTCCACTCAGCCCATTTCCAGTCCTAGCAACCCCCCATCAGTCCACCTCCAGTCCTAGCCCTCCCCCCATCAGCCCAGGGAAAAAAAAACACAAAACCCTGGCGGCTGCTGCTGCTGCTGCCGCTGCCGCCATGGTAGCAGCAGAATCAAGTGTCCTGTGCCCCCCTCCCCCGCCTGCCCAGAAGAGCCCTCTGAATCAGTCCCCTCGGTGCCGGCTATCAGAGCTGCGAAGGGAGAGTTTCCCTCATGGCCGCCGCTTAACAGAGCCGCGAGAGGGAAACTCTCCCTTCGTGGTTCTGACGGCCAGCACTGAGAGGACTGATTCAGAGGGCTCGGCGGCAGCGGCCAGTTTTTTTTTTTTTCTTTTTAAATTTTACCTGTGCAAACAACATTCTTGCTCAATGGACAGGCCGGCCCTGTTTCCTTGCTTGAGCCAACCTCACTTTCACCCACTCGCCTTTTGCCTGCATGAAAACAATAGTTTACAAAGCCAATTTCACACACCATTGAAAGCCCTCGCTATATATTCCAGAGCTCTGGATGGGTATGGCCCACAATATGGATGTGACGGACTGAATGCCTACACTCCTTGCCTCTTAAAATATTTTAATGGGGCTTTTTAAAACTATTTTGACTGTAAAGGGGTGAATTTTGTTTGTTACTCTCTAAAGATGGGTGTGCTATCGATGGTTGTCTTTAATATGGCTGGTGCAGGGTCCTGTGGTGCAAGAGCTTGGTAAAAAAAGGCTGCAGTGATGGGTGGGTTTTTTTGTATTTTGTTTGGAGCCATGGTCAAATTGAAGGAGGAGGCAGTAGCTGAGCTGAGTAGAGGAGGTGGAGGGGGGAGTGGCTGCCAGGTAGCCCCACTACAAAGATAGGACAGAAAGGCAGCACACCTAGCTGTTTCTGCAGCATCTTGGACTGAAGTGTGGCCTTTGGTAGTGAGCTGGTTGACAGAACCAGTAGGAAGTGGTGTGCTAGTAGGCTTCCTCTGCTGTTACCTTCTAGGCGAGTCCTGAGCCACAGTAGGACAGTTCATCGCCCCCCTCCCCCCCCCCCCAATCTGGCTGACCCCATGGCAGCAACAGAAGGACAAGGAGCAGTTCTAGAAACTTAATGGCCATCAGTGGATGACTGTGGACCTGGAAATGAAGCAAGTTGCAATGCTGCTGGTAGAGGGGGTAGAAGTAGTGCTAGTGCATGGAGAGAGAGCACTCTAGTTAGCCTAGAGGAGGAGCAGTTACAACCGGGCAGTATAACTGGGACTATAAGTTGCCCACTTTACAGAACAGAGACAGCGAACTTGGTGATTAAAATGTGAGAGTAGTGGAAAGTTATTGGGAATACTCTCCTGTTGTCAGTATGGAAAGATTGGTCAAATTCAGCTGCTGCTAGCTGGGGAAAATCTAGGTGCTAATATTTGTGATGGGCCATAGATGGGAAGGTACATGAAAGCAAGCCTAAACCAAGACACATGGCTCTAAGTCAGGGGTTCTCAATCCATTCCATGGGACACACCTAGGCAGTCAGGTTTTCAGGATAATCACAATGAATATGCATGAGATATTTACATGAACTGCCTCCATTGAATCTAAACTCTCTCATATGCATATTCATATACCCGATTGGCTAGGTGTATCCCAAGGACTGGGTTGAGAACCCCTGACTTGAAAGCAAGCCTACACCAAGACGCATCACTCTAAGTTATGCATATTCATTGTGATTATCCTGAAAACCTGACTGCCTCGGTGTGTCCCATGGAATGGATTGAGAGCCCCTTCTCTAAGTTGTGAATGCTTGCTGAGATTCTTAGGTAAGAGACAAAGGAGTCATGACAAAGGGGGGAAACGAAAAGCTGTTGCAGTTAATGGTCTAGCTACTCATACCCACTGAAACAAACTTTCCTACAGTTCTGAATAAACTGACTGCCCGTCTAATAACAATTATAATGTGACGCTTGTGCAAACTAGAGCAGGGTAGGTGGTCTGAGCTCCCCTCCCCTTCCCTATGTACAATGTCACCAGTAGCTTCACTTCACTTTGACATGAGCTCCTCCTGATGGATGAGGCAAAATGAAAAGACCACCCCTCCATGGTATTACTATTGACGATCATGTAAGGTTTCTTTAGAGGTAGGGATGAGAGGTTGGCACTAGAATAAATAGTGACTGTTATTGCAAGGGGGAAGGGTAATAGGAAATACCAAACAGGCGTTTTATTTTTTCTCTTGAGGTCAGGTGAGTAAATGGAGAAATGGGGGGGTGGGGTGGGGGGGGGTGGTAAGAACCAAGTTGGCCAAAACATAAATGAAAATGATAAATATCAATAGCAGTAGTCAATAAGCTCAACAGATATCCCTCTGATGCCACAAACATTCTGTCCTGGTTCTGTTACCAAAACTGGCTCAAAATGAATTTATTTTATTTTGTACCTTTTTAGAACCAAACACCATCAATCACATATTCCTATTTTACAGGATAAGGCCTCCCCTCAAATGTAAACCAAACTGTTAACAAAATGTATGTCTCTACCCCAATATTACTTGACTCAATTAAAGGTAGTGCTGTGGCAAGAAGTCGGCGCATGCTTAGGTTTTCACCGATAAGCGTCTTGTAGAGTTGTTGTGACTGCACAGCAGATATCTTGGTCTGATGAATAACTTGGGGGGGGGGAGGGGGCAGCACTGACAGGCACTGCTCTCAAATTGTGAGCTAGAATGCCTTAGAAACATGATCAAAAAGATAAGTCCAAATAAATATCAGCAGTAAAGCTTACCAATAAAGATACAATTTTTGTCGGAGCTCTATATACAAAAGGGGGTGGAAAAAATACCACCACCTCGCTGTAACCGCTCCCTTTTACTCAAATTATTAAAGTGAGAAGAAACAACACCACTTATCTGAGAAGTGTCCTGTACCATCCACAGCTTTTTGTTTTCCTTCAAAGAAACGGTTTTTTTTAAAAAATTTTATTTATGGAATTTTCAAATAAATCAAGAAAGTTTACATAAACCATTCTTGCAGAAATAGAGAAGACAATCAGAAAACATCCACAGTAACCCAGGATACATATTCAATATAACTTTACATAAGTACAGAATGCCTAATCTCTCTAGCCCACTATACAGGGGGACTTAACATAGCAAAAACATTTAAACACAATATAAGAAGAAAATGCATACAGTCATGAATCAGACCAACAATCCTATGAGTCAATGGAAGCCTCCAGACGCCTGGTGCTTATGAAAGCCAACAATTGGGAGGGCTCAAAAAAATATAAGAAATTGTCTGGTATTTCACCAGGCACTTTCAAGGATGCTTAAGAAAAAAAGAGCCCTCCCAATTGCAGAACCTCAGGTCGGAGTAATAAAAACTCTCTACGCCGCTTCTGGGTTTCTCTTGATAAATCAGGATATATACGCACTGAAAGCCCTCAAAACAATTTTCTGCTTCTGAAAAAAATAATTTCAGTAACCATTCCTTGTCAGACAACAAAGCGAAGGTTATTAACAATGTTGATGGCACCTGTGATTCCAAACCAGAATTCTCTAATATATCTGAGACATTCAAAACACCCTCCTGAGTTTGGTTACCTCCTATCTCACTTTGAGCCAAGACACGTTTCGCTTTAGGTAGATAGTAAATATTTACCAGAGGGGGCACCAACTCCCAGTATCTCCACTAAATATTTTTTAAACATATCTCTAGGAGAAATAGATGGAACTTTAGGAAAATTAATAATTCTCAAGTTGTTGACTCTAGATAGATTATCCAAATGTTCTATTTTCATTTGTAAAGACTGAAAGTTCTTTCTATGTCCATCTGAATGTTCCTCAAGGGTCACTACCTTGTTGCGCACATCACATTCCGTTTGAATCAGACACCTTCCTCTCCAACTCATTCACCAATCCTGTAGAAACATTCACCTTGTTAGCCAAAGAAGATACTTGAGGCAAAAGAACCTCACCCAAGGTTACAATTGCATTCCAAATGGGTTCCAGCGTAAAGTTCTGAGGTCTCTGCAAAGAGAAAAACACTTTTGGTTCAGCAAGGGGTGTAACTGGCTCCATAAACGCCAAGGGTCGGTCTCCACCCGTGGAGAGAAGCTCCTTCTCTGCACGTGCCTCTCCAGACGCCACCAAAGATCTTTGTGAGCACAGCTCTCCAGCCAGCTCACTCTCTGACCTAACCGAGAGAGCCCAACCTGGCCCTAGTGAGGAATTCCCCCCCCCCCCACCAGGGCTGGGGAAGATAGCTCCAGGAAGCCTTCTGGCAGGGGCTGGCTACGAGTCAATTTTGGTGCCAGACTCAATGTGGGGGATGAAGATGATATCGACGCAGACGCCGGGCACTCCAGCTCTGGCGAAACTGGTAGCTGAGAAGCTCCTCCCGAGACCTGCACGGTGCGCACAAGAAATGGATCTAAAGGACCCAACACAGGATTTGCAATCGGCGTAGAGGTATCAACAGGCTGTGAGGGCAATGGCCCCGACTTCCCCTTTTGCTTCCTCCCCATAGCGGGGCACTCACGCAAAGCTGACTGCTGCTGCGGCCATCTTGAAAACACCCCCCCCCCCCAGAAACGTTTTAAAATGACTCCATAATGTGCCACGTTTCAGGTTACAACATTTCAAGCCCTGCATCAGGTAGAATAAGTATTTGTATTCCAAAGATTGTGCATGCGTTCTCTTCAACACGATCTTTAAATACTTTAATAATTTAAGTAAAAGGGAGCAGTTACGGCAAGGTGGTGGTATTTTTTCCACCCCCTTTTGTATATACAGCTCCAACAAAAATTGCATCTTTATTGGTAAGCTTTACTGCTGATATTTCTTTGGACTTTGGTTTTTGATTTAGTATTTTGGTCCTTGGAATTTCTTGGGAATTTTTTTGGATATTAGAAACATGATGGCAAAAACAGACCATATGGCCTATCCAGTCTGCCCTTCCATACCAACTACTATAGTCCCTTTTTTTCCTTCTGTATTTGTCCCATACTTTCTTGAATTCAGATACTGTCCTCATTTCTACTATCTTTACTGAGAGGCTATATTCGATGCATCTACCACTCTTTCTGTAAAGAAATATTTCTGCATATTACTACTGAGTCTTTCCCCTTTCACCCTCATCCTATGCCTCCTAGTTGCAAAGCTTTCTTTCAATGGAAAGAGGCTGCCCCCCTGTGCATTTATGTCATGGAGGTATTTAAATGTCTCTATCTCTTCCCTTTCCTCCAAAGTATATATATATTGAGATCTTTAAATCTGTCCTCGTATGTTTTATGACAAAGTCCATTGACCGTTTTGGCAGCCACCCTCTGCATCGACTCCATCCTGTGTAGTCTCCAGAACTTCATACAATACCCAAATGAGGTCTTGCCAAAGACTTATACAGAGGCGCTGTCACCACCTCCTTCCTGCTGGCCATTCCTCTCCCTATGCACCCAAGCATCCTTCTGGCTTTCGCTGTTGCCTTTTCTACATGTTTAGCCACCTTAAGATCATCAGAAACAATCACATCCAGGTCTCGCTCTTCTTTTGTGGACAGAAGTACTTCACCCCCTATACTATACAGCTCCCTTGAATTTTTGCAACCCAAATACATGACCCTGCATTTCTTTTGCATTAAATCTCAGCTGCCAAATTCTCAACCATTCTTCAAGCTTAGCTAGATACCTCCTCCTGTCATCTACTCCTTCCTGGGTGTCTACTCTATTGCCGATTTTGGTATCTGCTTGTCCCTTGATGTACCTGGCACTGACTACAGAGTTAACAGAAAACCTCTCTAGACCCTCATGCAAAAGTATGCCTGCTTTAAATGTATGCACCATTCTGTACTGTATTCTCACTAAGCTGGAAATAAAACAAAAATAGTTTTCCGACTGACTAGAGAGACTTTTATTTATAGCCCTACTACATAAGACTTGCAGTTCTGTCAGTGACGTTCTTTGTAAGCTCATCAGAGCTTCCATTGGCTTTGGATGCTGCTGCTCTCTCTCTCTCTTGGTCTCAATGGTCTGGCTGCTTCTTTTCTGCCTGCAGGCTATCTCCCACTGGAAATGTGGGAAATTTAGGTCTGTTCTTCCCCCCCCCCCCCATGCTTGGATACTTGTGGCCGCAGCACAGGCCCAGTCTCGGGTCTTTGCTTTTCCTAGGTTCTGCTCACTGTTGCAGCTCTTCACTAGGTCTCTCCGCCGCTTGCCTCTTTCCTCAAGCTGGACTCGCAGGCTCTGCTTCTCCAGAGCACCAACACAAGCTGCAAATTTTTCTTCAGCTTTTCTGCTTCCTTTCTTCTTTTCGTCTGGTCTATTTCACTTCTCTTCCTTCTGCTCCCCGACCTTCCTGCTCCTCTGGTTCTAACTAGGCTTTCCTCTCACTTCAGCAAGCATTCCTAACAGGGGCTCTGCATTTCAAGCCAAGGTAAGAGTTTGTAGCTTTTAAATTACTAGCTCTCTGCCTGGGGGCTCTTAAAAGGGTTTTGGTACATTGTTAAAACAAAGTTACATTCTTTTTGGTGCTTTAGTTCAAAAGCGGACATATTTTCTTTAGTGGTGTATTTTATTTATTTATTTACATTCTCTTATATACCGCGCTATTCTGCATCAGTGCGGTTTACATTGAACAAACTGAAATTACATTGAACAGGGTATTATAACTTGGAGATAACTATTTTACAGGGAACATGGGCTATGGAGGGTTAAGTGGTTTGCCCAAGACCACAAGGAGCACCTGTGGGACTAGAAACCCCAGTCCTTCCAGCCCAAGGTTGCTGTCCTCTAGTGGGATTTGAACCCCCGACCTTCCGGCCTGAAGTACTTGCCCCAACCACTAGGCTTTAAAAAACTGCTTTTAGTATCTTTCTCAGCTCTTTGAAGCTACTGACACCTCATCAGGTGTTAGTTCCCTCCCTCCAACTCCCACCCACCCCACGTGAGCAGCCTTGCTTTATAGGACACCTCCCCCAATTAGCTACACTCAAGGACTTGGAACAGCACATTTAGAACACACTTAAAAGAGGTTAACTGCTTTTTCTCTGACAGGACAGCTGGAAAACCGGCTGGTATTTTGGTAGATCTCTCTCTTTTTTTTGTTTCAACAGCTACCTAAGCTCCACCAACTGAACAATGGCTGAGAAAAATCATATCACCAAAGCTGTTGCTCCCATTACAGCTTCTGCTTTTGTCCAGACAGATCCCAATGCTAGCTGAAGGACAGGTCTATGTGCAGGATGCCTGCATACTGAAACTCGGGGAAACAAGTGGAGGAGCTCAGAGAAGAGGTGGCGAGGCTGAGGAGCGTTCAAGACAGTGAGAAGTACATTGAGATACTTCTTGAAAGATCCAAGCTCTTCAGCAGAGGAGAAGATGGGAGCCTACAGAATGATGAAGGTTGGACACGAGTCACCAAGGTCTGCAGAATTACCAATCCAACTCCTCCAGCCCTTGAATTGAAGAACCATTATGCAGCCCTGGAAGTGGAGGCGGTGAAAGCATCCCTGAAAAGGGAAGAACCAGAGCTCGAGCACCCTAAAGTTGCAGAATTGATGACCCAAGGAAGCAGAGGGTAGTGGTGGTTGGTGACTCCCTTCTGAGGCGTAATGAGGCATCCATCTGCTGACCAGACTTGATGTCAAGAAAGGTATGCTGTCTGCCAGGTGCCAAAATCCGAGATGTTATGGAGAGTTTGCCAAGACTCATCAAGCCCATTGATTATTAACTGATGTTGCTCATCCATGTTGGCACAAAATTATACTGCCAGGTATTCCTCTGAGCATATCAAAAGTGACTTCATGGCTCTGGGACAGAGTGTGAAGCAGGTAGTGTTCTCTTCAATTCTCCGCATTGAGGGTAAAGGCCAAGGCAGAGAAGCTCGCATCCTGGAAATGAATGCATGGCTGTGTGGATGATATCAAGAGCTTTTTGGTTTCCTGGACCATGGGATGCTGTTCCAAGAGTTGCAGAGAAGAGATGGCATCTATCTGTTCAAGAAGGGTTGACATGTCTTCAGCAGCAGACTGGCTAACATACTGAAGAGGGCTTTAAACTAGATTCACTGGGGATGGATGAAAGCCCCCAGGTAAGCGAAACAACAAATTAATTCATAGAAATAGGTAAAAGGGGCAACATCTGGAAAGCAGTGTCTATAAATGCCTGCAGCATGGGTATAAGATCCCAGATGTTGAGGCTTTAATGGGAGAGGCTGACTTGGATTTAGTAGCAATAACAGAGACATGGTTCACAGATAACCATGACTGGGATGTAAGTATACCAGGCTATACTTTATTCAGAAAGGACAGGATAGGAAGAAGGAGAGTAAGAGTGGCACTATATGTAAAAAAAATAATATTAAAGCTACGGAAATACAGGGCTTAAAAGGGAGAGGGGAGGCACTGTGGGTTAAACTAGAAAGAGTGAAAGAGAGATCTGTTTGCATTGGCGTGATATATAGACCTCCCTCACAGGGAGAAGAGGTGGACAGAGTTAATTGAAGACATACAAAGTGCTGCCAGGAAAGGGGAAGTGCTACTGAAAGGGGATTTCAATATGCCAGATGTTGATTGGTACATTCCTACTGAAGTATCATCTAGGAGTAAGGAGATCCTGGTTTCTCTACAGGGAGAACATAACATATGCCATACTGGGTCAGACCAAGGTCCATTAAGCCCAGTATCCTGTTTCCAACAATGGCCAATCTAGGTCATACGTACCTAGCAGTTTCCCCAAAAGACACAGGTTCCACAATGCTTGTACTCGGTCAAGCAATGATATACTGGGTCTCTTCTTAATAATGGTTTATGGACCTTTCCTCCAGGAACTTGTCCAAACCTTTTTTTAAACCCAGCTACACTAACAGCCTTTACTACATCCTCCGGTAACAAATTCCAGAGTTTGAGTGAAAAAATATTTTCTTTTATTAGTCTTAAATAGTTCACCCTGTAGCTTCATTGCATGTCCCCTAGTCTTTCTATATTCTGATAACGTAAACAAATCGATCTACGTTTACCTGTTCCACTCCCTTCATTAATTTATAGACTTCTATCATATCTCCCCTCAGCCGTCTCTTTTCCAGATTAAAGAGCCCTAACCTTTTTAGCCTTTCTTCACTGGAGTATCCTTCCATCCCCTTTACTATTTTGGTGGCTCTTCTCTGAACCTTTTCAAGTTCTCTGAACTGTTCAAGCAACTGGTTACAGAACCCACACATGAAGGGGTCATACTGGACATGGTGCTTACCAATGGTGAAAGGGTTTCTGATGATCCAGTGATCACCAGATGGTGTGGTTCAGTATTAGTACTAGGACTGTTAAAAATCCATTCAAAAATGAGTCTTACACTTTAGGAAAACTAACTTTGCCAAAATGGGCCAATACCTTAGGGAGTCATTAGCGGGGTGGGAACAGCTGGGGGATGTAAAAAACCAGTGGGCAAAACTGAAAGGGGATATTTAAAGAGCAACCAACCTTTTTGCTAAAATGGTAAATAAAGGTAAAAGGAAAAGGAGACTGCTATGGTTTTCTAAAGAAGTAACTGAAAAGGTGAAGAAAGAGGGAGGCCTTCATGAAATACTAGAGAAGCTAGCAAAGTAGTCAGGAAAGCAAATATTCAAAAAGAGGAGGAAATAGCCAATGCAATAAAATGGGAGGATAAGACATTTTTCAGATATATTAATGAAAAGAGGAAGGGCAAAAGTGGTATTGTCAGACTCAAGGGTGAAGGGAAGGAATATATAGAAGCTGATGAGGATAAAGCGGAATTGCTTAATAAATAAATATTTCTGTTCTGTGTTCACAGATGAAGAACCAGGAGCAGGACCTCAGAAAACACCCACAAACAGGAACAGAAGCGAGGGGCATCTTAAACAATTTTCAGAAGACTGTTAGTAAGAAACTAGCTAAACTTAAAGTAGACAGTGATGGGACCAGATGGGATACACCTGAGAATACTGAGGGAACTTGGGGACATTCTAGCAGCTCCACTGACTGACCTTTTCAATGCCTCATTGGAGATGGGAGTAGTGCCAAAGGATTGGAGACCCTCGGCCCAGTGTGCAGCGGCGGTCAAGAGAGCAAACAGAATGCTAGGTATCATAAGGAAAGGAATGGAAAATAAAACAAAAGATATTATAATGCCTCTATCGTTCCATGGTGAGACCGCACCTTGAATATTGTGTGCAATTCTGGTCGCCGTATCTTAAAAAGGATATAGCGATATTAGAAAAGGTTCAGAGAAGAGCCACCAAAATGGTAAAGGGGATGGAAGGATACTCCTATGAAAGGCTAAAAAGGTTAGGGCTCTTTAACCTGGAAAAGAGACGGCTGAGGGGAGATATAATAGAAGTCTATAAATTAATGAACGGAGTGGAACGGGTAAACGTAGATCGGTTGTTTACATTATCAGAATATAGAAAGACTAGGGGACATGCAATGAAGCTACAGGGTAAACTATTTAAGACTAATAAAAGAAAATATTTTTTTCACTCAACGTGTAATCAAACTCTGGAATTTGTTACCGGAGGATGTAGTAAAGGCTGTTAGTGTAGCTGGGTTTAAAAAAGGTTTGGACAAGTTCCTGGAGGAAAGGTCCATAAACCATTATTAAGAAGGGACCCAGGATATCAATGCTTGACCCAGTACAAGCATTGTGGAACCTGTGTCTTTTGGGATAACTGCTAGGTACGTATGACCTAGATTGGCCACTGTTGGAAACAGGATACTGGGCTTGATGGACCTTGGTCTGACCCAGTATGGCATATCTTATGTTCTTATCTTATTTCCCATACTACAGGCATTTATAGATACTGCTTTCCAGATGCTGCACACTTTAAATACCTTTTATAGAAATAAATAATATTTTCACTTACCACCTGGAGGCTTTCTTCACCCATCCCCAATGAATCTAGTTTAAAGCCCTCTTCAATAGGTTAGACAGTCTGCTACTGAATATATGTCGACCCTTCTTGGACAGATGAATACCATCTCTGTTCTGCAGCTCTAGGATCTTTCCCCCCACCCCCCCATGGTCCAGAAAACCAAAATGCTCTCGATGACACCATCCATGCAACCATGCATTTATCTCCAGGATGCGAGCTTCTCTGCCCTGGCCTTTACCCTCAACAAGGAGGATTGACGAGGACACCATCTGTGCCATCCTCTGTTCCAGAGCCATGAAGTCACACTTGATACACTCAGAGGGATACCTGGCAGAATCATTTGGGCTGACATGGATGAGCAACATCAGGTAATAGTCAGTAGGCTTAATGAATCTCAGCAAACTCTCCATAACATCTTGGATTTTGGCACCTGGCAGACAGAATACCTCTCTGGACATCAAGTCTAGTCGGCAAATGGATGCCTCAGTACCCCTCAGAAGAGAGACACCAACCACCACTACCCTTCGCTTCCTAGTAGTCACTAATTCAGCAACTTTGGGGCGCTCGAGCTCTGGTTCTTCCCTTTCCTAAGAAAGAGTAGATATCATGAGGAAGAATCTAGCTAAGCTTGAAGAATGGTTGAAAATTTGGCAGCTGAAATTTATTGCTTAAAAAATGCAGGGTCATGCATCTGGGTTGCAAAAATTCAAAGTAGTGCAGTGTAGGGGGAGAAGTACTTCTGTCCACAAGAGGATTGAGACCTCAGCATAATTATGTCTGACAATCTTAAAGTAGCTAAACGGGCAGAAAGGGTGACTGCGAAAGCTAGAAGGATGCTTGGGTGCATAGGGAGAGGAATGGCCAGCAGAAAAAATGAAATGATAATGCCTCTGTATAAGTCTCTGGTGTGACCTCATTTGGAGTATTGCGTGCAATTCTGAAGACCACACCTTCAAAAGGATACAAACAGGTTGGAACTGGTGCAGAAGGTAGCTACTAAAATAGTTAATGGTCTTTATTATGAAGCATATTAAAGATCTTAATATGTATACTTTAGATCAGGGGTCTCAAACACGCGGCCCGCGACGGCTTCTGCTGCTGCTGCCGTTGCCGCCGTGGCAACGGCAGAATCGATGGTCAATTTTTAAAAAAAAGAAACCTGGCTTCTGCTGCTCAAGCAGCAAAATCAGCTGTCCTGCGGCCCCTTCCTCTCTGCCCGGAGATCCCCGAGAGTGCTCCATCAGCGGGTGCTTTTCAAGCCGCGAAGAGTATTTCCCTCTCGCGAGGCTTGAAAAGTGACTAGGTTTAAGCCGCGCGAGAGGGAAATACTCTCTTCGCGGCTTAAAAAGCACGCCGCAGATGAAGCACACTCAGGGCTCTCCGCGCAGAGGGGAAGGGGCCGCGGGACAGCTGATTTTCTGCTGCAGCAGCAGAAGCCAGGTTTTTTTAAAATTTTACCTGGGGGGGGGTGTAGGACTGGAAATGGGCTATTGGCAGGGGGGGGTATGACTGGAGATGGGCTATTGGCAGGGGGGGTTATGACTGGAGTTGGGCTATTGGCAGGGGGGGGGTTATGACTGGAGATGGGCTATTGGCAGGGGGGGGGTTGTGACTGGAGATGGGCTATTGGCGGGGGGGGGGGTATGACTGGAAATGGGCTATTGGCAGGGGGGGTATGACTGGAAATGGGCTATTGGGGGGGGGGGTTATGACGAGATGGGCTATTGGCAGGGGGGGGTTATGACTGGAGATGGGCTATTGGCAGGGGGGTTCTGACTGGTAATGGGCTATGGTGGGGGCTTGGAGTGGAAATGGGCAGATGGGGGGTTGGCAGGACTGGAGGTGGGCAGATGGGGGGATTTAGGACTGGTAATGAGCTATGGAGGGGCTGACTGAAATGGGGTAATGGGGGTTAGGGCTGGAAGTGGGCTATTGGCAGGGGGGGTTATGACTGGTAATGGGCTATGGGGGGGGTAAGACTGAAAATGGGGTGATGGGGGGTAAAACTGGAAGTGCGCTATGGGGAGGTTAGGACTGGTAATGGGCTATGGGGGGTCTAGGACTGGTAATGGGCTGGGGGGGGTTGCTAGGACTGGAAATGGGCTGAGTGGAAGGGGGGCTTGAACTGCAAATGGCTGATGGGGAGGGGGGCTTGGAATGGAAATGGGCTGTGAGGGGAGGGAGCTAGGATTGGAAATGGGCTGATGGGGGGCTAGGATTGGAAATGGGCTGATGGTGAGGCTAGGATAGGACTGGAAATGGACTAATGGGGGGACTAGAAGGGAGCGGATGCTGGGTGGGGCTGGAACTAGAAGGGAGCTGATGTTGGGGGAGGATTAGAATGGGATGGAGCTGGGAAAGTGAAATGGAGAGGGGAAAAATATTTTGTCTGGGAGAGAAGACAAATCTACAATTGGCCAGGTATTGGGAGAGTAAGTGGGGATTGAGGATGGAGGGGTAAAATTTGAGTGGATGAAATAGGAATGAGGAAAGAGAAAAAGGAGAAAGATTAGTATGTTAAAGCAGATGTAGAGAGAGAATGGAAAAAAAACTAGGAGAGAAGAAAGGGCAAATGGACAGCAGATGATGGAGAGTTAGCAGAAGACATGAAGAAACCAGAAGAAAGTGGCTGGAACAATTGCAACTGAAAAAAATGCACAAAAGGTAGAAAAATATCTCTTTATTTTGAATTTATTAACTGGAATATGTCAGCTCTGGGAAATGTGCATCATTAATGTTTGCGCTTTGTTTAGTACAAGAGGAAATTAATTTATAGTTTTATTTCTACAGTGTTGTACATTCCAAGTTTGGCTTTTGGGGTTCCCAGTTTAATTATTGTCTTCTTGTTTCTAAATCTTTTAGTCTTTCTTTATCCATACTCATTAAAGAGGCATGTTTACTAAAAGTTAGTGTATGGTAACATTATGCAAATATTTATGCAAATGAGGCCCCTTATGCAAATGAGGCCCCGCGTCTTATGCGGCCCCCGGGTTACTTTACAAGTCCTCATTTGGCCCTCAAAGCAATTTGAGTTTGAGACCCCTGCTTTAGATGAAAGGCGGGATAGGGACGGTATGATTGACATTTAAATACCTCTGTGGCATAAATGCACAAGAGGGTCTCTTTCATTTGAAATCAAGCTCTGCTACAAGGGGACATAGGATGAGGGTGAAAGGAGACAGACTCAGGAGTAATATGTGGAAATATTTCTTTATGGAAAGAGTGTTTAGATGCATGGAATAGTCTCTGAGTGGAAGTGGTAGACACGAGGATAGTATTTGAATTCAAAAAAGCATTGGACATACACAGGATCTCTAAAGGTAAAAAGAGGAGTATTGTGGTTGATATGGCAGGGCAGACTAGATAGGCCATGTGGTCTTTTTCTGACATCATGTTTCTATGAAATGATGATCACCACCTCCGCGGCTTCTCCGGGTACAAAGCCTATCCCATTAGTAGACTGAAGAACAGCATCCAGGGGCATCTAACAAGTGGTGGGGTCCTTGCTAAAGCCACCAATCTCCTCGCACAAGGACGAAGAGGGGGACTTGATGGTCAACAGACTCAAGCCCAAAGGCCTCGAGTCAAGCAGGGAACCTCCCAGTTGCAACTGCGGTCCTGAGATCTGCTGCTTGCGTGCAGAGGGTTCTCCATCCACCCTCGGTGCCAGCAAACCTTCCTTCATAGCATTTTCTAATGCCAGGGCCTTCTGGAGGACAGCGTCTAACTTCTGCTGCCCTGCAGCAGCGGAGACTGCTTTCACCGAAGAGGCTACAGCTTTCCCCCTGCACTTGGGAGCCATCAGGTAACAGTTGCAGGAAAAGTAACAAACACATATGCTGTTCATTCCAGTGGTGCCGCCATCTTGGACTCCACTCCCATATATATTTTCATATATATACATACACAAACGGATATGTAATCATTAAATATTCTTGTTCTTTCTTAGTTATTTGACCTCTAACCAACTCGACTATAGACATAATTGCATTTTGAGATTCTTGTTTACTTTGGCAGGCTTTTAATATTTAATTCATTGTATTATGTAATGTGGGTCACTACTGTCTAGTTTTTTGTTTTAATTGTAATTTATTTAACAAGTTTTATATACCACCTTTCTTACATTTCAAAATGGTTTAAAATAGAACATTGCAACTTTTAGAAATTTACATTGAACAGGTAATTGAACTTGGAATTAAGGGGGAAGATGCTGTACAAGATTTACAATAGGGAGTAACAATGCAGAGGAGTAGGGTACACAGGGACAATGGTGGAAAGTATGTCTTTGTGTGTAATGTGTAAGGTATTGTAGAAGGGAATTCTCCAGTGATAGTAAATGAATTAGTTGGCAGGGTGATTATACGACCCGGGAGGAATGAAGATAATTATATGCTTAATATTTTATGTATGTGATATTATAAACCGTTTAGGTGTATAACTATAAACCGGTATAAATACAATAAATTAAATCTACGCAATCTAGAAAATCCAGAGTAAATAAAATCAGTCTCACCTGTCCCTTAACAAGTGGCTCTGAAGGTCTCTGGGGGACCATCAGTGACTCAGGATCCAGCCCTTTTCCTCGGAAAGAAGGCACATTGGTTTCAGGATGCAAGCATGTAATATTTGAGACCCTACTACTATTAATAATTTATAAAGCGCTACAAGACTTAAGCAGCGCTGCACAAACACAAATATCCCCTGCTCATAGAGCTTACAATCTAATCAAGACACGCAAAACAAGAAACAAAAGGGCCAAATAGGAGGAGACACAAGGAAAGTGTCCAAAAGTGGTCCAGTTACCTGATCTCTTGGACCATGAGCAGACAAAAGGGAAAAAGTTTACTTAGGCAGCATGCAGAGGAGATGATTTAAGGTGGGAGTCTGGTCACACATCATGCTCAATGGAATTTCGGGGAAAGTTTCTGGGCATCTTTTAAACCGTCTCTCCAGCCTTATTAGTTCTATGCAGATGAAGGGATTCTGAAAGTATCCCAACTGATCAGTTATACCAGAGCATACTGGTACACAACGGCAAATGAAGTTGCCCTTTCTGGACCAATCAGGTACCTGGCAGAAAGAGATGATGAAAGATACAAGCTTAAAGTCCCTGCACAATGAATGCCATTATGCCGTATGCCATTCCTCTCCGTATGCACCCCCTTCTCTCTCTCACTTGGTACGAAGTTACTGATGTAGTAGTTATGCACTGACAGTCGTTTTCTTCAGGGTCAGTAGAAAAACAGGCTTAGTCTGATTGCATCATCCCAAACTCCTTTTGCTTCTAAAGATTTTGTTTCTTTGGTTCATGCAGCAAGAAGAGACTTCTGCCGTAGTTCTGAGGAAC
This sequence comes from Ichthyophis bannanicus, assembly GCA_033557465.1. Classification (NCBI taxonomy): domain Eukaryota; kingdom Metazoa; phylum Chordata; class Amphibia; order Gymnophiona; family Ichthyophiidae; genus Ichthyophis; species Ichthyophis bannanicus. The sequence continues at coordinate 1,790,794,731 of CM066031.1, read as the reverse complement.
AGATCTCCTCTATTTATTAACTTGGACATTCTTTCCTGGAGAGACTCTGCAGAGAGAGAAACTTTCCCTGCGCACACTTCTAGAGGTAAGGGCAGTGAAAGTTTATCTAGAAACATAGAAACATGATGACAGAAAAAGACCACATAGCCTATCTAGTCTGTCCTTCCATAACAACAACTACAACAGTCCACTTTTTACCTTTAGAGATCCTCTGTGTTTGTCCCATGCTTTTTTGAATTCAGTTACTGTCCTCATCTCTACCACCTCCACTGGGAAACTATTCCATGGATCCACTACTCTTTCCGTAAAGAAATAGATTCAGGAGTGATATGCGAAAATATCTCCCTTCACCCTCATCCCATGTCCCCTCGTAGCAGAACTTGCTTTCAATTGTAAATACAACTCAGGGTTCCTGTGTTGTATGGTTGATGTTGAATGTAAACCGCTCTGATCTAAAATAGAGCGGTATAGAAGAACTGTTAAATAAATAAATAAATAAAATTGAAAGAGGCTCTCTCCCTGAACATTTATGCCACGGAGGTATTTAAACATATCAATCATATCACCTCTATCCCGCCTTTCCTCTAAGGTGTACATATTAAGATCCTTAAGTCTGTCCTCATATGCTTTATAATGAAGCCCATTAATCATTTTAGTAGCAACCCTCTGCACCGACTCCATCCTGTTCACATCCTTTTGAAGGTGCAGTCTCCAGAATTGCACACCATACTCCAAATGAGGTCACACCAAAGACTTATACAGAGGCATTATCACCTCCTTTTTTCTGCTAGCCATTCCTCTCCGTATGCACCCAAGCATCCTTCTAGCTTTTGCCGTCGCCTTTTCTACCTGTTTAGTTACTTTAAGATCATCAGACACAACTACGCCTAGGTCCCGCTCTTCTTTAGTGGACAAAAGTACTTCACCTCCTATACTGTATTGCTCCCTTGGATTGCTGCAGCCCAAATGCATGACCTTACATTTTTTAACATTAAATCCCAGCTGCCAAATTCTAGACCATTCTTCAAGCTTAGCTAGATCCCTCCTCATGTTATCTACCCCTTCCTGGGTGTCTACTCTATTGCAGATTTTGGTATCATCCGCAAAGAGGCAAACCTTACCCAACAGCCCTTCCGCTATATCACTAACAAAGATGTTAAAAAGAATCGGACCAAGGACAGATCCCTGGGGCACACCACTGGTAACATCCTTCTCCTCAGAGTGAGCTCCATTTACTTGTACTCTTTGTCACGTCCCACCCAACCAATTTCTAACCCAAGCAGTAACTTTAGGGTCCATCCCTAGGGTCCTCAGTTTGTTTATAAGTCGCCTGTGAGGAACAGTGTCAAAGGCTTTACGGAAATCCAAATACACCACATCTAGAGCTCTCCCTCGGTCCAAATCCCTGGTCACCCAGTCAAAGAAATCAATCAGATTTGTCTGACAAGACCTGCCTCTGGTGAATCCATGCTGCCTCGGATCCTGTAATCCGCTGGACTCCAGAAACCTCACTATTTTCTCTTTCAGGAGCGTTTCCAATAATTTACTCACCACTGAAGTTAAACTAACCGGCCTGTAGTTTTCAACCACATCCTTACTTCCGCTTTTGTGTAAAGGCACCACATGAGCCTCTCTCCAGTCCTTTGGCACCACTCCCGACTCCAACGAGGCATTGAAAAGGTTAGTCAGTGGAGTTGCTAGAACGTCCCCAAGTTCCCTCAGTATTCTAGGGTGTATCCCATCCGGTCCCATCGCTTTGTCTACTTTAAGTTGAGCTAGTTTCTCACGAACACAGTCTTCTGAAAATAGTTCAAGATGTCCCTTGCTTCTGTTCTTATTTGTGGGTGTTTTCTGAGGTCCTGCTCCTGGTTCTTCATCTGTGAACACAGAACAAAAATATTTGTTAAGCAATTCTGTTTTATCCTTATCAGCTTCTATATATTCCCCCCCTGCACCCTTGAGTCTGACAATACCACTTTTGCCCTTCCTCTTCTCACTAATATATCTGAAAAATGTCTTATCCCCCCATTTTATTGCATTGGCTATTTCCTCTTCCTTTTGAATCTTTGCCTTCTTGACTACTTTGCTAGCTTCTCTAAGTTTTTTTCCAAATACAGATGCCTGTCTTCCGCTCTCTGTGATCTCTTGTATTTCATGAAGGCCTCCCTCTTTTTCTTCACTTGTTCAGCTACTTCCTTCAAAAACCATAGCGGTCTCCTGTTCCTTTTGCCTTTATTTACCATTTTAACAAAAAGGTTGGTTGCCTTTTAAAATACCCCCTTTCAGTTTTGCCCACTGTTTTTCTACATCCCCCAGCTGTTCCCATCCCACTAACGACTCCGTGAGGTATTGGCCCATCTTCGCAAAGTTAGTCTTCCTAAAGTCTAAGATCCTCACCTTGGAATGGATTCTAACAGCCCTAGTCCTAATACTGAACCACACCATCTGGTGATCACTGGATGCAAAATGATCTCCCACTACAACATCAGAAACACTTTCACCATTGGTAAGCACCAAGTCCAGTATGGCCCCTTCACGTGTGGGGTCAGTTACCAATTGCCTGAATAGTTCTCCCTGTAGAGAATCCAGGATCTCCTTACTTCTAGATGATACTGCAGCAGGAATGTGCCAATCAACATCTGACATATTGAAATCTCCTATCAGTAGCACTTCCCCTTTCCTAGCAATGCTGCGTATGTCTTCAATTAACTCTCTGTCCACCTCTTCCTCTTGTGAGGGAGGTCTGTATATCACTCCAATGCAAATAGATTTCTCTTTCCCTCTTTCTAGTTTAACCCACAATGCCTCCTCTCTCCCTTTTAAGCTCTGTAATTCCAAAGCTTTAATAGTAGTTTTTACATATAGTGCCACTCCTCCTCCCCTTCTTCCTACCCTGTCCTTTCTGAATAAAGTATAGCCAGGTATAGTTACATCCCAGTCATGGTTTTCTGTGAACCACGTTTCTGTAACTGCCACTAAATCCAAGTCAGCCACTCCCACCAAAGCTTCAACTTCATGGATCTTATTTCCCATGCTACGGGCATTAATACACACTGCTTTCCATATGTTACCCCTGTTACCCATTTCCATAAAGGTATTTAATGTATCACCTACCTGGGGGCTTTCACTTACCTGGGGGCTTTCTTCACCCATCCCCAACGAATCTAGTTTAAAGCCCTCTTCAGTAGATTAGCCAGTCTACTACCAAAGATGTGTTGACCTCTCTTGGACAGATGGATGCCATCTCTGCTCTGCAACCCTTGGAACAGCATCCCATGGTCTAGGAAACCAAAACACTCTGACACCATCCACGCAGCCATGCATTCATCTAGAACAGAATCTCTGATTTCACAATAAAAATAAAAAAAAATTGTTTCTACTGAAATGTGTGAGAGAGCGTGGGATAGAAAATAAGGATGCTGTCGGAGTTCCCTTTAAAAAGATCTACTGGCAGAGTGCCAGTCATTGTAAGAAATGTGACGTGTCTGAAGTTCAGCACTGAATATTCTTCAGAATGAAAGCTCTAATTTAAACCTGTTCCTCTAACAAATTTACATCAAAATGGTCCGAGTAAGCATGTACTATGATACTTTTTCCTTGTTCAGAGCTGCTGTATCTTTTAAGAAGGAAATTGAACAAAGCTGATACTGTCATATCTAAATAAAATCTTGGAAAGGCAGCCTGAGAGGAAGTGGAAACCGTTCTATGAAACTGATGTGAATGGAAGTGTGTGGGTTAAGGGAATTTGTGAAAAGCTTTGAACAGTAGGCTTACACATGCTTCCATATGCTTCCATATATACTGTAGAGAGAGATATCTAGGATGTTTTAGCTAGTTTCACTCTTTGCAACAGGTCTCTTGAGAATAAAACATTGCAAGTCAGACACAAAAGGATAGACAGGCTCTCTGAGGTGTTAATTGCTAGGGAGTAGGTTATCAACTAGAAGAGTTGTATCCAGAATGTCAGCTTCTAGTCATCTTTATCATGTTTCAGGGGGAGCCTTCTCCAGTGCCCAACTCACCCTAGCAGCAACTATGGACACTGTAATTAATGTTTCTCACCAGAAATAGGTTTCCCTTATTATAGAAACATTCAGTAAGTAAAAGGTATTGCAATTAGATTATTACGCTCATCTGAGTACATTTTGTAGTTCTCCTTCTGGGATTTGAAGTGGAACATCCCTGTAAGAAAGAAACAAAAATAGAGTTAAAAGAATGAATTACATTTTTCATACAATTTACATGGTTCCAAGGTTTGTTTAAAAACAGAACAAGAATAGAACAGTGGCCCCCAGACCTGTGATCTGTAGTCTGCAGATCATTACAGGGGAGCTGCAGGACCCAGGAAAGAGAGAAGCCTTTCCATGCTGTTGGAAACCATGCAAGCAGAATATGGAGGCTGCTGTAGAAGCACGATCAGCAATAGCTGCAGGGACAGAAGAAGAAGCAGCAGCCATGAAGGTGAGATCAGAGGCGGCTACGCAGTTTAGAAACAGAAGCTGTTCAGTGGTGGTGTGATCAGAGGTAGCTGTGGATTCAGAATGGCAGCCAGGGTCACCTTGTAGAGTCCAGGAAAAGCACTGAAGCATCAATAGGTGCGGAGAGCGAAAGATATTAATAGTGGGGACTAGGTGAAAGGAGAGAGGGAATGGCAGGGGCTGGCTAGGGAGAGAGACAGACTGGAGGGAGACTGGGGCTGGTCGGGACTAGCTGGAGGGGAAGAGAGAGGAGTAGCGAGTGGGAACAAGACAGATATTGGTGGGGACTGCCTGGGAGGAGAAGATGGAGAGAAGAATGATGGGGACAGGTGGGGGGAGAGAGGGAGGCATAGTGGGGACAGGCTGGGGGGGGGGGGGAGAGCTGTAAAGATTGATGGGGCTGAATTGGGGGATCTCTGAACTTTTTAATGGTTAATAAGGGTCCACACAACTAAACAGTTTGAGAACCTCTTGAACAGAAAGAAGGAAGATAGTGAGAAAAGAGAAGTTATAGTTCAGATAATCTGAGTTTTGACCTTGGGAAGAAAAAACTAAAGGAAGGAAAATGGGCAAAAGGCAGTGGTGTAAGTTCTAGCAGGGGGGAGGAGGGGTGTCCCCAGGCAAAATTGTGCGACGGGACCCCCATGGTGGGCAGCCAGTCATCCTTCGCCCCCTCCTAGCACTTTATTTGCTGCTAGCTGCCTCCCATTTCTGCTTTTAAGCAAAACTCTTCTTGCTCAGCAGTGCTCACCGCCCATTGCCAGGCCAAGGTCTTGCAATAAGGTGGTTGGCTTCTTGTCTTGGTGGGTTACTACAGTGGCGTTTTTATTCACCTCCGGTTCGCTTGGGTCTTTGGGATTCTCTTCCTTTGCCGACGCTGTTTGCATTGCACGTTACTCGGTCACGAGCATTTTCTTTTGTTGCTGCTTGTATGTGGAATCATTTGCCCGAGTTTCTGCAGGGCTGCACTGATGTAATACACTTCCACAAATGATTGAAAACTTTTTTGTTTTATATTTACAAGCCTTTGAGTCTGTTTCCTCTTGATTTAACCCCTGTGTATATCATTTTTGTACTTGTCCACCGATGTTTTATTATGTTTCTTTTTTTGTTCTTAAAACCTAAAACCCAGAAACTGCACCAAAAGATTCCATCTCCTCCATCAAAGTACCCAAAGATGTCATCGGGTCAGATACCAAAAACAAAATGTCATCGGGAAATAAGGATCTTAATATGTATACTTTAGAGGAAAGGCAGGATAGAGGAGATATGATAGACGTTTAAAAACCTCCATGGCATAAATGCACAGGAGGAGAGCCTCTTTCGACTGAAAGCAAACTCTGCTACGAGGGGACATAGGATGAGGGTGAAAGGGGATAGACTCAGAAGTAATATGCAGAAAAAAAATTTTTACGGAAAGGGTGGTAGATGCGTGGAATAATCTCCTAGTGGAGGTGGTAGAGATGAGGACAGGATCTGAATTCAAAAAAGCATGGGACAAACACAGAGGATCTCTTAAGGAGAAAAAAGGGACTGCTGTAGTGGTTGAGATGGAAGGACAGAGTAGATAGACCATGTGGTCTTTTTCTGCCGTCACGTTTCTATGTTCTGCTTTGAATTGTAAGATTAAGCAGTATATGAATGTCTTAAATAAATTTTAAAACAATAGCTGCATGATTTCGAGGCTGTTACTGTGAGACTTTGGCCCGGCAGTGGGAGCAAGAAGAGGAGTGGTTGGGGTTTTTTGCTTAAAAGCAGAAGCAGGAAGCAGGCCATAGCAAATTTAAATCATGTTTGCCGCACTCTGCCTCACCCATCACAGTGTAGGGTCACTGGGATGAGTGGGTCCCCTTCCTGCCTGGGCCTGCGCACCATGGGTGCTTCTTGGATAGAATTTACGCTACTGGCAAAAGGGGTTAAAAAAAAAGGGGGAAGGAAAAGTTTGTTAAAATCTGGATTTAAGATGAATTATTCTTCTCCCTGGGAAAAGAAATAAGTATTATACAGATTATTAGTTTAAAGTATATGCTTAATTAGATTTAAGATCTTCTTCAGACTCTTATTTGTCTTGCTTTTTTTCCCTATTTTTTTTAATTACCTATTTTTTAAAAGAAAATATCCCAAATGAAATGTTTTCTTTATACTCCATCAGTGTTGATTGTCCTTTAATTATATCATTATATCCCCTAAATTTAACTCAAATGTTAATTCATTCCTTGCATTCTCTCACCTCATTTTCATGAGAACTAATCATTATAGCAAGAGGTCTGAAGAATGGAAAAAAATGACCTTTATGAAAGGTGAAACTTGGTCATAGCTTGCCCTCAACACGATGGCTAGATCGTGTGAAAGTGAAGGAGGCAGACCTTTCAAGAATCTGGAGCCGGGCATTCTCTTGTTTCATGGCTGTTGTGATAAGGAAGCTTATCATAGTTCAGGAAGGAATAATACAAGAGGTGAATTGGCTCTGAACAAGCAACCTGTGCTTGCTGGTAGAAACACTAAAACAGTGTTTGCGTAAAAGACTACCAGACCCAGAATGCACTAGGTTACAGAAAGCCTCTAGGAGAGCTGAAGTGGGGAAACGTGTGCCTAATCAAGGAAGCTATGAGGTAATCCCTAATCACCCATCTCCTAGGGCAGGGCTTGATTCAGCACACCTGGACTGTGCTAGGGTGGAGTGTCTATCTAGGCACCTTAAAAGTAAAAGATATCCTTCACACAGACAGAAGCAGAAGCTGGAGAAGCAGGAGAAAAGGACAGCAACTGCAACAGCAGAGAGAACACAGAAGGAGGAACAGCAAGACGTCCAGGAGGTCTAAGGAAGAAGCCCAAAGCAGTATGTGTGTTGGGAGTGATTCCAGAGGCAAGCATTCTCCATTGGACTGGAAGAAACCAGAGGCTTGGAGATATAGAGCCAGGAACCCCCAGAGAGCACCTGTAAAGGAGACGGCTGCATCTACAGAGAGAAGGAGCTCTGATACCTATTTAAGGAGGTATGGGAAAAGAGACCTAAAGTCCAGAGATTCTGACTGGAGAGCTGGGCATAGAAGCTGGACTACCTACTGGCCAGGATACCCAGAGAGGAAATCTAATAGCAACGTGATCTCAGGTATGAACTCTGATCTGTTCCCTAGCTTTTCACAAGGAAGACAGCAAGGAAACAAATGCTATCCTGAGAGTGATCAGTTTGAGAATTCCTCTGAGCCAATGCATGATAATGATTCCATGATATTTCAGGAGCAAGGGGAAATATCAAATGAGCAAGTAGAATGCACGGATTGCTCTCAGTCTAAGCTGCTGTTTTAAAGTAATCCTCAGTAAAGCAACAATCACCAAAAGGAACTGTAATGTGTTTTTTTAACTACCCAGAAAAGTTTCTTTAAGTGAAAGCTTTAGGGTAAGTTAGAGCCATGTAGAGAGTGGACCAGCAAGGGTTTGCAGCTGGTTAATACCTGTGATTAAGCCAGGCACAAGTGCACGTGAGCTCTGGAAGGAAAACTTCTTCATTGTGTGAATGGAAGAAAGTTGTTTTTGGATAAAGAACATTTTTCCTTTTGGGTTTGTTTTTCTTTTTAAGCACTGCTAAGAAGGTTATTAGCAGGGGCTAGCAGAAAGACCTTTTCTGTTCCATCAAGGTCTTTTATTGAGTTATTGCCTAAGTATTTCAGTTGCCTTATACAGTTGTTTTGTTTTTCCTGATTACAATTCCTGAAGAAAGTATCCTATTGATGTTACCAAGCATATCTGTGCGAGGGAATAATCCCCATAAATAAAATCTGTTTTCTGCTTACACTCGATTAACTACAATTCATTATTTTGTTGAATGGCTGATTTTGGTGTGAATGAACTACAACACCCACAATCCTTTGCAAGTCATAAAATTCTGCTTTTGCCAAGATTGTGGACTTTCACAACCAGCACCCCCGTTTACACTGTATTGTGCAATTCTCCCTCAGCGAAGCCCACATAGGGAGCCTTTACTAAAGTATGCTACCCATAAGAACATAACCTAACATAAATGCCATACTGGATCAGACCAAGGTCCATCAAGCCCAGTATCCTGTTTCTAACAGTGACCCATCCAGGTCACAAGTAACTGTTGGGTTCCTAAAAAGATACACAGGTTCCACAATGTTTGTCCTGGGATAAGCAGTGGATTTCATGTGTCCTATTTAATAAGGGTTTATGGACCTTTTCTCCAAAATTTGTCCAAACCTTTTTATAAACCCAACTACACTAACAGCCCCTCCCTTGGTTTGCAGCTTGTTGTGCTGTGAGGGCTTGTGTGAATCAGTGTTGCTGAGAGCTAAGCTATCAGTAGGGTAACTACTGGCAGGGTCTCCCAAGATGGACAGGCCTCAGCTGAGGTGGCAGACTAAGATAAACCACCCATCTGGGCAGCAGCAGAATGAGAAAGTTTTGGCAGCAGAGGATCACGTTCCTGTGACAATGGCAACAACACTAGCATTACCTGCACAGAAGAAAGGCCTGGCAATCTACTTCTGTATCTTGCTATGAAAACCCAATGGATAGTCGGAACAAAACAAATTGCACTATGGTACTGGAAGATGAGACGCCCCCCCCCCCCCCCCAAGTCAGAAAGCACTCAACTGGCTACTGGAGATGAGCTGAAGACTTTTTCAGAGTAAAGCCAGCATATATGATACGGTTGAATCTTGGGACATCTGAGTGCTGATGTAGCTGCGCATGAAATGAGTCAGAAGATGTCTTACATATTAGGACATTGAACGTACGAAGCATGAACCAAGGAACGTTGGAGGAGGTCAAGAATGGAATGGAATGGAACGTGTACAACTTGTCAGACGGCTGCCTGGGTGAGAATCTTCAGTCTTGTCAAGTGCATATATCTATATGATTTGCAAGGTATTGTGGGCAATGTAGTTCATTCACACCAGACACAGCTGCTGACAATAATTTAGTTGTGCTCTTGGGTAAAGCCAATAAGATATTTATGGGGTTATTTCTCCCAACACAGATATGCTTGGTAGCACATAAATTAGGTTACTTGCTTTCAGTGTTAACTTGGAAAAACAAAGTCAAAATCAGGAAAACAACAAATGAAAAGCCACAAAGCAAGAAACAAACTGTTCTTTTCAGATTAATTTCTGATTACTTCCCACACAGATTCAGACTAGATTCTCTCCTAGCTCACAAGCAATTAGGTAAGGCTTAATTGCTAGCAGTTACCAGCTGAAACCCCTTAGCTGGCTTGCCTTCCACTGTGTGGGTCAAATCCTGCTTCAGGAGCTTTTCTGAGTAGATTAAAGAACAAATTTGTATTTCTTTGTGATGGTTGCTGTACTTTATAACAGAAAGTTACCAACGGAGTTTAGATAGAGAGCAATCCATATAAACAGGATCCTCATCTGCTATTATTCCCCCTTGTTCAACAAGCATGGGTTCAATATCATGGATTGGCACAGATGAATCTCTCAATGGAGCATTTTCAGGAGAATACTTGTTTCCCTGCTGTCTTTCAAGGTTATAGCTAGGGCATAGATCAGTGTTCATACCTGAGCTTCCATTGCTGCTAGAGTTCCTCTCTATATAGCCTGGCCAGTATGTAGTCCAGTTCTTATGTCCAGCCTTCCAATCCAGATCCCTGGACACTGGATCTCTCTTCACATACCTTCTGGCACGGGTCTTAGGGTCCCTTCCACGTGCAGCCGTCTCCCTTACAGGTAGCCTCTGGTGATTCCTAGCTCTGCAGCACCATTCCTCTGGCTTTCCCCAGTCCAATGGTGTATGCTGGCCCTTGGAATACCTCCCAGTATACGTACTGCTTTGGACTCTTCTAGACCTCTCAAAGGCTTTTCTCCTCTTTCTTCCAGAGGGTCTCTTTCCCTCTCTGTCCGTCCAGTTTGGCTTCTGCTTATCCTTCAGATGAAACTGATGATCAAACTCAAGCTGATTCTCAGGATACTGAGGACAATTCTCTGGATATCCAAGGTGATCGTGAAGATCTTTATCTGTAGAATAAACTCTACTCTTATTCTGCTTGGATGAGTGCTCCTCCCTAACACAGCGCAGCTGTGCTGAATCAGGCCCTGCCCTTTGAGATGAGTGCTTAGGGATTACCTCATAGCCCTTTTGATTGAACACATGTTTTCTCACTTCAGCTCCTCTCATGGCTGTTGGAAACCTGGTGCATTCTGGGACTGGTAGTCTTTTATGGCAAAATTCTGTTTTCTCATTTCTACCAGCACTGACAGGTTGCTTGTTCAGAGACACTTCACCTTTTCTATAGCCCTTTCCTGAGCTATGATAAGCTTCCTTATCACAAACTCAATCTGTTGGGTGTTAGCGAACTGAAATGGATGGGCACTGGGCACTTTGTATCTGATGATCACATGGTCTACTATGCTGGAAATGAAAGACAAAGAAATGGTGTTGCACTTATAATTAAGAAGAAACTTGCAAGAACTGTAATAAAATACAATGCAGTCGGTGAACATTTAATTTCTATTCGTTGACATGGAATGCCCATCAACACAACTATTATTCAGGTATATGCCCCAAAAATAACTGCAGAAGAGGAAGAAGAGTTCTATGAACTAGTACAAACTGAAATTGACAGAACATGCAAATAGGATAGCCTGATAGTCATGGGTGACTAGAATGCAAAAGCTGGCAACAAAGAAGGAAGCAAAGTGGTTGGGAAAATATGGAAATGGCAACAGAAAGGAAGTTGTAGGAAGACTGATAGAATTCTGCAAGACCAATGTTCTATTCATCTCAAACACCTTCTTCCATCGATACAAGCAACGACTGTACACATGGACTTCACCCAATGGATTGACTATATCTGTGGAAATTAACATTGGAAAAGCTCAATAACATCAACAAGAAAACCTGGCGTCGACTGGCGATCACCAACTAGTACTGTGCAAACTCAAGCAAAAACTGAAAAAGAGCAAGCCACTGCTACAACATGAAGCAAAATATGACCTTGAAAAAATACAGTACCACTGGAATTTAAAAACTGCCTGAAAAATTGATTTGCTGCTTTGGATACAAATGACAGAGCACCAGAAGAATTATTAGATGACATCAAGAAAGGTTTGCTTGAAGAAAGTGTGAAGTCTCTACAAAAGGTGAAAAAGCAAAAGACGGCCAAAATGGATGACCGAAGAAATTCTGAAAATTGTCCAGAAACGCAGAAGAGCTAAAGCCAGAGAAGGAGAGGCAATCGCAGAACTCAACAGAGATTTCCAACATGCAGCAAGGTAAGACAAGGATAAGTACTACAATGATGCATGCAAGAAAATAGAAGCAGAAACTATTAGAGGAAGAACACGATTGGCTTTCCTAAAGCTACGAGAGTTAGAGAAAATTCCAGCCTCTAACTGGAATGCTACAAGATGCTGAAGGATCCATGTTGAATGATGCTGAGAAGATCAAAAAAAGATGGACAGAATATATGGAGTCATTACACCATAGAGATCATGTGGATCAACAGCTGTTTCAACCTGTACCTTTATGATCAGGAACATTGATGTAAGAAGAAGTCAAAGCAGAATTGAAAGCATTATCAAAGAACAAAGCACCAGATATTGATGGCATTCCCATTGAAGTATTAGAGAAATCTGATGTGGCAGTTGCCATACTTACAAGTGTCTGCCAGGAAATTTGGAAGACAACATCATGGCCAACTGACTGGAAAATATCTATGTTTATACAATATTGAAGAAAGGCGATCAGACTGACTGTGGACATTATTGCATAATTGATCTGATCCCACATGCCTGCAAGATTTTAATCAAGATCATCCAGCAGAAACTACAGCCATCCTGGTACAAAAACTGCCTGAAGTGCAAGCAGGGTTCAGGAAAGGACGAGGAAGAAGAGACCTCATCACAAAAAGACAAATGAATACCAAACCCTCTGCTGGAAAGATGGAAGTCTGGAATTGGCAGTGGAAGACAAGGACACAGATAGAAGGGATCTGATTATTTGAAATGGCTGGCCAGGACATGCTAATCTCATAACATAAAGGCCCTCCTAAAATACCCTGGCTGGGATGTCAAAGTACCCAGTTCTGCAGGTTTGCAATTCGGGGACGTCTGCATTTGTGAAATGGCCTTCACCCATGCACTTATCCGGCCTTGCTGTCTGCATGGAGCCTGTTTCCAAGCTCATTTTTTTTGGAGTGGAGATAAGTGATTTCAGAAGGCGCTGCTGCCATTCCCCTGAATTTCTGGACATTCCAGATCCTTCCTAGTGGCCCTTTCTAAAATGCCTCTTCACATGTCTAAGCACGAGCAGTGTTCATTCAGTATGCTCTGGACAGGTGTAATGAGCTAGTATGAATGTATGAGACGACAAACCTAATAAAAATAAGTGGGACTGTTTGAAAAGCCAAGCAAATGGCTGCAGTTTTGACATTTTGATGCATCTTATTAAACACACAAAGAAATACAGATACAAAAAAAGTTGTGTTAAGCAGTTTTTGGCATTTCTTTTGGTTTCATTGGGGTAGCATTATTTACAGTGTGCGTTTTTTGATCAGTCTTTATAAAATAGACACCTTGCACTTCTCACAGAGGTGACCTATTATAAAACCAGGCCCTTGAACGGGATTCCCGGCAAAATGAAGTCCTGCTATTCTCTGTTTTATTTTGCTCTAGTATTTGATTTATTTATTTAACAGGTTGTTGGGTTTTTTATACTGCTTTATCATTTAGTCAAAGCGGTTTACATTGTAACTTAAACTTGGCAAAGTACATTAAACAGGGACATTGATAACTTGTATTTTTCTGAGGCAACGGAGGGTTAAATGACTTGCCCAAAGCCACAAGCGGTGCTAGTGGGAATCGAACCCTGGTTGCTTGGTTCCCAAGCATGTGTTCTAGTAAATGGTACCTCTGTCTCATCGGGCCTTTATATGACCACCACCTCATTCCTTAGCTTCCTCTCTTATTCTCTTCTAAATCCTCCTAAGTCAGCTAGTGACTTTCCCCTTCTCTCTCTATTAGAAATGGCCACTGGTGGATCTTGAACCCAGAGACCTTACTAGCTGGGAGGCTGGTGGTTTACGCTTTGGGCCACTGCTGGGCGTTTACAATAGTAAACTAGCATAAGTGAGGAAACCTTACACTGAGTGACTGACAGAGACAGGTCACTGCTCCTCCGAACTGGATTTGTCCAGGGACTGGAAAAGGGGCTGCTGGGAACAGGGAAGTTGTTCTCGGCAACTTGAGTCCTGCTAAGCCATGTTGAAGATCTGGGATATTATGGCCAATGATTCTGAAGATGGAAATGAATTACTTGATACTGTCGTCAGCACTCCCTAGTGACCAGTGGCTGTAAGGGTAGGCTGAGCATTTTTATTGTTTCAAGGAGGAAAGGGCTCTTTAAGGCCAAGTGCAGGTTGGTCTTTGTAGTCCAGCTCCTTGTGTGAACAAATTGTATAAGCCAAATAGAGGGTATTAAGGCTTTTATTTCCCATTTAACGCAAAGGCTCAGTAAGGCACAGAAATAAAGTCCTTTCTTTCAGGGTTTCACCAAACATAAGCAAGAAGAAAAACTGTTAAAAGTTTCACAGTTGATTGGAGAGATTAACTGAAAGATTCTCTTACTTCAGAGCAACTTAAATAAGCAAAACAGTTCTCTGGCATTTAGCACAAAACATGAGCATTCTCAAAGCAAAAAGGTCTGTTCAATTCAGTTCTGCTAACGACTCAAGGCTACTAGCAATACACAAGGTACAATCCATAAATTCATCTGGAGGCATGGGAATAGGGTTCTCTAGGTCTATTTCCATGGACTCTGGGTCACTGGCCTCTCCCTCTGAATTGGATGTCTCCCTTGCTGCTATACTTTCCCAGACTGTCTGTTTGCTTATTTCCAATAGGGCTGTTCTAAGGCTCCCAAACGAACATGGCCTGTTCTGCCTTAAATACTGGTTTGTAAAGCTCTGACTTGTTTCCTTTTCTTCTGTACTGAGCATCTGTTTCACCAGAGCTTCTAGCAGATAAACTTTCTTTTATAAATGAAGTGGCACCATACCTGGGCTTCCTCCTGTAGCCGGTATAACTGGAGCTTTCTCTCTGAGGCACCTCTCTGGAAACAGGCTTTCTCTTGGAACCTTCTGAGCAGTGCTTTACCTTGCTGTAGCTCAGGAAAACCTGGTGAGGAATCCGGATTTCCTTGCTTCTGGTTAAAGGTAGCTCTGCTATCAGAACCTTTCCTTCTTGTACGTCTTAATCCTGATTCAGACTCCTCCGGTGAGTGTAGGCCTCTCTCAAAGCATGGCTTTCTCCTCCCAAGCTCTTTGCCTTTGTGGGCCTTTGCTATCGAGTTTCTCTCCAGACTGACTCTTCTCGAGCTGGCTTTCTTTCTTTCTGACTTTCTCTGCTCCTTTTCCAGCACTTACTATTCTGGGCGTTCTGCTTGATCCAGCTACGCTGCTTGGGCTGGAGGTGTCACTCCTTCCGTCTGAAGTGCTTCTCCTGGCAGTCTCCCTCTGGACTGCTTTCCTCCAGACTGCTTCCCTCTGGACCGGTTTCCTCTGAACTGGTTCCTCCTGCTGGCCTGCTTTCCTCTGGACTGGTTCTTCTTGCTGGCCTGCTTTCCTCTGAACTGCCTTTCTTTTATAAAGGCATTCTACCTTTGAGTTTCCCAGGCTTGTCCTCAGGTACAGCTGATTAGCTCTTATATAATCAGTGGCTGGGTGTGTTAACTCAGCCTCAGTAGTTTTGCTCCTGCTCCCTCTAGCTGGGCTGCAAGGTAATTGCATCCTCTGCACATCAACAGCTCTGTTAAAGATGTTTTTTTTCTAAGTCTGCACTCTCAGTAGCTTCAGCTTCATGACAATACTTGGAGTCATTTGTGAATACTGGGAAGACTTGCGTAGCCTGACCTTAAACTGGACCTGTTTGTGAGTAGTATAAACCAAGTCTATTTAGGTTTACTTGGAAGTGAAATTTCTCTCTTGCAACTATGAATCTTGTTACTATGAGACACTGAACTAGAGCTTTTATATAACTTTTGAATCCTTATGTTGAAGAGAATTTGTATTCCCATTAACCCTATTTATTTTTCATATATGTTTATTTTCATTTGATTTCATGCCTCACTCCCCTGAGCTCAAAGTGAGACATAAAACTAATAACATGTAACTATAACATAAAATGCATGAAAAATTATATACATATAAATCACATTAAAATCATATCAGTCTATCCACATATATCAAAATTTGGATCCCCTTCCGTTTGCAAAACATCCCTAAATGCTCTATGAATTGATAAAACCCTTCCCAATTTGTGAAAAGTAAATATTGATCATTTACAAAGGACTCAAGGCCTTCACCAAACAGCAGAAAAGCAAGTGAAAGCCAAGCCTTGACTTTTTTTTTTCTCTCAGAAAAATCAATTTGGTCTCTCTTTGCAGAAGAAAAGGCCTGGCAATCTACTTCTGGTCATATCTTGCCAAAAAAAACCCATGGGCTACTAGGTCGCCAGGAGTCAGCATTGACTTGAAGACACTTTATATAAAAAAACATTTTTAAAAAATTATTTGAATACTGAAAGTATCACGCCTGCTGGAATTCTGCAAACAGAATTCAAACTTCTGTGCCAAAAGATCTGAACTATATACAAAATTGTGCATGTTTTGTTTGTCAAAATAACAAAGCATATTGAATTTGAGTGATACTTAATATAAAATACAATAATGCACATTTTGAATTATTGTGTGCAGTATTCCAGCAGATCAGAACCTTGCACCAGTCTCTTCGCACGCAGTGTTGCAGCCCCTTCTTCCTTTCATTAGCTTGCTGAGTGACCCTTCTCTGATCATGCTAACTTCCTTATTACTCTCTACACATCTTGCCTGTCCTCTCCCTACTTTTGCCTCTCACTCCTAACCACTCACCTTCTTAAGCAGAGCCCAGGAGAAATTACCAGGTCATGATGAAACCAGGTAGAGTGATCATGGAAAAGATTCTAAGAATTAGGGTATAGGCCTTAGCGTGTAAAGGAAGTGGCCTGTGCTAACTGCGGATGGGACTCCTTGAAACATGGTCAACCAAGCTGGGACATGGAGGTAATAGAAACATGACAACAGAAAAAGACCACATGGCCTATCTAGTCTGCCCTTCCATATCAACTACTATAACAGTCCCCTTTTTTTTCCTTTAGAGATCCTCTGTGTTTGTCCCATGCTTCTTTGAATTCAGAACTGGGATAGAAGCAGCAAGGATGCAATAACGATGTATATGACTGAAGAGTGGAGGAAACCTCGGCTCATAACTGAATAAAGAAAAGCTTTGGCAGAAGTTTTAAAAAGAATCTCAGGCTACGGCTATTCCAATGTGCCTTCCCCAGATCCCTCACCAGTTGATCCCATTCCCTTCTATTCATCCCCAGGGCATGACCTACTTTTCCTTTTCCTTTGTTCTTTTTTTCTCCCCACCCACCTTCTTACATTAAGACTTGCATTCCTCTCATCTTCCCTCTCCCCACTTCATATTGTTTTGTAGATCACTATGATGGTATATCAAATACCTGGAAATAAATACAGGGTGAGGATGTCTGAGAAGCACATAACCAGCTGCTACAAGCAGTGCTTCCAGTCATCTTGCAGTACATAGAATGTATCCAAGGACATACTTAACTGATCTGGGGGAGGACCAAACCTCTGTCTTGGAAGACAGTTCTCTGGCCTAAATGAGCAGAATACCCCACAGCTCACGCATCCAGCTAAATAAGACTCTGAGGAAATAATTATACCCATACATTGGTCTTGGAGGATATTTATTTTCAGATCAGGGCTTGGGGAAAGGGATGGGAGCATAGGCTTTTTGCCCTACACAGCACCAGGAACTACAAAGTCTGGGAGTCGGAAACGGAGGTCGATTTGTTTGCCCACCAACCAAAAACATGTTCCACTGCCCCTGGGTAGGAGAGGGGGAGGAATGTCTTTTCAGTTTGGAGAAATGAGTGTGCACAAGGGTGGAGCACAAGGTTATTTGTGTAGGGAATGGAGGAGTAGCCTAGTTGTTAAAGCACTGGCTTGGGAACCACGAGACAATCGTTCGATTCCCACTAGCACTTCTTGTGGCCTCAGCAAAATCCAAGTTATTTATGTCCCTGTTTAATGTACATCACCAAGTTTAAGTTACAATGTAAACTGCTTTGACTGAAATGATAAAGCGGTATATAAAACCTGTTAAAGAAAAAAATATTTTCCTAAATCATAAAATCTTATACTTTACATGTGTTCCTTACTCATTTGGGTGCAGGCATTTATACCAAACTTAGGGCTGTTTATAAGTGATAGCATCTTAAATAGACACACTTTCTTGGCCCTTAACACTTGTATTTTATAAAGTCAAGTACAGTTGTAGTCAACATTATTGGCACCCTTGCAGTTTAACCCCTTAATGTCTAATATTCCCTAAAATAAAAGTGGCCAGTGAAATAGCTTTGAACTATATATGCACACGTATTTGACACATTAAAAAAATTAAATAAAACATGACCAGTATTGACAGAGGGGGGAGTGTCTAATTTAAGATGGTGTCGGCGGGCCGCTTCGAGTGAGCACTTCTTCTCATGGGTCGAAAGCGGACAGGGAGAGGAGGGTTGTTGCCCTCTCAGCCCCCTCATACCTCTACGCCGATTTCTTCGGGGTCTTTGGCTCGCTTTGTTGTTCGTGCTCCTTGAGTTCGGCTTTAACAGGGGAAGAACGCTGATTATCAGGTTCTCCAGAGTCGGGTGACTTGGCGGCTGTTTCGGCTCTATCTTTCTCCCCTGCAAGCCCTGCTCCGAAAGTGTTCCGTGGATCACCTCTCCCTGAGGGGTTTCTGGTGCTCAGCTCTCACTCGTCCGAGCGGGAAGCTATTGGCTTGAGAGGGACCGGAGTGGAGGTGCCACTGGAGCTTGTGGGTGCTGCTGTTGAGCAACGCCACCCTTTGACATCGTCGGCGCTGAAGGAGGAGGATCACACAGGGAATGGTCTCACTGTGCGGTGTGCTCGAGAGATGCCAGTGGAAGTGGAAACCGCTATGTCATCCCCAGATCTGAGCTTTGCTTTTTCCCTACAGTGACTGGACAACTTCATGTTGGAATCTATATAGCAGGCTATTGTTTTCCTGGGAGAAACTTTAGTGCCCCACGTCTCATCGTTAGCTTGGAAGGTCCATAGTACAGAGGCTGTTGTGGGCGAATTAGAACAGAAGGTGGCAATACTATAACCTGTACTGGAGGAACTTCGGAGTAACGTTGCTGTTCTTGAGGAACATTCCGAAATGTTTAAGAAGAACTTTTCTTCAGTACAAGCTAAGTTAGAATTGTTGGACAGTAAGTCTAGGGAGCATAACCTAAGATTAATTAATTTTTCCTAAGTTGATTACTGTTTCTTCTAGAGATATGTTTAAACAGTATTTAGTGGATGTGTTGGGTGTTTCCCCTGATTTAATTCCACCCTTAGTTAGGATTTATTATTTACCTAAAGGGAAAGTAACTCCGGGCCTGATTAAGTCTGGGGAAGATCAGGCAGCAGGAAATATATTGAATGTAATGGATCTTTTGGAAAATTCAGGATATGAATCCCAGGTTCCTTCTACTTTATTAATCTCTTTTGCTTAGTTTCTGATAAAGAATGGTTATTTAAACTTTTTTCTGGAAGCGGAATCTCCTGTTTAGAGGGTTACTGGTTCATATGTATTCGGATCTACCAAAGGAAACTCAGAGATGTCGCAGGGATTTCCTCCTGCTGCTTCGCCTTGGGATTCTTCAGTTGGGCGGATTTTTCTTGAAACATCCCTGTAAATGTTTGAAGTATCACTCCATTTCCTATATTTTTTATGATCCTTCCCAACTGTCAGCTTTCATTAACGCTCGCTGTCTCGAGGAGTCTGATTCCTCTCCTGGACTCGCTTAATCTTTAGATGGCCGGAGCTGGTCTGCTGTCCTTAATTCTTCTCAAGTTGTAGATTTATTTTGTGATGTCTCCCCCCTCTTTTTGTGGGCTAGGGTGAGCGGATGATGTTTGTATCATTTATTACTTTGTTAATTGTTACCTAGTTTTTCTTGTAAAAGGAATTTCTGTTTTGTCTGCTCTTTTTCTTCAAGAATGTTCATTTGAGCTATCTTAATTTAATTTGTAAAAAATTTTCATAAATAAAAAATTAAAAAAATAAAAATAAAACATGACCAATTAAAAAAGAAAATAGTATAAAAACTTGGACATTGCCAGGACATCCCACTACTACTGAGCATTTGTATAGCGCTACAAGATGTACGCAGCACTGCACAGACACATGTAAGAGACAGTCCCTGCTCATCAGAGCTTACAATCTAGTCAGGACAGACAACACAAGTAGCTGTAGACACAGAATACATTTAGGAGGAATGGTAAGGAAACGAAATGGTAAGGGACCCAGGATATCAATGCTTGACCCAGTAGAAGCATTGTGGAACCTGTGCCTTTTGGGGAAACTGCTAGGTACGTATGACCTAGATTGGCCACTGTTGGAAACAGGATACTGGGCTTGATGGACCTTGGTCTGACCCAGTATGGCATATCTTATGTTCTTAAAGGAGATTAGGTGAGTCAAGATTCAAAAGCAGCAGCAAAGAGGTGAGTTTTCACCTCTGGATTTGAAAAGTGCCAGAGAAGGCACTTGATGTACAGACTCAGGTAGTCTGTCCCAGGCATAAGGAGAAGCAAGGTGAAAGGATCGAAGTCTGGAGTTAGCAATAGAAGACAGGGGCACAGATAGAAGTGATTTGCCAGAAGAGTGGAGTTCCCGAGGAGGGGTGTAGGGAGAGATAAGGAAGAAAAGGTAGTGAGGAGCTGCAGAGTGAATGCACTTATAGGTCAGCAAGAGAAGTTTGAACTAGATGTGGAACGGATAGGGAGTCAATGAAGTGACTTGAGAAGAGGGGAAATATGAGCATGACGAGGCTGGTGGAAGATTAGTGGTGCAGCAGAGTGTTGAACAGATTGAAGGGGAGAGAGATGATTCAGAGGGAGACCAGCAAGGAGTAGATTACAATAGTCAAGATGGGAGGTGACTAAAGAGTGGGTGTCTTAGTAGTGTGTTCAGAAAGGAATGGGTGGATTTTGTTTTGTTAGCTAAGACCTGTCGTTTCTTTCTCTATCAGCTGGATGTGTGGGGAGAAGGAGAGAGAGGATTCGAAGACAATTCCAAGGTTGCAAGCCAATGAAATCGGGAGGAGTAGAGCGTTAGCCACAGTGACTGAGAAAGGGGAGAAGAGGTTTAATGGGGAAAAACAATTATTGGCACTCTTTTATAAACAATTCAAATTAGTCTGAACAGAAGAACTACATTTCCATTGCAGTAAAATTACACACCTGTGATCAATTGTCAGTACTCACATAATTTGAATCAACCAATGAAGGATGACTTTAATGTTAAAAATGGCCACATTCACTCTATAATCACCAAACATCAAACTTCAAAAGGGGTACAAGGCCATCTTCAAAGAACTTAGGATGCCTATGTCTACAGTTCACAATGTTATTAAGAAGATTTCTGCTCATGGAACTGTCAAGAACCTCCCAGGATGCGGTGGGAAGAGGAAAATGAATCCAAAAGGTCTTTTGAAGGTTAGTAAGAACTGTTGGAAAAACACCACATACAACATCTAGGTTGACCTGGAACACCATATGCTGTCCATTAAACAAAGAAGAACTTCATGAATGAAGGCCAAGGAGGAGCCCACTGCTCGGACAGAGATAAAAAGGCATGTCTGATCTTTATCCAAACCCACCTTGAGAAATCACAATCCTTCTGGGAAAATGTTCTGTGGACAGATGAAACCAAACTTGAGCTCTATGGCAATGCAGACCAGCAATACATTTACAGGCAAAGTGATGAAGCTTATAAAGAAACACCATTCCTACAGTTGAATATGTTGGAGATTCCATAATGTTATGGGGCTGTTTTGCTGCCTTAGGAACTGGAGGCCTGGAACGTATTAAAGGAATCATGAAGTCATAGGATGACCAAGATATTTTGGAGCAAAATGTGCTACCTAGTATCAGAAAGTTAGGTCTGGGTTGACAGTCATGGGTCTTCCAGCAGGACAATGACTCTAAACATATATCCAAAAATGCAAAAGAATAGTTAAAAAGGAAAAAAAATGGACTGTTTTAAACTGGCCAGCAGTGAGTCTGGATCTCAATCCAATCGAGAACCTTTGGAAAGAGCTGAATCTGCCATTGGTAAAAGGAATCCTGGAAACTCTACAGCCTGACCAAGTACCTGATCAAGTCTGCTCATCACAGCTCCCAGAGACTACACACAGCTAAGCTTTCAGACTTTACAATTGCCTGTTTTTTTAATATAACTTTTAACTGTTGGATAGAAGTTTTTAGGACTATTGTGACTGCCTACATTTCTTGCATAGCCTTTAAATCGGATAGCTGAGTGTGCCCTCAGTTCATATAAGGTCCACTGGCCAGGGACACTAGTGATATATTGCTACTTGGAATAGAAGTACATATTTGCTTTTAGATTTGCAAAGACTTGGTCTTCTACCTAAGTCTCCTACTTAATTTTGCAGAAAAGGATTGCTAAATCAGCATGTTGTGTATTCATTGCAATAACTGTGGTGCTTTCATTCTGAGAAGAATCATTTGGAACCTAAGAGCTTGCCCTATATGTCTCAAGTTAGCTGCTATGCATAAAGAATTGACTCTACTAAAGGAAGAATTAGCTGTAATTAAACACACCTCTTCTAGGGTACAAACTGAACAAAATCCACCACCGTTCCCACAAAGAATCAAACAGCCCAGGAACAAATGGATCACAGTGGGCTCTGGGAGGTTGCAACCTGTATTGCAGAGAAACCCTATACATCAAGAGATACTCCTGCATAATGCCTTCTCTGCCTTGGATAATGAGGGTACTGTCAGACGGCTGCCTGGGTGAGAATGTTCACAGTCTTGGCAAGTGCATATATCAATATGATTTGCAAGGGACTGTGGGAAATGCAGTCCATTCACACCAGACACAGCTGCTCACAATAATTAGTTGTGCTTGAGTGTAAAGCCAATAAGATATTTATTTATGGGGTTATTTCTCCCAACACAGATATGCTTGGTAGCACATAAAACAGGATACTTGCTTGCAGTGTTAAACTTGGAAAAACAAAATCAGGAAAACAACAGTTGAACTTTGTCAGGCAATCAAAGTAAAAGAATAAAGACCTGGTTGGTAACAAACTGGTCTTTTCTGTAGGCTTTAGCTAATATTTTCTTAGCAGTGTATCAAACAAACAAAATCCACAAAGAAGGGAAAAACTGTTCTTTTCAGGTTAACGTCTTATATCTTCACACATAAACTCAGAAGTGATTTCCTCAGAGCTCACAAGCAATTAGGTAAGGCTCAATTGCTAGCAGTTACCCAGCTGAAACCCCTTAGCTGGCTTGCTTTCTACTGCGTGGCTCAAATCCTACTTCAGGAGCTTTTCTGAGTAGATTAAAGAACAAGTTTGTATTTCTTTGTGATGGTTGTTGTACTTTGTAACAGTAAATTACCAAAGGAGTTTAGACAGAGAGCAATCCATATATTCACAGCCTGTATCTAAGACCGCTCCCCCTTCTTCAACAATCATGGGTTCAATATCATGGATTGGCACAGAGGAATTTCTCAATGGAGCACTCTCAGGAGAATACTTGTTTCCCTGCTGTCTTTCAAGGTTATAGCTAGGGCATAGATCAGTGTTCATACCTGAGCTTCCATTGCTGTTAGAGTTCCTCTCTAAATAGCCTGGCCAGTATGTAGTCCAGTTCTGATGTCCAGCCTTCCAATCCAGATCCTTGGACACTGGATCTCTCTTCACATACCTTCTGGCGCGGGTCCTAGGGTCCCTTCCACGTGCAGCCGTCTCCCTCACAGGTACCGTCTGGAGATTCCTAGCTCTGCAGCACCATTCCTCTGGCTTTCCCCAGTCCAATGGTGTATGCTGGCACTTGGAATACCTTCCAGTATACGTACTGCTCTGGACTCCTTTAGACCTCCCAAATGCTTTTCTCTTCTTTCTTCCAAAGGGTTTCTTGCCCTCTCTGTCCGTGGCTTCTGTTCCTGATGATCCTCCAGATGATGAAGATATCCAAGCTGATTCTGAGGATCTCTCAGATGAAACTGAGGATGAGGATGATTCTCTGTAGAATAAACTCTACCTTTATTCTGCCTAGATGAGTGCTCCACCTTAGCACAGCGCAGCTGTGCTGAATCAGGCCCTGCCCTTTGAGATGAGTGCTTAGGGATTACCTCATAGCCCTCCTGATTGAACACACGTTTCCCCACTTCAGCTCCTCTAATGGCTGTTGGAAACCTGGTGCATTCTGGGACTGGTAGTCTTTTATGGAAAAATTCTGTTTTCTTATTCCTACCAGAACTGACAGGTTGCTTGTGCAGAGACACTTCACCTTTACTATAGCTCCTTCCTGAGCTATGATAAGCTTCCTTATCACAGTACCCAATCTGTGGAAACTGAAATGTCCTTAAATGAGAGTCAATGCCCAATCTACTGATAATGCACCAAATACGAAGAAAAAAATCACAAAAAAGAAAAATACTACTACTTAGAGATTCCATCAGAGGCACCAACTTAGGAGCACAGTTCAAAGGAGAGAAAATGGCCAAATGCCTCCCAGGCTCTTCAGCTAGCAGGAATATGAACCAAATTGTTGGTATAGTTAGTAGTGCAGAAAGTGAGCATTCCAAAATTGATGTTGTCATCCACTTGGTTACAAAGGACCTGGCTAGAAACAGCGCCTCTGCAGTTCAAAGGGACTTCCAGACTCTGGGAGAGAAACTCGAGCCTATTTTCACTATAGCATTCTCAGATGTTCATGTAAGAAGGCAGAAAGGCTGCATCACATAAACAACTTTAATACGTGGCTCCAAACCTGGTGCAAACAAGAAGGATTTAGATATATAGACGACTAGGGAAACAGATGGATCAACAAGAGATTATACTGTGCTGATGGACTACATCTCTCCATCGCAGAGAAAAGGATATTAAGTGAAAAATTCAGGTAGTATGTGGACAGACATTTAAACTAGGGAAAGGGGGTGACAGATGCAGAAGGACAAGTTCAGGATGTCACTCCCAGCAAAAGCATAATAAAATTGGAAACAACCACACTTTTAAACCACACACCAATGGCAAGTGGGAAGAGGCATGTAGAACAAAATCCATGCAAGATGATGTGTTTGAACAGCTTGCAAAACTGAAAGTGGATAAGGCCATGGGACCGGATGGGATACATCCCAGGATACTGAAAGAGCTCAGAGAAGTTCTTGCAGGGATGTTAAAGGATGTTTTAAATAGATCCTTGGAGACAGGATAAATTCCACAGGACTGGAGAAGGGCTGATGTGGTACCTCTTCACAAAAGTGGTAATAGGGAAGAAGTGACAAACTACAGGCCAGTAAGCCTTACCTCGGTGGCAGGAAAAGTAATGGAGTGCTTTCCTTAAAGAGCAAATAGTGGACTTTCTTGAAACCAACAGGTTACATGATCCAAGGCAACATGGCTTTACCAAAGGACAATCTTGCCAAACAAATCTGATTGAGTTCTTTGACTGGGTGACTAGAGAACTAAATCAAGAGCATGCGATGGATGTGATCTACCTAGATTTTAGCAAAGCCTTTGATACTGTTCCTCATAGGAGGCTTATCAATAAACTCAACAGCTTGGGGATGGGTCCCAAGTTGGTAAACTGGATCAGAAATTGGTTGACTGACAGATGACAGAAGGTAATGGTAAACGGAACTCACTAGGATGCAAGGAAGGTGATTAGCGGTGTGCCCCAGGGTTCGGTCCTGGGACCGATACTGTTCAATGTATTGGTGAGTGATATTGCTGAAGGACTGAATGGAAAAGTCTGTCTTTTTGCAGACGACATGAAAATTTGCAACAAAGTGGACTCCCCTGAGGAAAGATCTACAAAAGCTGGAAAAATGGTCTAGTGCTTGACAGTTAAGATTTAATGTGAAGAAGTGCAGTGTCATATATTTGGGAAGCAGAAATACAAGGGAATTGTATGTGATAGGGGGCGAGAGGTTGGCA
The DNA here is from genome assembly GCA_033557465.1 of Ichthyophis bannanicus. Taxonomy (NCBI): domain Eukaryota; kingdom Metazoa; phylum Chordata; class Amphibia; order Gymnophiona; family Ichthyophiidae; genus Ichthyophis; species Ichthyophis bannanicus. The sequence goes on along the minus strand of CM066031.1, from coordinate 1,790,769,170 downwards.
TGCACGGACCAGGAGAAGGACCTTGCAGTGACGGTTTCTGAGGATCCCAAGGTGGCGAAACAGTGTGACAAGGTGGTGGCAAAAGCCAGAAGGATGCTGGGTTGCATACAAAGAGGAATTACCAGCAGAAAGAAAGAGGTACTAATGCCACTGTACAAGTCACTGGCGAGGCCTCACTTGGAATATTGTGTTCAGTTTTGGAGACCATATCTCGCAAAGGATATAACACTGGAAATGGTTCAGAGGAAAGTGACCAAAATGATTTGGAGCCTGCAGCAGAAGACTTATGAGAAGAGACTTGAAGACCTAAATATGTACACTCTAGAGGAGGGATAGGGGAGATATGATTCAGACTTTTAAATACTTAGAGTATTAATGGACAAATAAACCTCTTCCAAAGATGGGGAAGCTCTAAAACTAGAGGGCATAACATGAAGCTGTGAGGGGTAAACTGAAAGGGTGGTGGATGTGTGGAATGCCCTCCCGATGGAAGTGGTGGGGCAAATACAGTGACAGAATTCAAAATGGCATGGGACAGACACAGTGGATCCCTTTTATAGCAACAGGATAAAATCAAAACAAACATAACCATCTCTTACATCTCAACAAATAGGGGTGATCTACATGGAGCGGTGGGTACATGTCTAAACAAAGGCATGGGAAGGGATGACCTGTACGGAACAACAGGTGCACTTACTCTTGCTGCCTTGCTGGGCAGACTAGATGGACCATACTGGTCTTTATCTGCCATCATATACTATGTTACTATTCATGAGCTGGAACAAATCACAATTGAAGATTTGGAGAAACTACCAGCAGACAGATGTATGAAACTTATAGATGGCTACAAGAAATGTTTGGAGACTATCATTGCCGAGGGTTATGCAACCAAATATTAGTGAAGGGTGCCATTATCCTGTCCAAGTCATATTTTGGGGGGGGGGGGGGGGGGGTTTTCAGAAATTACAACATCTAAGTTGCACAGACATCTTTTTTTTTTTTGTATACCTCTGAACATACTATTAAAATATTCCAACTGTATATCATAATATTTCCAATTAAGATATTGTACACAACATACATAAAATGCAAGATTACCAATAATGTTGACAATCGCTGTACATGCGCACTTAATGTTATAAAACAGACATGAAATAGGTACATAAAAACATGTACAGTCAAACCTCTGTTTTCATGATTAATCCGTTCGAAAAAGTCTGACTAAAACCGAAACGTATGAAAACTGAAGCAATATTTCCCATAAGAAATAATGTAAATCCAATTAATCCGTTCCAGACACCCAAAAATATTCACAAAAATACATTTTATAGAGAATAACTATATTTTTACATACAGAAAACAATGAGAAATAAATATAAATGACTAATGAAATGGATAAATGAACATTTAACATCACTGAAAGCAAGCTATCTGGCCTTAGCCACCCCTGACAAGCTGCTGTGCCCAGCTCTCTTCGGAATCGCATTGGATTCAGCCCATTAAAATACCTTTACATTATCTGCTCAATGCTTCAGAATGGCAGAAAATCTTAATGATGTAGCTTCAGATGTACCCTGCAAGAGAAAGAACTGCCTCCCACATTCATGCAACATCTCCTGCTTACAGCTTTTCTTCCCTGCTACCTGCGAGCCTGAGGGGGCGCTCCAGAGAACAGGCAGGCGGTGGATGAGATTGAGGCCTTCCTCTCTGCGCAATCCTTGCCTCTCTGACTCTGACCAGGCTCGAGGATGTGTTTCATTTACGTGCTCAGCTGGCTTTCGCTTCTCATCATGCTGGCGATCGGTGAGTCCGGGGGGCAGTGCTGCCGGGACCGGGCAGGCGTTCTGGCAGTGTATACAGACCGGTGTGCAGCGTGAGGGTGTATGTATTTACAGTACTGTACTTTACGAAAACCGAGGCGATGTACGAGAACCGGGACAAAATCTCAGTCAAAAAAGACATTGAAAACCGAAGCGATGTATGAAAACCGGGACAAAATCTCAGTCTAAAAAGACGTTGAAAACTGAAGCGTATGAAAACCAGGGCAAATGAAAACCGAGGTTTGACTGTATTATGAAATTACACTCCATGAGGGCAATATCCAAAATTCCTTCCTACCTGTGCGCAAAAGTATGTGCTGATGGTTATTTGAGTTTGTGTATGTGGCTGTCAAAATTTATTGTTTTGCTCCGACTGCAGCTGCTTTTAGTCATCCCCTTTGAAGCCGCTGTCCTAGGCAGCTGCTTGGTCTTGCCTAATGGTTGAGCCAACCTTGCAGCAGGCTATATGCAAGATCTTTACACTAACTTTTAAAGTGATGTGGGATGGGTTGTTCTTACCTATGAGTCAAACTTGCATGGTATGAGCCTGGACAGCTGCTGTGCTCTAGCCAGGGAGCCCTGTTAGATATACAGACACTAAAATGCATGAAATACTTCAATTCAGGCTCGTTTTTTCTTCTTCTTATCACTCCCACTCTTCAGAAGCAGCTCCCTATGGTATTGAGGGGGAAACCAAACTATGAGTTTTTGGAAGGGCTTGAAAGCTTGGCTCTTCTAAAGTCTGATTCGTTTGTTGCAACTGTTTTTAACCTCACATGTTGGTTTTATTGTTTCTTTGACAACGATAATGTTTTTGTGCTATAGGTCTTTGCTTTTATGTTTCTATACATAACGTTCATGTGATTCAGTCTAGGATTGTCAGTATATAAATTATTAAATTAAATGAAATAAGCTGTCAGAAACTGAAGCAGAAATGTGAACAAGGGTTAGGATTTGTAACGTAAACAAGAAGAGGGTCTTGAACTGAATGAAAGAAAAAAACAAAATTGGTCTTCAAAAATGTAAAATAAAATCTATACAATGAATATTCTATATTACCCTCCTGACTGGTTTCTTGCTGCTCTATACTGTGCCATTTCCATGCAACTTTAAAAATTGGATCCATGCACTAGAACCTAATTCTAGGAATGGAACAAAATTAGAATATTCTTGCAACCTCTAGCAATGGTGCCCAGTTAACAAAATTTGCTGGTGCGCTAAGGCACTCGTGGTTCCTATTTCCTAACAGTGGGTGGGGGTGAATTACGGTAGTCTGATAAATAGGTTCCTGTATTTCTAAGATGTTCATTACTGAGATATAAATGTCTTCTGAATTCTATTAAGTGGAAAATTGAGGGGCGTGTTTACTAAGCTGGGCTAATGGTTAGCATGGGCTATTTGTAATTAGGTCCCATTGAATAACATGGACCCAGTTACAAACAGCCCGTGCTAACCATTAGCCCAGCTTAGTAAACATAGCCCTTAGATATAATGGTAAACCAGGCAAATAAAGTATGTACTCATCACACTTACCTGTAGCTAATTAAGTTATGTGCTACTAGAGGATGGAAGCAAGACTCGTTTCCTTCTGATATATGCCTTTCGGAGCTGTTCATGATTAATACCTGTCAAGAAAGCCTGTACATGCCCAGGAAGAAAGACATAGCCTGAAGGAATCAGAAATCCATTCCTGGACTTTGCTAGTGCACAGAAGATTAGGTTAGACAAGACTCCACTGGCTTTGCTGAAGATATCCTCAAGAAAAATAGTTTCTTAATTTCCTCTCTACACGCCACCATCACCTCTTACTGTTTGCTAATTACTACAGGAACACATGCTCCAGATCTCTTCATTAGAAGTGTGGTTACCTTGTATGTCAAACTGAAGGGAGCTGGTCATGCATGCATAATGAGGAGGAGAAAAGACCTGTGGTCTGGAGCAGTGGGCAGAGCAAGCCGGACGCAAGTCACAAGCCCAGTTGTTAACCTTGGCTGCAGAAATGGAGAAAAAAGTAGCATAACAGGCCATATAGGGCCTGATTTATAACAGGATGCTTATATGAAAAGTTCAAACATGCACCTGTTTTAAGCCTCTTTCAAAAAGGTAGAACAAGCAACTATCTGCATGCATATGTCATAAAATATAGGCATACATTGCAACAATGCATCTACTGCAACCGGATTAAGCCCTTAGAATTGCCTGTGCACAGTTTGTGAAAAGCAGGTGCACACCTTCCATGTGTGTACTTCTTGACACCAGTCGGCCCTACACATGTGCAGGCATGTCCCTCATACATGGCCCCACTCCCCGAGGAGTCCTGCAGCCTCACTGGCTTAAGAGGTGAGCCAGTGAGACGCGAAGCCTGCCTCACCGGCTCACATCTTCACAGCCACGAGAGCGATTTCCCTTGTTCCTGCAGCTGTGCTAAGTTAGACACCAGGACCGCAGAGTCTCGAAAAGTGAAACCAGGGTACTTGCTGTCTTGTGCATGAGAAAGGAAGTGCCCCGTTTTCACTTTTAGACACTGTGCAGTCCCATCGGCTGCAAGTTAGCACAGCCATGGGAACAAAAGATATCATTCCTGTGACTGTGCAATGAGTGCAGGCCGTGTCAGGGTTGCAGGGAGGAGGGAGAGAGAAGGTCACTGGGTGGATTTGATGCTGGGGGGGGCTGGTAGGCTTGTGAAGACTGTTTTGGGGGGGGGGCTCATTGGTACTTGAAGAGGACTGCTGGGAAGCTAGGACTGGAAATGGGCTGATGCTGGAGGATTGTGACTGGAAAGGTCGGGGACTGGAGGAGGACTGATGCTAGAGGAAGGGGGTCTGGTGCTGGAAATGGGCTGATGCTGAGGGATGGGGATTGGGACTGGAAGGAAGATGATGCTGGGAGGTCTGAGACTGGAGAAGCACTGTGCTGAAGGATGGTGGATTGTGGCTGGAGGAGGACTGATTTCTGGGGAATTGGCTTTTCGTTAGATATTTTAAATTTTAGTCTGGCAGCATAAAGAATACAAAACTGCAAATCTCAAACACAATACATATTCCAGTTCCCCCCTCCAAACCAACACCCTGCAGTATTATTATTATTTATTATTAAAGACTTATAAAGCGCCGCAACATACGAAGCGTTGTACAAACATAAAGAGAGACTGTCCCTGCTCATCAGAGCTCACAATCTAATAAGACAGAAAACAAAATAAGTTACATAATACAAATAACAAAAATTTACAGGACGAAGTAAGCAAATGTTGATAGAGAGATCAAGATAGGGTAAGACAGGAATGGAAAGCAATAGTGAAGAGGTGGGATTTTAGTCTGGACTTGAAAATGGCCAGGGAGGAAGCCTGGCACACAGAGATAGGAAGACTATTCCAAGCAAAGGGTGCTGCCAGTTGGAAGGAGCGAAGTCTGGAATTGGCAGTACGAGTAAAGGGCACAGATAAATGAAGACTGTTAGAAGAGCAAAGCAACCGAGAGGGGATAGAAGGAGAGATGAGAGATGAAAGGTACTGGGGGGCAGAAGAGTGAATACATTTATAGGTCAGGAGGAGAAGTTTAAATTGGATACGGAGACGGATGGGGAAGCCAATGAAGCGACATGAGGAGAAGAGTGATGTGGGAAAAACGAGACTGGCGGAAAATGAGTCGAGCAGCGGAGTGTTGAATTGACTGAAGAGGAAAGAGGTGGCTTGCAGGGAGGCTGGTAAGGAGAACATTACAATAATCAAGACGGGAGGTGATTAAGGAGTGGACAATAAATTTGGTGGTGTCAGAGGAAGGGGCGAATTTTGGAAATATTGTATAGAAAGAAACGACAAGTTTTAGCAATGAACTGGATATGTGAAGAGAAAGAGAGAGAGGAATCGGAGATAACACCAAGGTTACGTGCTGAAGAAACAGGGAGGAGTACAGAGTTATCAAAAGAGAGAGAGAAAGGGGAAAGAGGAGGGGAAGCATTCGGGGGAAAGATAAGAAGCTCAGTTTTGGCCATGTTCAGTTTTAAGTGGCGGTGGGACATCCAGGCAGCAATGTCAGAGAGGCAGAGTGAGATCTTAGACTGGATATCAGGAGAGATAACAGGTACAGAAAGATTTGAGAGTCGGCATAGAGATGATAGTGAAAGCCATGGAAAGAGATAAGGGTGCCAAGGGATTGGGTATAGAGAGAGAGAAGAGGAGTGGACCTAAGACGGAACCCTGAGGAACTCCTACAGGTAGTGGGGTTGAAGAGGAGGAGCCATCGACGCACACACTGAAAGAGCAATGGGATAGATAGGAAGAGAACCAAGATAGTATGGAGTCTTTGAATCCAAGTGAGGATAGGGTGATAAGAAGAAGATTATGGTCAACAGTGTCAAAGGCAGCAGAGAGATCAAGAAGAATGAGGACAGAGTAAAAGCCTTTGGACTTTGCCAAGAACAAATCATTCAAGACCTTAATAAGAGCAGTTTCAGTGGAGTGTAGGGGACGGAAGCTGGATTGTAAAGGATCCAAGACGGTATGAGAGGAGAGGAAATCAAGACAACAGTGATAGACTGCATGCTCAAGTAGTTTAGAGACGAAAGGAAGGAGAGAGATGGGACGATAGTTAGAAGGACAAGTGGGATCAAGTGAAGGTTTTTTGAGGAGGGGTGTAACCACAGCATGCTTGAAAACAGAAGGGAAGGTTGCAGTGGAGAGAGAGAGGTTAAGAATATGAGAAATAAAAGGGACGAGAGATGAAAAGATGGAGCTAAGGAGGTGGGTGGGGAAGGAGGTCAGAAGAGCAGGTAGTAGGTTTGGAGGAAGAGAGAAGGAGCGATGTTTCCTCGTCAGAGACCATAGGGAAGGAAAAAAGGGTTTATGTTTGTTTATTTAAAACTTATTATACCGCCCACACCAAGGGGAACTGAGCGGTTTACAATCATTAAAAATGGGAGGCTGCGGGAAACAGGAAAAAGAACGCCAATTAAAATCAAAAGAAAAGAAGAGAGAAAGAAAAGAGGGAAGAGAACAAATAATTTGAGTGCATCAGCGAGGAGGGGGAGAGAGGGGTGAGGAAGAGGGGGGGAGGTCATATGCCAAACTGAAAAGGTGAGTTTTAAGTTTTGTTGTGAAGGACTTATAGGATAGTTCTGAACGGAGGGAAGGGGGGAGCGAGTTCCAGAGCTTTGGGCCTAGAAAATAGAAAGCTGAAGAACGAGTAGATTCCAGGTGAGCTTGTGATTGAGAGGGAAGGGACATACGATTAATGTGAATGGAATGGATTGAACGGTGAGGGGTGCGAAAATGAACCTGATCTGCAAGGTAAAGGGGGGTGCCTGTATGAATTGCCCTGTGAATGAAAGTAAGAACCTTGTACTGGATGCGAGATGAAATGGGAAGCCAATTTTGATGTATAAGGAGGAGGGGTGAGTTAAGAGACGGACCGCAGTGTTCTGAATACGCTGAAGACGGGAAAGTTGGGATTGAGAAAGACCTGCTAGGGAGACGTTGCAATAATCAAGACGAGACATCACAAGGGAGAGTAATAGTGTGGCCAAGGCAGAAGGAGAGAAAAGGACAGATGGCTCGTAATTGTTTGAGAGAGAAAAAAGAACGCTGGACAACTGAAGAGATGTGTTCCTTAAGAGAGAGAAGAGTCAAGAACTACACCTAAATTCCGAAAGGAGGAAACAAGAGGAATAGGCTGGGAGGAGAAAGAAGGGGCACAAGTGGGGGGGGGGGGGGGGGACGCCCGAGTGTGAACCAGATAGCGAAGGACTTGGAAGGGTTTACATGGAGGAAATTGGAGGAGAACCAAGAAGCAACAGCAGTGAGACACAGATTAAGTGGAGAGATATCGGGAGTGAGGGAATCAGTATGGTGAAGAAGAATTATATCATCTGCGTAATAATACGCGGAGATACCAAACTGTTGTACAATAAGGGTGAGAGAGGCTAGAAAGACATTAAAGAGAAGTGGAGCGAGGACAGACCACTGGGGTACACCGCAGGAAAGAGTTGTGGGGGCTGAGGAAGAGGACCCAATGACAACCGAGAAAGAGTGAGAGGAGAGAAAAGAGTGAAACCATTGAAGAACTGTGCCCAAAAAACCAGCTTCTTGGAGACGAACAAGGAGAGTGCGATGGTCCACCAGGTCAAAAGCTGCAGAAAGATCAAGAGAAGACAGCAAGGGTAAAAAGACCACGATCGTGTGCCAAATGAAGTTCGTTAAGAAGAGAGAGAAGGATAGATTCTGTGCTGTGACCGGGGCGAAAACCAGACTGTCGAGGGTGAAGGGTGAGAGAAGCTTCAAGATGTGAGGAAAGTTGAAAAAAAAGACTAGTTTTTTCAAGGAATTTTGAGAGAAAGGAAAGATTGGAGATAGGGCGCCAAAAGGGTGGATGGGTCGGAGGTGCGGGATTTCAGGATTGGACGAACAATGGCGTGCTTCCAGGGTGTGGGGTAGATACCAGAAGACAGGCTGGAATTAAAAAGAGAGAATGTATGGAGAAAGGGATAGGGAAGGTTCCAGGAGCCAACGAGAGGAGATGGGGTCAGCGGAGCAGGTTGTTTTGCGAATGGAGGAAAACGTTTTAAGTAGAGCAGCCAGTGAAATCATCTCAAAAGAGGACCAGGAGTGAGAGAGTGCAGGGATGGGAGAAGGAGAGGGTGGGAGGGGGAGGAAGAGGGAGAGGGAGAGGGAGAGGGAGGACACAACAGGAGGGGAAAGGGGAGGAGGACATGAGGAAAACGACTGGCAAAGGGTAAGAACCTTAGAGGCGAAAAAGGATCAGGGAGAGTAGAGGGGGAGGAGGTGAGGGAGATGAGGCAGCATGGGATGCAGAAGGACAGAAAACAACTGACGGGAAGAGTTTGACGAAGAAGAGATAAGCCTAGAATAGTAGTTGCGTTTCGCTGAGTGAAGAAAGGTACGGTAGTGATGGTGGCATGATTGAAAATTTTGCAGATTAGAAGAGGAAGGGTGCTTTCGTCAAAGACGTTCTGCACGACGAAGATGCTTTCGGTGTAGAAGGAGGCCGGGGTGAAACCAGGGGTGCCGGGGGCGATGACAAGGAGGTAGATGGGGGCAGAGACAATCTGATTGTCACTTCTGGTGAGACGATCCAGGGTGACAGAAGTTTGGGGAGGGGAGAAATGGGAAATAGGGGGGGAAGAGGGGAACTGAAGGGTGATTGTGTGGATTTTGTCATGGAAGTAGTTAGCCAAGGTTTGGGCAGAAAGGGAGGGAGGAATCAGGGGTGGAGGCACACTGAGGAGAGAATTGAGTGTGCTAAAGAGACGAGGATTAGAGGAAAGAGAGTTAGTCAGATTGAGGAAGTAAATTTGTTTGAAAAGCACAATGGCTGATTGGAAGGAGGAGAGCATGAATTTAAAGTGGAGAAAGTCAGGATAAGAGCGGGATTTGAGCCAGGCGGGCACAAGAGCGCAGAAAGCGGGCAATAGGGGAGAGCCAGGGCTGAGGAGAAGAACGCCTAACAGGATGGAGGATGAGGGGAGGCAAAAGTATCAAGGGTGGAGGAGAGTGCAGTGTTATAAGAGGTCACAGCCTCATCAATAGAATTGGAAAGCAGAGTGGATGAAAGAGTGGGCCCTAGAATATCCATACACCTATTTGAAAAGCTGAACAAGTCAAATTACTACAGCATAGTGTAGATCCCTATGTACAAACTCCATGGTAACAGAACACCTGGCCTCAGTCACACACTCAGAACACAGACCCTCAACAAGTACAGAATACGTGACTACAACCTAAAGTAAAAATAAAAGTATGTAGACAAAAATTAAACTGAAACCCCAAAAAGCCAGAGTCCACATGCAGTGCAACATCAGATAAATAATAGATGCAATTCTCCATACTGTGTAAAATATAAAGATAGCACAAAGTCCAATCACTAAAATGAAAATAAAATTTTTTCTACCTTTGTTGTCTGACCATTTTATTCTCTGATCATGGTGGTCACGTTCTTAGGCTTCTGCTTTCCTGTCCTCTTAGCTCTCTTTGGTCTATAGTCCATCTGTCATTTCTTATCTCTTCTTTTGTTTTCTTCACTTCCTTTTATCAACTTTTTTCCAGTCCCAGTAACCCTCCCCAGTATCAGCCCCTTTTCCAGTTCTCCCCTTCCCAGTATCTTCCAATGTCAACTGCCTTGCATTCCCAGGACTGCCTCTGATGTCCAGCCCCTTCTAGTCCAAATATCATTGCAAGTATCAGCTCACTTCCACTCCCTGTGCCATCCTCCATCAGCTCCCTTACAGTCACCCTACCTTCTGTCCACCCCCTTCTAGTGCTATCTCCACGTGTTTGTTCCCTTGCAGCCTCCTCCCCATTACTCAGCCACCTACCAGTACCATCCCCAGGTGTCAGCTCCCTTTCTGCCCCATGTCAGCTTCTTTCCTGCCCCCTCCTTCCACAGGTAAACAAATTTGCAGATGACACAAAATTATTCAAAGTTGTTAAAACAGAAGAGGATTGTGAAAAATTGCAAGAGGACCTTGAACAACTGGGAGACTGGGCGTCCAAATGGCAGATGGAATTTAAGGCTGAGAAGCGAAAAGTTATGCATTTAGGGAAGAACAACCCGAACTATGGTTACATAATGCAAGGTTCCACATTAGGTATCATGCTACTAAAACACTTATCCACTCTTTAGTCACCTTGCATTTTGACTACAGTATTACAACCACCTCCTCCTTGCAAGCAATGTTCCCTCTAATTTTCTGTAGGCTGTGTGCGCATAAAATATCAGCTGTGCAGCTTTTGAAGAAAGGTTAAATTTTTGTGCGCCACATAACGACACTCGGAGTTATATACTTTAAAATGTGACTACACGTCAGAATACAGTATGTACACCACATTGCACTAGAAAATATTGTAGAACTTGTGAAAACCGTAAATACACAACAACTTTTCAATTTTAAGACGTCTGTGTTGTTTTCTATCAGAATCAGAACCGTAATTTTTGTGCGCTCTGTTGTAAAGTATGTGCGCTCGCTTGGCGAGGAGTGTGCGCGCGCACACGCGCACAGCTTAGAGGGAACAGTGCTTGCAAGGTCTTCCCCTGAATCATCTCTCTCCCCTTCAATCTGTTCAAAAATCAGCTGCGCGGCTAATCTTCTGCCAGTCTCAATATGCTCATATAACCCCTCTTCTCAAGTCACTTCATTGGCTTCCCTTCCATTTTCGTATCCAGTTCAAACTTCTCCTTCTGACTTATAAATGCATTCATTCTGCTGCTCCTTACTACCTTTCCTCTCATCTCTCCCTACACCCTTCCTTGTGAGCTTTGCTCTTCTGATGGATCGCTTCTCTGTCCCCTTTTCTTCCAGAGCCAACTCCAGACTCCGATCTTTGCACAAGAGAGAAAATAGAATGCTAGGAATCATAAGGAAAGAAATTGAGAAAAACAAAGATATAATGCCTCTTTATTGCTCCACGGTGCGACCGCATCTTGAATATTGTATGCAGTTCTGGTCACCATATCTTAAAAAGGATATGGTGGAATTAGAAAAGGTACAGAGAAGAGCCATCAAAATGATAAAGGTGTGGAAGGATACCTCTACAACAGTGGTTCTCAACCTTTTTTGCACAGTGACCCCTTTTACCATTGGTCAACTTGTGATGACCCCCAATGATAAAATCAAATGCGTCTCTCTTCCTTTACCATTAACGCATTGTCGCTGTAATCATTTGTTGAATTAATATATTATAGGCCTTTGCATTATGTTTTTATCTATACAATTTACTTATTTAAACCACAATAACTAATCCCAACAACAAGTAATAATATTTGATTTCAAAATTATTATGATTTTGTAGTCAAATCACTAATATGAAATAAAATTACTTTTTTCTACTTTTGTTGTCTGACCAATTTATTCTCTGATCATGCTGGTCCCGATCTGAGGCTTCTGTTCCTGTCTTCTCTTAGCTATCTTTCTGTGGTCTATGGTCCATCTGCCATTTCTTATCTTTTCTTTCGTTTTCTTCACCTCTTTCCATCAGCCTATTTCCAATCCCAGTAACCCTCCCCAGTATCAGCCCCTTTCCAGTCCTCACTCCCAGTACCTTCCAATGTCAACTTGCATTCCCATGACTGCCACTGGTGTCCATTCCCTTCCAGTCCCCCTCCTTCCCCACTGACCAGTCCCTTCTAGTACAAATACCATGGCGGCCCCTCTCAGATCCACTCCCTTCCAGTTCCATTCCCCCATCCCCTCATATCAGCCCATTTGTAGCCTTAGCCCCGTTTTATTCCAGGGCCAGCAGCTCTATCCTCCCCTCCCCACAATCAGCCCATTCCCAGTCAAAGCCCCCAATCAGCTCACTTCTAGTGCTAATCCCTCCACAACCCCATTACCAGTGCTAGCCTCCCCTAATCAGCCCAATATCAGTCCTATCACCCCCCATCAGCTCATTAGCAGTCCTAGCCTCCACTAATCGGTTCATTTCCAGTCATAGCGTCCCCCCTGATCAGCTCATTTCCAATGCTAGCCTCCCATCAGTCCATTACCAGTCCTACCCCACCCCATCAGCCCATTACCAGTCCTAGTCTCCCCTAATCAGCTCATTTCCAGTGCTAGTCCCCCTCCCAACCCCATTACCAGTGCTAGGCTCCCCTAATCAGCCCATTACCAGTCCTATCCCCCCATCAGCCCATTTCCAATCCTAACCTCACCGATCAGCTCATTTCCAATGCTAACCCCCCATCAGTCCATTCACAGTCCTACCCCCCTATCAGCCCATTACCAGTCTCAACCCCCCCTTGATCAGTCCATTCCCAGTCCTAGCCTTCCCTAATCTACCCATTACCAGTCCTAGCCCCCCCATCTGCCCATTACCAGTGCTAGCTCCCCCATCAGCCCATTATAATCCTAACCTGCACTGTCTCTCGCCTCTGTCCAGCATTTATCTCGTCTGTCCAGTATGTCCCTGTCTCTCCCCTTTGTCCATGCCAGCCCCATCCCTCCATGTCAGCCCCCCTCCCTCCATCCATCCATCCATATCAGCTCCCTCTGTCCATGTCAGCACCCCCTCTGTCCATGTCAGCTGTGTTGCAGGTTCCCTGCCCCCTCATCCCCTCTCCCCCTGTCTGCCTCCCTTCTAATGCAGCCGCGGCTCCCTGCCTCTTAGGGAACCGTGGCTGTGCCTGTAAAACAGTTGTGAAACCTCCCTGTCTTGAGGGGCTCCGTGCAGCATTGTCCCGCCTCCAAAGGAAATTCTTTACCACTTCCTTTGGAGGCGGGACAATGCTGCACAGAGCCCGTCGAGAGACAGGAAGGCTCCACAACGGTTTTACAGGCACAGCCACGGTTCCCTAAGAGGTAGGGAGCCGCGGCTGCATTAGAAGGGAGGTGGTGAATTTGCCGTTGCCGAGAAGCGGACTCGGCAGCGGCAGCAGCAGCAACTTGTGCGCATTTTTTAATTTTTTTTTTAACTTGGCGGAGACGTGGTGACCCCCGTGGGGGTTGCGACTCGCTGCTCTAAAAGGAAAGGTTTAAAAGGTTAGGGCTCTCCAACTTGGAAAAAAGACGGCTGAGGGGAGATATGATGGAAGTCTATAAAATAATGAATGGCGTGGAACTGATAAAGGTAGGTAGATAGTCTTTCTACTTTTTGAAGGAATAATCTAAGGGACACGCCATGGAGCTACAATGTAGCACATTTAAGACTAATTGGAGAAAGTATTTTTTCACTCAACGCGTAATCAAACTCTGAAATTTATCACCAGAGGATGTAGTAAAAGCTGTTAGTGTACCTGGTTTTAAAAGAGGTTTGGACAAATTCCTACAGGAAAAAAATCTATAAACAATTATTAAAGAGGACCATGGAAACCCATTACTTACCCCTGGGATATGCAGCATGGAATTTATGCATCTTTTTGGGAACCTAACAGGTACTTGTGACCCGGATGGGCCACTATTGGAAACAGAATACTGGGCTTGATGGACCTTTAGTCTGACCCAGTATGGCATATCTTATGTTCTTATGGTAAGTATAAAGGTAGTGGGCTAAACTGAAAGGTGCTATAGAAAAGGCAACAGATCTTTATGTAAGTAAACCTCCATTGCCTTGGAAGAAAAGCCTGACAATCTACTTCTGCTCACACTGCCAAGAAATCTCAGAAGCTGCTGGGTTGCCAGGCGTCAACACTGAACTTGAAGGCACACATTGCATTCTTTTGCAAAAGCAAACCAATATGGTTATCAAAGAGGTGGCTGCAAAAATAAAGGCAAAAAGGCAGCATTCACATAGTATAAAAAATCACAAAAACAGGAACACAGAAAAGAATACCAGATAGAGTTGAAAGAAGCAAAAAGAGAAATCGGGATGGCAAAGCACACACGCAAGAAAAACTGACTACAGATGAAAGCAAGGTGACAAGACTTTTTCAAGTATGAAGGACAAGAAGAAAATGGATGCCTTTGAATTATGGTGATGTTGAAGAGTACTGTGTCTATCATAGACTGCCTGAAGATCAAACCTAAGCTCAAATGACAAGACTTCAACTTTTCATACTTAGGATACATCATGTGAAGAAAGAGATCACTAGAGAATGACGACAAGGTTGAAGATCAATGCAATAGAGGAAGGCTGGTATTGCAATGGAATGATATAACAACAATAGCTATGGGTGCCACTCTATCAACAATTAGCTGCCTGAATGAAGACCAAACACAGTTTGGAACAACATCAACTCAACGACACTTAACATCAGGAAAAGCAAGAAGGCCAGATGTGGAACTGCAAAACTTAGTGCTGAGGACCTAAGTGAAAAGGAAAAAGTGGAAATACTAAATAAATACTTATGTTCCATTTCATGAAAGAAGGGGAGAAGGACTATATATGATTGACAAAGGTACGAATGGGAATGGAGTAGATACCTCACCATTCATGAAAGAAAATACTTATGAACAGCTTGCAAAACTGAAAGTAGAACAAAGCCAGATAAAATACAATCACAGATACTGAGGGAGCTCAGAAAGATTTTGACAGGACTTTTAAAAGATGCTCAATAGATCCTTGGACATAAGGAAGGTTCCACAGGCTTGGAGAAGGGCTAATGTGGTCCCTCTACATAAAAAAGTGGTGACAGAGAAGAAAAGGGAAACTACAAGGTGGTAGAACTGCAGATGCTGCTGAAGGAAAGGACAGTGAACTTTCCAGAATCCAATGGGTTGAAAGATCTGAGGTAACATGGTTTTGGCTAAAGTTGATCATGCCAAATCCATCTTTTTTTTGACTGGGTGACCAGAGAATTAGGTCAAGGAAATGCACTGGATGCTGTTCAGTTAGAGGTCAGCAAAGCCTTTGATATTGCCCCTCATAAAAAGCTCATGAATTAACATGAGCAGTCTTGGGATGGGTCCCAAGGTACTGAACTGGATCAGAAATTGGTTGACTGACAGATGACAGAAGGTGGTTGTAAATGGAATTTACTCAGAAGAAAGAAAGGTGCTGGTGCTACCATTAGGGAAACTAGGTGGTTGCCTAGATTGCCACCCCTCTTCGGGGCCTATAGAGGCAGCAATGGTTCAAAAAACACGATACAGTGCTTACTCAAAGGCTTTGGGGCTACATCACGGTTTTCATGTGCTCCTACCTGCTGTCTCTGCCCTCCTCCGAAACAGAAGTCTGTGGTGGAGGGGGATGGCAGCACATGGAAATTGTGATGTGGTGCTGAAGCCTTTAAGCACTGCATCATGATCTTTGAGCCCTTGCTGCTGCTACAGGCCCCGGAGAGGGGGGGGGTGCAGGGCCCGCATAGGGCACCTCCTTTCCTTGCACCATCCCTGGTCTTAGGACTGATTCTATTCAATGTCTCTGTGAATGATACTGCTGAAAGGGTTAAAATGAAAAGTTTTCCTTTTTGCAGATGAAACAAAGATTTGCAATGGAGTGGACACCATGGAGAGAGCAGAAAACAAAAGAAAATCTCTACAAAAATTAGAAGAATGATCTACAGCTTGCTAGTAAGGATTTAATGTGAAGACGTGAAATGTGATGCACTTGGGATACAAAACTCCAAAGCTGCTGTACGAGATGGGGAGAGAGGCTCACTTTATTTCATTTCATTTATTGGTTTATAAACCACCTCTCATCCTATCTAGGTGATAAACAATATACACATAATAAACCATATACATTAAGAACGGAAGCAAACCATGTGCATGAGGCATGAGAGGGACCTTGGAGTGACAGTGTTTGAGGATCTCAAGGTGGTGGCCAAAGCCAGAAGGATGTTAGATTGCACACACAGAGGGATAACCAGTCAGAAGGAAGGCGGTATTAATATCACTGAACAAGTCAGTGATGAGGCCGCGTTTGGAGAATTGCATTCAGTTTTGGAGACCATACCCAGGGCTGACTCTACTATTACCATACCTCACAAAGGATATAAAACGAAATGGTTTGGAGGAAGTGGCCAAAATGATATGAGTACTGATCTGAAGACCTACATATGTATACACTGGAGGAAAGGAGGGACGGGGAAATATCACACACACGTCTAAACACTTGAAAGGTATTAATGAACAAATAAACCTTTGCAATATGGGACAGGAAGGCCAAGAACATGAAATGAACCTGTAAGGTTGCAAACTTTAAAAGCAACATCAGGAAATACTATTTCATGGAAATGGTGGTGGATGCCTGGAATGCCCTCCCGATGGAGGTGGTGGGAGCAAAAACAGTGACTGAATTCAAAAAGGCATGGGACAGACACAGAGGATCACTACATAGCAAGGCAATGGAATAAAAGCCAACTTACTACTACTACTTCTTATCATTGCTATAGCGTTACTAGGTATGCAGCACTGTGCAAATACATGTAAGAGACAATCTCTGCTCAATAGAGCTTACAACCAGAACAAACAAGGGATTGGGGAATTTAAATTATAGGGAAATAATTCATTAATTTGTTTATAGGGAAATGATTAAAACACAGATGGTATGAAACAGAATGGAGTGAAGTAACCTAGTGGTTAGAGCACTGGCTTGGTAACCAAAAGACCAGGGTTCAATTCCTGCTAGCACGCCTTGGGTAAGTCTCTTCCCTGGTTCTGAACCCACCGCATTAACCATTAGGCTACTCCTCCGCTCCCTACTAAAATGTAATGCACCTGCTCTGTTTCTTTCCCCTTCACTAGCAAAGCAACTTTCTCCTTTTTCTGCCATCAGATGGGCCACCTCCCTGAATCCTCCTCACCTTAGTCACCTCTGACTCCTTTCATCTGCTACTACAACCTACAGCAAGGTAGAGAGGAGACCAGCTGGAGAAATGGAAATCAAAAGTTGGCTAATAAAGTCAAATTGACCTTCTCCTCATTGAAAATTAGCATAAGTGAGGAAGATTTTTCATAGGGTTAAATTGTGATGGTCAGTAATATTTAACTGTTGCCTTTCAATGTGTCACTTTTTTTTAGGTGCAAAACAAAGATAATAGTATGTCATATTATATTCAGTGTGAGTTATGTATTGGCCACTTGGCTGCCAACACATAAGTCCCCTATCTGCATATTTTTTTTTTAAATTTTTAGCACACAGCATAATAAACATCACAAAACATTAACACCACAACCAACCGCAAAATATACCATCTTTCACTACCCTTATACATTCTAAAATTCCCCTCCACATTTGGAATATACCCCCTCAAGGTGTAAACCGTTATTCTAACTGCACAGTAAGAAATCCTATCCATATCTACCCTTCCAAATATTTGTCTCCATTTACTAGTAAACCACAGTTACGCTAGTAGACCGCATTAACTATAATGCAATCTTCAATGTCTCCCCGTCGTTTTGTACAACCATTGTATAACATAGCATATTAAAACATTTTGGTTCTCACTAAACTATACAGTGTGCGTTTATTCCTTGAGGCATATTCATTCCCCTCCCCAACCCAAAGTTTCAATTTTATGGCACTTACACTGACATTGAAAGAGAACCCCCCCCCCCCTCTGCTGTACATCACTTTGTTTGCACTGGCATAATACAAACTATTTATCTTCCTATACTATTCATTAATGAATGTCCTAAAACTACCCTCTCACCTCCCTTGACTCCTCCTAAGCTGCACGTCTCCTATTATCTTCCTCTTAACCCCCCTACACCCCCTCCAGACCTCCTTATCCATTGAATCCAAAGCTAAGATACATACACTGCTAAAGCAGCCCTCCTGCTTCCCCCTTCTACACCCCTCCCCCCGCGCCACCCCGATCAGCCCGGCCTGCCTACCCAACCATCCCCATACCCCTGCCCACTGCCTCTCCACTTTCTCCACCTTCCCCTTCTTTAACCCTGTTAACCTATGCATTAGATACAACTCTGACAGTTGCCTAGCGTAATTGCTTATGGGTGGCATTACCCTATCCTTCCAGTGCAATGCAATTTCACATCTTGCCGCTATTATGCATTGCCACACTATATTCCAGTTCCCGTCTCCCTCTGCACCCTGCTTTAGTAATAGACATAGCTCTGGCGTAAGACGAACCCTTGAACCGGAAATATCCCCTATAATATCTCCTATTTGCTCCCAGTATTGATGAACGACTGGACATGTCCACCACATATGCAGCCAGGTTCCTTTCTCTCCACACTTCCTCCAGCATTCATCCGACCCACATACTCCCGCTTTGTACAGACGCTCCGGTGTCAAGTACCATCTAGACAGCACTTTCCACCCATTCTCTCACAGAGATGTAGCTATAGATGCCCTCGCTATGCCTTGAACTATCCGCTCCCATTCTTCTAAATCCCATGAAACCCCCAGCTCTTTCTCCCAAGCCTTCATGTAGCCTAGTTTCTCCTCTCATCTCTCTGTCAACCCCTTATAAATTTGGGAGATAACCCCCTTCCTGCCCAACGACCCCAAACAACTGCCTTCAAACCATCCCACTTCCTTTACGATGTCCTGCCAATGCCGTCTCTCCCTGACATAAGAACCTATCTGAAGATAACAGAACCTATCACTCTCTTAACCGATACAAGTCTCGTATGCCCTCAAAATCTTTCACTCCTTCCCCCGATATGATCTGGGACACTTGTTTCAACCCCTGTTGCGCCCACCTTTGCAGAACCCCCGCACCCGGGCCTTCCCCCTCTTCACAACAAGCCCCTAGTGACATCACCCGCGACCTCTTTTCCCCTATTAACCGCTTCCTATACAACTGCCACATCCTCAGAGTATGGCCGACCAGTGGATTTCTCCCCTTACTACCCTTCCCTCCCCAAACCCTTCTTTCCAGCTCTCCTGGCCTCCAACCCACTTCTTCCATCACCACCCAATGCTTATGCTGTTCCCGTAACCAGGAATACACTGCCCGCAGCTGCGCCGCAAGATAATACTTTCTAAAATTGGGCACTCCTAAACCCCCTTCCATCCTTGCCACCTGTAATGTCCTGGCAGCCACCCTAGGTCGCTTGTGCCCCCATATAAACCCCTCTACTTGCGTTTGCAGCCTCTTTAATGCCTTTCTTGGGACCTCCACTGGCAGCACTTGAAAATAGAAAAGAAACTGGGGAAGTAGCATCATTTTTATCGCTGCCAATCTTCCCAGCCAGGAAACAAACCCCCTATTCCAGACCTCCAATTGTGCCCCTACTTGCTCAAATGTTTTCTTGTAATTCAGCTCATATAGATCCTCAAGATCCCTCCCCAGTTGCACTCCCAAATATCTAATGGATCTTTTTGCCCACCTAAACTGGAAAGCTCGCTGTAGATGCCTCTGCGTCTCCGCCCCTACTGACAGGTTCAGAATTTCCGATTTGCCCCAGTTAATCCTAAAACCCACCAAATCCCCATATAGCTGAAGTTCCCTCATGAGCGCTGGCACAGTCTCCATTGGCCGCGTGAACATCAATAATGATATCATCTGCAAACATGGCTAGTTTATATTCTCTCTGCCCCACAGCCACCCCCTTGATGTCTAATCCCCTTCTGATCTTCTCCGCTAATGGTTCCATGGACAAAGCGAACAGCAGCGGCGAAAGGGGGAAGCCCTGCCTCGTTCCCCTTCCCAAGGGGAAAAATTTGGAATATCCCCCGTTCACCCTAACGCAAACCTGGGGTCCTGCATACAACGCCTTTACCCAATCCAAAAAGCCCTGACCAAACCCCATGTGATCCAATACTGAAAACAAAAATTGCCAGGATACTTGGTCAAATGCTTTCTCTGCGTCAAGCAAAAGGAGCATCACCTGTTCAAGTACCTGTTTCGTGGACCAAATTACATTCAAAACCTTCCGAACGTTATCAGTCACCTGCCTCCCTGGTATAAACCCCGCTTGATCTTTGTGCACTAACTTCCCCAGTATTCTGTTGAGTCTCCTCGCTAATACTTTGGCCAGCAGCTTCGCATCTATGTTAATCAGAGAGATGAGCCGATACGACGCGCATTCTTGGGCATCCTTACCCTCTTTAAGAATCAATGTAATCCCCGCCCACCCCATCGTTTCTGCCAATTTCTCCCCCTCCCTCGGTAGATTAAACAAACTCGTCAGTGGCTGCACCAACACTCTCAAATTTTTTATAAAAGCTGGCCGTGAGCCCATCCAACCCAGGGGCCTTACCTGGTTTCAAGTCCCTAATCGCCACCTCCACTTCCTCAGCCTGTATTTCTCTATCCATTGCCTCCCTGTCCCCTTCCTCCAATTTCGTAAGCCCTGCCGTCCCCAGGTACTCCCTCAGCACTCCCTCCGGTTTTGCTTCATACAACCTCCTATAATAATCCACAAATTCCTCTCTAATCTTCTGCTCGTCTCTTTCTACCCCTCCCCTACCTCTGATCTGTGTAATCAGTGTCCTATTCCGCTTTTGCTTTAATCTTTGTGCCAAATATCTCCCTGCCCTGTTCCCTCCTTCAAAGAACTCTTGGCGCAGCAATTGTAACCGATATTGAATTTCCTCCGCTTCCAATGCATTCAGTTTGGCCCTGGTCGCTAAAACCTCCCCCCGGAATTTCCCGCTCATATCTTGGGCATCCACCTCTGCTAGCCTAATCAGCTGCTGCCTCAAATGGAGGCACTTCTCCTCCCTTTCCCTCTTTATTCGTGCCCCCCATTTAACCAGAAGGCCTCTCACCACCGCCTTGAATGCATCCCACACCACTCCCTTCTGCACTTCTCCATTATCGTTATGGGCAAAATATGCTGGTATCGCCTTTTCTAACTCCTGCACCACCCTACCATCTCTTAATAAGGCCTCATTCAATTTCCAGTAACGCCGCCCCTTGCTCTCTCCCCGACACCTCAGACTCACAATCACCGGCGCATGATCCGACCATGTGATTGGCTCTATCTCTCCTTCTTTAACCCTACCTACTATCTCCTTCCCTACCCAGATGGTATCAATCCTAGAATACGTGCCATGCACCGCTGAATAGAAGGTGTACTTTCGCCTACTTGGATTAAGCAACCGCCACGCATCAATCAATTCATTGTCTTTCACAAATCTGATATCGTATCCTATCCGCACCCCTCCCCACCCCCATCCCTGTAGAGTCTCTTCCTATCTCCCAAGTCATATTAAAGTCCCCTCCACAGATTCTCGCTTCTACCCCCAATGCATTCACTTTCTTGCCCACTTCGTCCCAAAAGTCCTTTTGCGTTCCTGTGGGAGCGTACACATTTATCACACAAAACCACTCATCTCCAATCTTCATTCGCACCATTAAATATCTACCCCCTCTATCTCTGATTATTGTGTGCAATTCCACCTTGAGGGCCGCACTCACAAACAGCGCCACCCCTCCTCTCCTCTGCTCCTGCATATTGGAAGCAAACACAATCTCCTTATAACCCGGAAGCTTGACTACGTACTCATGCTGCCGTAGCAAATGCGTCTCTTGCAATAAAACAAGTGAGGCTTTCTGCCTGGTTAATTCCCTATATAATTTCTGCCTCTTGAAGGGTGAATTTAGTCCTTTCACATTTAAGGTAACAATTTTCAAATCACCTATGCCGCTCTCCCCCTATCCCCCCCTTCTGCTCCAACCCACCCCCCCTTCCCCCCCCTCCCCTTGGCCTGATCTCCCCCCTCCCCCCATTCTCCCTTTCCCACCCCCCATCCACCCCAACACCCACCCCTGGCTACCCTCCCTAACGGGAGTATCAACTTCCATACTGATGACAAACTATCGAACCAAAGCTTGCCTTCACCCTTTCCCCTCCTCCCCCCTCCTCCTCCAACCAATTCCCCCCTCTTCCTACCTCCTTCCTGCATCTACTGCTACCCCTTCTCACTTCTCCCCCCCCATCCCTTGCATATTAACAAATTCCACCCCCACAAATAAAGTCTTTAGCTTTCAGCTCGCTCCACTCTTCTCAGCCGACGCTCTTGCGCTCCCTCGATTCAATCTCGCCAATCTTCTCCCTCCAGCGGGAACTCTGTGCCAGCGCTGAGAGCTCCATTTGGCTGCTGATGTCCCCGTTGCCTTCGCACTTCCAGCAGACGGCTGTGCACCCACTGGCAGGTGTGCAGCGCCCAAATCACTTAATGCTTTCCAGGCTTCCTCACTAGACTGCACCCGCCTTGATCTGCTCTTAACTGTTATCAACAGTCGAAATGGGAACAGCCACTTATATCACAGATCCTCTCTCCGCAGATACGCCGTCACCTCTTTAAGGCTTCTTCTGCATTGTAACGTTCCCGGGGACAGATCTTGGAAAAATTCCAATTGATGCTCTTCCCAGACATACTGTGTCACTTTCCTTGCAGCTCTGAGTCATTTTTCTTTACTCTTGTACGAGCCAAGACAAACCACAATATCTCGAGGCTTATTGTCCCGCACCGGGCCCAGACTTCGATGCGCTCTCTCTATAAGTATCGGCACTCCTGGCTCGCCTTCTTCCTCAGCTGCCAAGGCTAGCAGCGAGCTGAATATTTTAGCAACCACCTCTTCGGAGTTCCCGTATTTCTGCTCTTCCGGGAGGCCTCGCACCCTTATATTGCATCTCCGAGACCTATCTTCTAGGTCCTCCAGTTTCATTTGTAGCTCACTTTGCCCACACACGTGTTCTTCCCAGCCTTTTTGTAGCTCCTCTAATGCTGCTCCTTGTTGTTCCAGCTGCACTTCGGTTTCTTCCACACGACTGCCCAAGTCCACTAGGTCTTGTCTCAGTGCTTGAATTGACTCCTTTAGTTCCTTCTTTACCCCACTGAGCTCCATCTTGATTTCATCTTTCAACTCTATGAGCCAGCTCTTTAACATTATTGCTAACTCAGAGCTGCCTTCATTCTCCAACCCCTGCTCAGGGTCATTTGAAGCCATGGGGTGCATTTTACTCTCCTTGTCTCCCTCCTTTCCGCCTTTGGGTGTAGCATAGGTGGAGCGGAATTCCACAAGCTTCTTCTTGACTGTCTGTCCGCTTTTACTTTTCTCCATAATCACTCCAGACAGTACAGCAGAGCTGGGGATCTGGTAGCAACTACCCCCCTTGTGCCGCGTCTCTGCTGCTCAAGCTGTGCCCACAGGCTATGCTGTCGTGATTCTCGGGCGTGCACCACTTGGCCCCCCCCCCGCACAAGGCTCTCAGAAAGTCTCGCTCATCAGCCCTCCCAATTCACCCCCACCAGGCAGTTCTTTGTTGTTTGTGCACTGTATTACTGCAGGTCCTTATATGTCCAAATTCAGGCCTGGACCCCACCAGAGCAGTCCTCTCTCAGTGAAACTCGCAGCCAGAATACGCCTTCTGGGCCCTGGAGTGCTTCACCACCCCCTCTGATGCTGAACTTGGGGCAATGCACACACTTCAGTCCTCCTTTGATTTTATGCCCCCCGTACTGGCATCCTCCGTGCACACTCACCGGATCTTTGCACTCCCTTGTCAGTGCAGCTGCTCCAGCCTCAACGCTGCTTCACACGAACGACACACACTTGCCGCTCTCACCGGAACACCCGGACGGGCCTCCTTCTGCGCTTCTCCGCTTCCCCACAAACTTCTCTCTGGGCCGGCTCAGTCGCTCTGCTGCCTCTACTGCCGACCTGTGGGTCTCTCAGGCTCGATGGCAGACCTCTTCTTCACGCTGCCCAGCCTTTTAGCAATGCCCCCGGCAGTCCCCTGCTGCTTCCCGGATCGGATAGGCTACCTTACTTGGAGCTGCTTAACTTCAGTCTGTTTGTCACTACTTCACGCTCTTCCATGGCCCCACCACGTGGTCCTGCAAGCGGCCTGCTGCCTCCTCCTCCACAAGAAGATCCGCTGCACCGAGCCCCAGCTTCTTCTTTTCTTTCCCTCTCTTCCCGCTCTCTCGCAACCCGGCACCGCTGCTCCTACTTTTGCCGGTTGCCTGATGCTGCACCTCAATCCCTCCTCAACGCTCTCCTTAGTATCGCGCTCTGCTGGCCAGCCTCCTCTGCCGTACAATTCCTTCCGTGCACCGCGGCCCGGCTCCGCATTCCGCTGGTGTTTACCGCTCGTCAGGGTGCTCCGTCTCGCTTAGGCTTGCACACTTGAGGTTGCAGGGATGGCTGCTTGTGCTACCCCTACATTCCGCCTTTCTCTCCCACTACTTGGAGGCCGCGGCGCTCTGTCACTGCGCTGCCATTCGGCTCGGTGACGTCACTGGAAGTCCCTATCTGCATATTTTTAAAAATTATATTGATAATATTGTGCCATTTACATCACTAAATGACCAGATACTAAATGTATAATGGTCTGGATTCAGGGCAGAGGCAGCCCCATAAATGATCTGATTAGTGGTGGTGTTATCCGTTTAATTTAGGCCTGCTGAATAGAGACGTAAACAGATACTTGGAGACTTCAACCTACCATCACTGCAAGACTCCCATGCAACAGCTTTTCTTGGAGCTCTACAGGATTTAGGGTATAATCAATTAATCAAGGATCCAACCCATAACAAAGGAGGCATCCTAGACCTCATATTCACAACTGAGCCAACCCTCATCACTCCAACCACCCTGGAGCTATCAATCAACCCAGTTCCATGGTCTGTTCACAAGTTAATCCTATTCAAAATTCCCCTTCCCAGATGTAACCAAAAGGAAGAAAGAGGACCGAGTAACCATCACAATGTCCCCCTGAGATGGTTCCAGCCTTTTGACAAAGACCTAATACTGAAAACGATGCTTCCACTAACTATCCCACCGGCACACAACCCAGATGAGTTAGTCACCGACTGGAATAATAAACTCAGTTCGATCGCCATTTGTCCATCAAATAACAAACTCCATGGAAAGCGACACTCTGCAACCTGGTATTCAACAGAGCTGAAGGCCTCACGCACAACCCTAAGGAAACTTGAGAGACGATGGAGACGCTCACACTCAGAAGAAGACAGAACTGCATATATGTCACAACTAGTAACTCATCGTGCCGTGGTGACAGAATCAATGAGACGCTACCACGCAGACACGCTGAAAAGATCTCTCAACAAACCTCATGACTTGTTTGCTATCGTCAAGCGTTTGACAAAAGAACCCACCTCTCAACATACTAGCAAAATCCACCCTCAAACTTTCGCTGACTATTTACAATCCAAACTCTGCCAGATTGACAATATCCCAACACCTTGCAAGATCCTAGAACCATACGATCAGACTCTACTCACTACTTTCAAAATACCACCCAAACTGCGCATCGAGGACACCATTGCTGGCATCAACATGACCACCGCCCAAACCGATCCATGCCCTGCGTTCTGGATCAAGGAACTACGAAACCACCTGAGCCCATTCATATCCAGCCTCATGGAACTTTCATTCACAACAGGAACTTTCCCAAGTACCCTGTGATAAGGAAGCTTATCATAGCTCAGGAAGGAGCTATAGTAAAGGTGAAGTGACTCTGAACAAGCAACCTGTCAGTCCTGGTAGAAATAAGAAAACAGAATTTTTCCATAAAAGACTACCAGTCCCAGAATGCACCAGGTTTCCAACAGCCATTAGAGGAGCTGAAGTGGGGAAACGTGTGTTCAGTCAGGAGGGCTATGAGGTAATCCCCAAGCACTCATCTCAAAGGGCAGGGCCTGATTCAGCACAGCTGCGCTGTGCTAAGGTGGAGCACTCATCTAAGCAGAATAAAGGTAGAGTTTATTCTACAGAGAATTATCCTCAGTTTCATCTGGGAGATCCTCAGAATCAGCTTGGATATCCTCAGCTTGGAGGTCTTCATCATCTGAGGATCATCAGAAGCAGAAGCCAGACCGGACGGACAGAGAGGGCAAGAAACCCTTTGGAAGAAAGAAGAGAAAAGCATTTGGGAAGTCTAGAGGAGTCCAGAGCAGTACGTATACTGGGGGACATTCAAAAGGCCAGCATACACCATTGGACTGGGGAAAGCCAGAGGAATGGTGCTGCAGGGCTAGGAATCTCCAGACGGTACCTGTGAGGGAGACGGCTGCAAGTGGAAGGGACCCTAGGACCCGTGCCAGAAGGTATGTGAAGAGAGATCCAGTGTCCAGGGATCTGGATTGGAAGGCTGGACATAAGAACTGGACTACATACTGGCCAGGCTATTTAGAGAGGAACTCTAACAGCAATGGAAGCTCAGGTATGAACACTGATCTATGCCCTAGCTATAACCTTGAAAGACAGCAGGGAAACAAGTATTCACCTGAGAGTGCTCCATTGAGAAATTCCTCTGTGCCAATCCATGATATTGAACCCATGATTGTGGAAGGGGGAGCGGTTATTGATACAGGCTGTGAATACATGGATTGCTCTCTGTCTAAACTCCTTTGGTAATTTACTGTTACAAAGTACAACAACCATCACAAAGAAATACAAACTTGTTCTTTAATCTACTCAGAAAAGCTCCTGAATAGGATTTTGAGCCATGCAGTAGAAATTAAGCCAGCTAAGGGGTTTCAGCTGGATAACTGCTAGCAATTGAGCCTTACCTAATTGCTTGTGAGCTCTGAGGGAATCACTTCTGAGTCTATGTGTGAAGATATAAGAAGTTAACCTGAAAAGAACAGTTTTTCCCTTCTTTGTGGGTTTTGCTTGTTGTTTGAAACACTGCTAAGAAAATATTAGCTAAAGCCTACAGAAAAGACCAGTTTGTTACCAACCAGGTCTTTATTCTTTTGCTTTGATTGCCTGACAAGTTCAACTGTTGTTTTCCTGATTTTGATTTTCCAAGTTTAACACTGAAAGCAAGTATCCTGTTTTATGTGCTACCAAGCATATCTGTGTTGGGAGAAATAACCCCATAAATAAATATCTTATTGGCTTTACCCTCAAGCACAACTAATTATTGTGAGCAGCTGTGTCTGGAGTGAATGGACAGCATTTCCCACAATCCCTTGCAAATCATATTGATATATGCACTTGCCAAGACTGTGAACATTCTCACTCAGGCAGCCGTCTGACAACCCTCAAACGCACATCCATAAGGCCATTGCTAAAAAACAACAAGCTTGACCCTCTGAAGCCAGAATCCTATAGGCCAATATCAAGCATACCGTTGCTGGCAAAAATAATGGAAAAGGAGGTACAAAGACAAATCGAAGAGCATATAGAAACTAACGCACCACTAGACCCTTGTCAACACGGCTTTAGAGAAGCCCACGGTGTGGAAACACTGCTCACTACTCTATTCAGCAACATATTAACAGGCATCAACAATATCCGTCAAGGGTTCGTCCTGGTCTTCCTAGACATAGCAGCGGCATTCGATTCCGTGAGCCACGAACGTCTCCTGGAACGACTCGAGGGTAAGGGAATTACAGATAAAGCACTCGAGTGGCGCAGATCCTACCTTTCTGACAGGTGGCAGCAGGTGCGATCCAACAATACTGCATCAGATCTGTTCCATCAAAAGCAGGGGGTCCCACAAGGCTCCTCCCTCTCCGCCCTCATGTTCAATATATACATGCAGCCTATCTGCAACCTGATACGATCCTTCAGTATCAACTGTATGATATACGCGGATGATGTGCTGTTATACATGCCTTTTACAACAGAGAACCCCGACCTCACTCCATTAACAAACTGCATAAATGAAGTATCCAACTGGCTGTGATCCCAAAACCTCAAGATCCAACACAAGAAAACGGAGGTGTTGTTCATCACAAAAGACCGAAACTTCATTGCTACGTCTTTCTTGAAGGTGAAGGAAGCAAACCTCCAGACCAAACCCACTATCAGATACCTCGGCGTCACTCTAGACCAGCACTTGGATATGAAGGCGCACATAGGAAACATTGTAAGAGCGGTATACCAGAAAATCCGTTCCCTTAGACACCTACGATCCCTGCTAGAGCCGGATGATTTCAGAACCATCTATCAGGCCCTAATCATGCCACATTTTGATTATGTGAACTCAATCTTACAAGGGCTCCCTCAAGCCACCTTGCAACCACTGCAACTGGCAATGAATGCCGCAGCAAGAGTCCTACACGGAGCATCCAGGAAAGACCATGTCTCACCCATCCTAAAACAACTCCATTGGCTCCCGATACGAAGTAGACTCACTTACAAGTCATTACTACTGACATTCAAGGCCATCAAAGGGCTCTCATCTGAGTCACTAATGGATCTGATCCACATGACACCTCAAAATAGGGACAGACGGTCAGTAACACTCAACACACTTGTAGTCCCAAAATCAATTTCACACTGCACCAAAGCAACAGCAGACAGGGCTTTCAAGTTCTGTGCCCCAAGGTGTTCGAACAGCCTCCCTCAAGACATCTGAGCAATCCCGGATCTATTGCAATTCAGAAAAGCCTTGAAACACCACCTCTTCCTCTTGTATTACCCAGTAACCAATGCAGTTATTTCAACCACCTCACAGACCTCCCAAAACCCATAACGCTGAAACCAAGAAATGTTCATGATTCTGTTTTTAATTTGTAAATAGTTACCCCTGTTATCCAACTTATTTTTGCCTGTTCAACTGTAAACACAAAGTACCATCGGAAATGTGTAAATTCTTTGTTCACTGTAAACCGCGCTGATGCTGAATAGTGCGGTATAGAAGAGACTATAAATAAATAATAATAATAAATAAATAATAAATAATACTGTAACTCGCTTTAAACTAATACCGGAAAGGTGATACTGCAGAGGAATTGAGAGAAATATCGCTACACCGGGAAGATATATTACAACTATTTGATAAACTGAATAGTAGCAAATCACCTGGACCGGATGGTATACATCCCAGAGTGTTGAAAGAACTGAAATATGAGATTGCAGACCTGTTATTGGTAATCTGTGAACTTTCATTAAAATCATCTGTAATACCTGAAGATTGGAGGGTCGCCAACGTAACACCAATTTTTAAAAAGGGTTCCAGGGGTGACCCGGGAAATTACAGACCGGTGAGCCTGACGTCAGTACCAGGGAAAATGGTAGAAGCCATCATAAAGAACAAAATTACACAGCATGTAGATAGTCATGGCCTAATGGGAGACAGCCAACATGGCTTTAGACAAGGAAGATCTTGTCTTACTAATCTGATCTGTTTTTTTGAAGGTGTGCATAAACAGGTAGACAAAGGTGAGTCGGTTGATATAGTGTATCTGGACTTTCAGAAAGCTTTTGACAAGGTCCCCCATCAGAGACTTTTGGCGAAGCTAAAAAGTCATGGGATAGGAGGCAGTGTACTATTGTGGATCGGGAACTGGTTAAAAGATAGAAAGCAGAGGGTAGGGCTAAATGGCCAATATTCCCAATGGAAAAAGGTGAATAGTGGAGTACCCCAGGGATCTGTACTGGGTCCGCTACTTTTTGACATATTCATAAATGACCTGGAAAAGGGAATAACTAGTGAGGTAATCAAATTTGCAGATGACACAAAACTGTTTAAAGTTGTTAAAACCCAAGAGGATTGTGGAAAACTGCAGGAGGATCTGGATAAATTGGAAGACTGGGCATCCAAATGGCAGATGAAATTTAATGTGGACAAGTGCAAAGTTATGCACCTAGGAAAGAACAACCCACACTATAGTTACAAGATGCAAGGCTCCACATTAGAAACCACCACCCAGGAAAAAGATTTAGGAGTCATCGTGGATAACATGTTAAAACCCTCCGCCCAGTGTGCAGCGGCGGCCAAGAAAGCAAATAGAATGCTAGGTATCATAAGGAAAGGGATGGAGAATAAAACAAAGGATATTATAATGCCTCTGTATCGCTCCATGGTACGACCGCACCTTGAATATTGTGTGCAATTCTGGTCACCGTATCTTAAAAAGGACATAGAGTTATTAGAAAAAGTACAGAGAAGAGCCACCAAATTGGTGAAGGGGATGGAAGGCTACTCCTATGAAGAGAGGCTAAAAAGGTTAGGGCTCTTTAACCTAGAAAAGAGGCGGCTGAGGGGAGATATGATAGAGGTGTATAAATTAATGAATGGAGTGGAACGGATAAACGTGGATAAATTGTTTACGCTATCAGAATATAGAAGGACTAGGGGGCATGTAATGAAGCTACAGGGTAAACTATTTAAGACAAATAGGAGAAAATATTTCTTCTCTCAACGTGTAATCAAACTCTGGAATCTGTTACCGGAGGATGTAGTAAGGGCTGTTAGTATAGCTGGGTTTAAAAAAGGTTTGGACAAGTTCCTGGAGGAAAGGTCCATAAACCACTATTAAAAAGGGACCCAGGATATCAATGCTTGGCCTAGTACAAGCACTGCAGAACCTGTGTCTTTTGGGGAAACTGCTAGGTACGTATGACCTAGATTGGCCACTGTTGGAAACAGGATACTGGGCTTGATGGACCTCGGTCTGACCCAGTATGGCATTTCTTATGTTCTTATGTTCTTATGTTCTTAAGAGCTGAATGCAATTAAATAAATTCAAGCAGCATAGTCCATTTATTCTGTGACAAGTACAAAATCCAGGACTCAGTATGAAAGTACACTCTGCCAAATTCTATACCCATGACCCAGAGTGGACCCTGTTGGAAAGAAGATGCTGGGCTCAAGGGATCTTGGTCTGGTTTAGCAGGACTTATCTAAGAGACCTATTTACTAAGCTGCATTAGTTCTTAAAGTCTGAAAGCAAGCTCTGCTAGGAGGGGGCATAGGATGAGGGTGAAAGGGGATAGGCTGAGGAGTAGTATGCGGAAATATTTCTTTATGGAAAGAGTGGTGGATGTGTGGAATAGTCTCCCAGTAGAGGTGGTAGATAGAGATGAGGACAGTATCTGAATTCAAGAAAGCATGGGACAAACACAGAGGATCTCTAAAGGAAAAAAGGGGACTGTTGTAGTAGTTGATATGGAAGGGCAGACTAGACAGGTCGTGTGGTCTTTTGC
Source organism: Ichthyophis bannanicus (assembly GCA_033557465.1). Taxonomy (NCBI): domain Eukaryota; kingdom Metazoa; phylum Chordata; class Amphibia; order Gymnophiona; family Ichthyophiidae; genus Ichthyophis; species Ichthyophis bannanicus. The sequence goes on along the minus strand of CM066031.1, from coordinate 1,790,738,134 downwards.
TGCTGTCATGTTTTGCTGTTTATAACTACCACAGTGCCATTGTCCACAACAGCTGGCACAGACCAGGGTGAAGAATCGGGGAGACTGAGCATTACAGTTAATGCAGAGGTAGTTAGCACCTGTTAATTGTTAATGAGGCACAATTAACGTCCCCTTGATAGGTGTAGCTAACTGCATGCATTATCTGAAATTCAACTAACATGTGCTAAAGAACTTTTCTCTGCATTAACTATATGGAAGATGCTGGAAATGAGCCCGAACAAAGGTTTTGCAGTTATGGCAGCTTACTGCAATTTTAGTAAATAGAACACTAAATTAGGCGCTGGTAAGCTAGCTAAACTCTTAGTTTGATATATGAAGATAGACTTGCTTCTTGACTTTCAAACTGCCAAGAAAACCTAGGAGTTCTGGGTCGCCAGGAGTCAGCACTGACTCAAAAGCACACATTGCATTGCATTAAAAGAACTGGAAAACATAGAATGCACAGTTTGCTCTGCCCAAGCTCTACCCAATGCACACCCACAGTGAAAGTCTTACATGCGACTTAACAGAATAGTGACCATTGGTGCCCATTTGCATGTGTAGGACCTTGAAAATCAGTGTTTTAAACATGTAAATAGCACACACAAAAATTACCCTCAATAAGTGTTGCTGTGTTTTTTTTTCTGCCACCAGTAGGTGGCAGCATAACATTAATACAGTCAGCATACAGAACCGTGATAATATAAAAGAGCAATATAACACAGTAACAGCAAATGATGGCAGATACAGACCAGTATGGTTCAAGATTAAACTATTCTTAAGACAAAACGGCAGTGGCTTTAAATTTGTGAAACTCACTGAGGTGTTGTCTAACAGAAAGTATGTACTGGAGTAAATAGCCGTCGAAGAAATTATAATGTCCCCAACTATCCAGAACATGAGAAAAATACTCCAGTCTGAGTACCACCGGAAGTAGTCCAAGAATTCTGCATAAGTAGAGATTTGGCCAGGTAAGTAATATGACTCAGTCGCCAGGGAGGCTTGTTTTTTTTTCTCTCATTCTGTGCTTTTAGAAAAGACCTTGGATGAAAAAAGGCTCACTGACACTTGCTCCATATGCATACATAAAAGAAACAGAGACGCAATCAAAAAGGCAATAATTGTCTCTCTTCCATGGGATGGGGAGTGGAAGGGCTCTACCAGGGATGCTGCAATGATACTGGGCCCCCTAGATGAATTTTCAGCCTTACACATCCCTCCATATTTGAGATTTTCATAATTTAAACTCAACAATCTTCATCACTACTATGGCACTCCTCCCACAACAAGCCTGCAATGATGCATATTTGAACCATATACTTTTAAATATTAAACTTTGCTTTGCATGTACAGTTGTGGTCAACACTATTGGCATCCTTGCAATTCAACCCCTTAATGTCCAATATCTCCTTAAAAAAAAGTGGCCAGTGAAATGGCTTTGGACAATGTATGCACACATATTTGACACACAAAAGAATCAAATAAAACAAGACCAATTAAAAAAGGAAATAATAAGAAATAGAATAAAAACTGGGACATTTCCAGGACATGATTACTGGCATCCCTATAAACAATTAAAATCAGTCAGAACCAAAGAACCACATTCCCAGTGCAGTAAAATTAGATGCATCTATGATCAATTGTCAGTACTCACATGAATCAACCACTGAGTGATAGCCCTAATGTTTAAAATGGCTACATTCACTTCCTGTTCCATTTTCACAATGGTGAAGACAAGAGAGCTGCCTGAGACTGTCAGAAAAGCCATTATCATCAAACTTCAAAGGGATGCAAGACCATCTCCAAAGGCCTTGGATTTTCTTTGCCTACAGTTTGCAATGTTATTAAGAAGTTTTCTGCTCATGGAACTGTCAAGAACCTCCCATGACATGGCTGGAAGAGGAAAATTAATCCAAGACGTCTTCGAAGGTTAGTGCAAACTGTTAGAAAAACATACCATGTACAACATCCAAAGAGCTTAAGGCTGACCTGGACCAATCTGGAGTAGTGGTTTCAATCTGTACCATATGCCACACACTAAACAAATGAGGACTTCATGGGCGAAGGCCAAGGAAGACACCACTGCTCAGAGAGAGACATAAAAAGGCATGTCTGATCTTTGCCCAAACCCACCTTGAGAAACCACAATCCTTCCAGGAAAAGGTTCTGATAACAGATGAAACTAAACTTGAGCTGTTTGGCAATGCAGACCAGTGATATATTTGCAGGCGAAGAAATTAAGCTTATAAAGGAAAAAAAACACCTTTCCTACAGTTAAATATTGTGGAAGTTCCATAATGTTGTGGGGTTGTTTTACTGCCTCAGGAATTGGAGGCCTGGAACATATGAAAGGAATCATGAAGTCAGAGGACTACCAAGGTATTTTCGAGCGAAATATGCTACCTGATGTCGGAGAACTATGTCTGGGTTGAAGGTCATGGGTCCTACAGCCAGACAGTGACCCAAAACATACATTCAAAAATACAAAAGAATGGTTAGAAAGGAAACACTGGGCTGTTTTAAACGGGACAGCAAGGAGTCCTGATCTCAATCCAATCAAGAACCTTTGGAAAGAGCTGAAATCAGCTATTGGTAAAAGGAATCCTGGAAACATTCATAAACTGGAACAAATCGCAGTTGAAGAGTGTGAGAAACTACCGGCAGACAGAAGTACGAAACTTAAAGATGGCTACAAGAAACATTTGGAGGCTGTCATCCCTGCCAAGGTTGCACAACTAAATTTTAGTGAAGAGTGCCATTAATCCTTTCCAGCTCACATTTAGTTTTTTTTTTTTTAAGCAATTACTACGTCTAAGTTGCACAGACATCTTTTTTGTTGTTGTATACCTTCCTATTAAAATATTATGATGCTATACAGTTGGACTATTTCAAATACATTTCTCAAGATAATGGGCACAGCATACCTAAAATGCAAGGGTGCCAATAATAACAAGACACAGCTACTTAATGAATACCTTTCAGATTATGACTTGGACGTTATGTGCATCATGGAGACATGGTTGACGAAAACAGACACAATTCTTATTAATCAACTAACGCATCCAGAATATGACCTATTCAATTGTCCTAGGCTTGGACATAGGGAAGGTGGTGTGTATATTAGTGCCAAAAAGAAGCTTCTATTCACTCTAGTATCCACAACCAAAACCTATGGAATGGACATTATCACAATCGCCAACAAGCAGAATTCCATCTGCCTGCTCTACCGATCCCCCATAGGAAGTAATGATGAACTGGCATCCCTCATAAAAACATAAGATATGCCATCCTGGGTCAGACCAAGGCCCATCAAGCCCAGTATCCTGTTTCCAACAGTGGCCAATCCAAGTCACAAGTACCTAGCAGTTTCCCCAAAAGACACAGGTTCTACAATGCTTGTATTGGGTCAAGCAGTGGATATTCTGGGTCCCCTTTAATAATAGTTTATGGAACATATCACCAGAAGTAGATTACCAGGCCTTTTCTTCCAAGGCAATGAAGAGTAAAGCAACTTGCCCAAAGTGCCAGTGGGAAATGAGCCCCTGATCTTCTGGGTACTAGGCAGTTGCTCTAACCACTAGTCTACTCCTAACCACACAAAGCCAAGCTGCCCATTAATACTCTTGGGTGACTTAAACCTGTCCCACAGAAGAAAGCCAAGGCTTTCACTGACGCAATGACCTATCTAAAGTACACTCAAATTGTACTTGATCCAACACACATCAGAGGCAATACACTTGACTTAATCTTTATTACAGCTCAGCTCCTGGAAGAGTCTACCGTTATCTCCCCTTGACTACAAAGGTCCCTTGGTCAGATCACTACACTATCTTCTTTCACCTTCCACATCAAGCGCACACATTCACCAACCCACAAAATGACAGGAGCCAGCACAGATTTAAACAATTTGACAAAAGCTCCTTCCTGGATAATGTTATCCCTAGCATGGACACTGATTCTTAGGATTTATTATTCAATATTTTCAAATAGTAAAATTGAATTCTCTATTATACCTTATATGTAATATTTAACTGTTACTTATCACTTATTTTATGTAAGACCTTTATGACTATGTTGTTTTATTGTGAACCGCTTAGGCTTTTAAATTTGCGGTATATAAGTTTAGCTAGCTAAATAAATAAATACATTTAGACCAATTAATCTCTATCTGGGATGAGACCATCACTGACATTTCAGCCGCACCTCCCTTGAAAACAACTGGTTGCAAACCTTGCCAACACACACCTTGGTATACCACAGAGCTCCAGAAAACAAAAGCTCAGAAAAGCAGAATGCATTTGCAGACATGCATCAGATGAACAATCAAGGAAAAACTACCTACAAATCCTTCAGACATATCGAACCCCCAATAACAATGCAAAGAGAGATTATCACACCAGAACTATCTTTAAATCTATAAACAAGCCCAGAGAACTGTTTGATATTGTTAAGTCCCTGTTAAAGGTGAACCCACCAGCCGCTCAGACCGCTCCAGGTCCCCAAACTCTTGCTCTCCACTTCTAATCCAAACTCCAACTTTACCCTCCTGCCACATTGGTAAACTACAAGCATACTGGTACCACTAACATACTTCACTCATTCAATCAAATCACACTTGACTAGTTAGAGAACATTATTGGAAACCTCCACAACTCCATTGGATCCCTCTCCTGTTGGATGGTTAAAAATTACAAGATCTGAGCTTGCCCGGACAATATGTAACGTGTTACATCTCTCATTCACCCAAGGCTGTATGCTAACCTAACTAAAGGCTGCCTCTATACGACCATTGATAAAAAAACGCCAAGCTAGACCCTGCAGAATCCAACTCATACAGACCTATCTTAAGCGTGCCCTTCCTTGCAAAAATAATAGAGAAAGTTGTCCAGCTTCAGTTACAGAACTACATCGACCTAAACGTACCGTCTGACCCACATCAGCATGGCTTCTGTCCTGGTCACGGAGTGGAAAGACTTCTAATATCACTCATTGATCAACTAATGAAGGGGACAGAGAAACCTCAACAAGGATTCGTCCTCATATTTCTTAATAGTGCTGCAGCATTCATCACAATATGTCATGAGATCCTAATGCAGAGGTTATAATACATCGGCATCATTGACTCAGCTCTGAGTTGGATTCATTCCTACTTATTAGATCATCGACAAATAGTACAGGTCAATGCCAGATGCTCTGACCCTTAGCCACAAAAGCAAGGTGTACCCCAGGGTTCATCACTTTCGGCCTTACTATTTAACATTTACATCCAGTCAATCTGTGAGTTGCTCTGGTCACATGATGTATTCTACCACCTATACACTGATGACATCATGTTTTATGCACCCTTCTCCACCACTTCTCCGGACTTTACTGCAATAGTACATTGCTTCAATGCGATCATCCTCTGGCTCTCCCAGTACGGCCTCTACATTAATTTCAACAAAACCAAAGTACTCTTCATATTTAAGGATCAATTCTTTCTCTCCGCCAACATCACTAAAGGTCAAGCCCGAGGTACGCTACCTCGGAGTAATTATTGATCAGCACCTTACACTACAGTCACACATAAATAACATAGCAAAGAATATCTACTGCAAATTGAGAACTCTTCAAAGATTGCAACCATTCCTTGAACCCAGGACTACAGGACTGTCTTCCTCATATAGATTATTGAAACGCAATCTTTCAAGGCCTACCAAAAAGCCATTTACTCCCACTATACCTTGCCCAACAGTGGCTAGGGTACTCACTGGGGCGCCCAAAGACACCCATATCACCCCTTATACTGAAGGAGCATCATGACAATATTTTACTTACATTCTCTTATATACCGCGCTATTCTGCATCAGTGCGGTTTACATTGAACAAACTGAAATTACATTGAACAGGGCATTATAACTTGGAGATAACTATTTTACAGGGAACATGGGCTATGGAGGGTTAAGTGGTTTGCCCAAGACCACAAGGAGCACCTGTGGGACTAGAAACCCCAGTCCTTCCAGCCCAAGGTTGCTGTCCTCTAGTGGGATTTGAACCCCCGACCTTCCGGCCTGAAGTACCTTGCCCCAACCACTAGGCCACTCCTCCACTCCAAGATAAATGATAAATGATAAATCTATCATGAGCAATCCTCGGATTACCTTCAATCTATTATAAGAAAACTCCCTAACAATCGGAAAAGAAGAAGCACAGCAGGGCACCCCCTCATTTCTCTCCCAGACTTCATTAAATTCAACCAATTGGCATGTCTACGCTCATTCTCCTTGTATGATCATACATTATGGAACATCCTACCCTTTCAAATCAGAACCACCACAGACATTATGGACTTTAGAAAGCTCTTAAAAATCCACCTGTTCAAGGAACACTATAAAGGAGTCACAAAAATACAACTACAGCCACTAAGCACTATGAGTTCTCTATACACTATGATCACTACATAAGATCTTACATGTCCCTTCCCCAACCCTAGGTTAAACATATGTTTTACTACTAATTGTTAATTGTTTTGGTAATACTAGTTGGTTTTCTGCAATGATCTGTTAACTGGTTATTTGTAATGTTATGTTATGTTGCTTGTAAACCGCCTTGATCATTGGAAATGCGGTATATATGCCTTTCAAATAAATAAATAAAATAAATATTGACCACAACTGTATATGTGTGTCTGTTCTCCCTGCAGGAAAAGAATGTGTTAAGAACATAAGAACTGTTATACTAGGTCAGACCAAGGTCCAACATGCCCAGTATCCTGTTTCCAACAGTGACCAATCCAGGTCACAAGTACCTAGCAGTTTCCTAAAAAGACAAACAGATTCCATAATGCTTTTATTGTGACAAGCAGTGGATTACCTGGGCCCTCTTTAATAATGGTTTATGAACCTTTCCTCCAGGAACTTGTCCAAAACATTTTTAAACCCAGCTACATTAATATCCTCCGGTAACAAATTCCAGAGCTTGATTACACGCTGAGTGAAAAAATATTTTCTCTTAGTCTTAAACGGGTTACCCTGTAGCTTCATTGCATGTCCCCTAGTCTTTCTACTTTTTGATGCCATAAAGAATCAATTTACGTTTACCCATTCCACTCCATTCATTAATATATAGATTTCTATCATATCTTCCCTCAGCCGTCTCTTCCAGGTTGAAAAGCTCTAACTTCTTAAGCCTCTGCTCATAGGGATAGCCTTCCAGCACCTTTACCATTTTGGTGACTCTTTTCTGTACCTTTTCTACTTTCACTATATCCTTTTTAACATATGGTGACCAGAATTACACACAATATTCAAGGTGCGGTCGCACCATGGAACGATACATAGGCATTATAATATCCTTTGTTTTATTCTCCATTCCTTTCCTTATGATTGCTAGTATTTTTTTTTTTTTGCCTTCTTGGCTGTCGCTGCAGAATAGGTGGAGGGTTTTCAATGTGTTATCCACGATGACGCCTACATCTTTTTCCTGGGTGGTGGTTCCTAATGTGGAACCTTGCATCATGTAGCCATAGTTTGGGGTGTCCTTTCCTAGGTGCATAACTTTAAACTTGGCCAAAATTAAATTTCATCTGCCATTTGAATGTCCAGTCTTCCAATTTATCAAGGTCCTCTTGCAATTTTTCACAATCCTCTTGGGTTTTAACAACTTTGAATAATTTTGTGTCATCTGCAGATTTGATTACCTCACTTGTTATTCCCATTTCCAGATAATTTTATGAATTTGTTATAAAGCAGTGGACCCAGCAAAGATCCCTGGGGTACTCCACCTTTCTCCATTGGGAAAATTAGCCATTTAGCCCTACCCTCTGCATTCTATCTTTTAACCAGATCCTGATCCACAACAGTACACTGCCTCCTATCCCATGACTTTTTAACTTTGCCAACAGTCTCTCATGAGGGACCTTGTCAAAGGCTTTCTGAAAATACACTATATCGACCAGCTCACCTTTCTCTACCTGTTTATTCACACCTTTAAAAAATATAACAGATTAATAATACAAGACCTTCCTTGGCTAAAGCAATGTTGGCTTTCTCCCACTAAACCGTGACTATCTACACGTTCAGTAATTTTGTTCTTTATAATGGTTTCTACCATTTTTCCTGGTACTGGCCTGCAGTTTCCCAGATCACCCGTTACCCTTTTTTTTAAATTGGAGTTACATTGGCCATTCACCAGTCTTAGGTACTACAGATGATTTTAATGATAGTTCACAGATTAATAATGATCACTATGTATTGCAGGATGATCACTATGAATTGATCACTATGTATTGCAGATCACTATGTATTGCAGAAAACATACAATACATAGTAAACCAATCTCTCACACAAGGAACCATGCCCAACACCCTAAAGCTCTCCTCGATCCGTCCCATAATAAAAAACAATAAACTTGACCCAAAGGACCCCAACTCCTACAGACCAATTGCCAGCATACCTCTAATCGCTAAAATAATAGAAAAAACCATACAACTCCAACTACAGGAATACATAGATGAGCAAAAAACTCCTTGAAGCAAATCAATTCGGATTCCGCCCCTTCCATGGAGTGGAAACCCTCCTAATCGCCTTGACAGACCTCCTCATCAGTGGTACTAATGAAAATAACAAAGGTTTCCTCCTCCTCTTCATAGACCTATCTGCTGCATTTGACAGCATTAATCACAAAACACTCATCAACAGACTTGAAAACCTAAAAATAGGTGGAAATGTCCTTCAATGGTTCAAATCATACATTTCAAACAGACTCATACAGATACAATTAGGCAAAGAAACATCAGAAACCTTCCCTCAAGGCCAGGGCATCCCTCAGGGATCGGCACTATCTGCCCTCCTCTTCAATTTATACCTCCAACCAATTACAGACATATTCAAGAAGTATGAAATCAACCATTTCATATACGCGGATGACATCATGCTCGCCATCCCCATAAACACCAACAACCCCAAATACGATAGACTACTCCAATGCATGAATGAGACCACCATATGGCTTGAGAACAACCACCTAAGCATCAATCTCAAAAAAACCGAAGCAATGTTCATAACGAGAAAACCTGACGCGAACCACAACTACCCTTCTACAATCACAATAAATAACACACCAATACCTATTAAAAAAGAGGTAAAATACCTTGGAATAATTCTGGACCATTCACTCACCATGATCCCACATATAAAACATACAGTAAAAACTATATTCTATAAACTCAAGACAATACAACACCTGAGACCCCTACTCAACACACATGACTTTAGATCAGTGGTCAACTCCCTCATCACCCCCCACTTTGACTACTGCAATAGCATTCTAAATGGCCTACCACTAAAAAGCATATACCTCCTCCAAAGAGCACAAAACATATGTGCCAAGATGGTCACTAAAGCTAAACTAACAGACCACGTGACCCCAATACTACTAGATCTTCATTGGCTCCCCATAAGCAGCCGAATAAAATATAAAATCCTCCTGACTACCTTTAAACTAATCAATAACATCTCTCCCTCCCAACTATCTACCCTATTACAACCCCCATCAGAAACTAGAACACGAAGACAAAACGCAACCCACTCCCTCAACATAAAAACTAATTTCAGAAGGACCAAAGCAACGACAAGTGATAGAGCCTTCTCCTTTGCTGCCCCGACCCTCTGGAACGAAACCCCATTAACCCTCCGCACAATAAAGGACCTTCACCAATTCAAAAAAGAACTAAAAACATACCTTTTTACAAAACATTTTGAGATCCCCTACCAACAAAAAACCTCTCCAATACAATCACAGAAACACATACACAGTTCTCAAGACAGAACAAATGATTAAACATAAGAAAGACACTTACTATACTCTACCTTACCCTACAGACAAAGACCTGTACATAGTTTGAAAAGTGTTATTCTAGTTAATGTTCATAACGTGTTCAATGTAACAAAACGTGTATATAGTTAACACAAGTTCCATGTAAAATATACAGATGTATATTGATTTTTGTTCAATGTGAACCGCCCCTGATCTCTGGAAGGGGCGGTATATAAAAAACTGTTAAATAAATAAATAAATAATAGTAGGTCTACAATCCCATATTTCAGTTCTTTCAACACCCTTGGGTATATACCATCCAGCTCAGGTGATTTGCTACAGTTTAATTTATCAAATAGTTGTAATATATCTTCCAAGTTTATCAATATTTCTTTAAATTCTTCCAATGCATCACTTTTAAATACCATTTCAGTCATGGGTAACTTTCCCTACATCTTCTTCAGTAAAGACCGAAGCAAAGAATTCAGTCTCTCTGCTATGTCCTTGTCCCCTCTTAGTGCCCCTTTTACCCCTCTATCATCTAATTGTCCAATTGATTCTCTCACAGGTTTTTTGCAACAAAGGTATTTGAAAAAGTCTTTATTATGTGTTTTGCTTCCACAGCACGCTTCTTCTCAAATTCTCTCATTGCCTGCTTTATCAATGCCTTGCATCTAACTTGCCAATGCTTATGTTGTTTCCAGTTTTCGTCATTGGGCTCCTTTTTCCATTTCCTGAAAGATCCTTTTTTAGCTAAAACAGCCTCTCTGACCTCACCTTTAAACCAAACTGGCAGTTTTTTAGACTTCCTACCACCTTTCCTAAAGAGTGGACTACAACTGGTCTGGGCTTCCAAGATAATATTTTTAAATAACATCCATGCTTGATGTAAATCTTTAACCTTTTCAATGGTTTATTTTAGTTGTTTCTTAACTATTTTCCTCATTTTATCATAGTCTCCCTTTTGAAAGTTAAAAGGCAGTACCATGGATTTCCTTGCTGTCCTTCCTCCATTTATAAAATCAAATGTGATCATGTTATGATCACTATTGCCAAATGGTCCAAACACCTTTATCTCTTGCACCAGATCTTGTGTACCACTAAGGACTAGGTCCAAAATGGCTTCCCCTCTTTCTGTTTTATGAACCAGCTGCTCTAAGAAGCAGTCATTTATTTCATCTAGAAACTTTATCTCCCTAGCCTGTCCTGCCGTGACACTGACCCAGTCGATACCGGGGTAACTGAAATCACCCATTCTTACTGCATTGTAACTTTTGTTAGCTTCCCCCATTTCTTTGAGCATTCCATCATCCATTCTGGCCACGTGGTTGGTAGTAAACCCCCCTGCCATCACCTTCCCCTTTTTACATGGAATTTCAATACGAGTAGATTTTACCGTGTATTTTGTTTCCTGCATTACTTTAATCCTATGTGACTCAATCCTCTCTCTAACATAGAGTGTAACCCTTCTGTCAATTTAATCTACTCTATCATTGTGATATAATTTATACCCAGGTATCATAGTATCCCACTGGTAGTCCTCCTTCTACCAGGTCTTTGAGATACCAATCATATCTAACCTCTCATTTAGTGTTATATATTCTAATTATCCCATCTTATTTTTTTAGATTTCTAGCATTTGCATACAAGCATTTTAAAGGTTGTATTTTAGTCATATTAATCTGTTATGGGTAGGCAGGGGTAATTTGGAATATTTAAGCTCCACCTGCTCTGTTCTTAAGGGTATTTGGGTTATTTTTATCTTTACTACAACCTGTCTGTCGGTATGCCCTAATTTCAGTCTTTTGCTAGTATTCTTCACGGATACATCATTCTGAACCATGCACTCTTGGGCAACTGTTGGTTTTCCCCTATTATCTAGTTTAAAAGAAGCTCTATTTTATTTTTAAAGGTTAATGCCAGCAGCCTGGTTCCATCCCAGTTAAGATAGAGCCCATCCCTTCAGAAAAGCCCCTCCTTTCCCCAGTTCTTAACAAATCCAAAACCATCTTCCTTGCACCATCATCTCATCCACGCATTGAGACTACGGAGCTCTGCAGCTCTGCCTGCCTTTTGGGTCCTGCGCGTGGAACGGGAAGCATTTCGGAGAATGCTACCCTGGAAGTTCTGAATTTCAACTTCCTATCTAAAAGCCTAAATTTGTCCTCCAGAATCTCCCTCCCACACTTTCCTATGTTATTGGTACCAACATGTACCAAGACAGCAGGTTCCTCCCCAGCGCTATCTAATGGCTCGTTGAGTGTTTCTGGCATTTGTTGTTTTGCTTTGACTACTGCTGCTTTTAGCCACCTCTCAGAAGCTGCTACTCTATAGAACCGTCTAGTTTTGCCAAATGGTTGAGCCGGCCCTGTAGTCTAAAAACCATGAAAGTCCCCATAAACAAAAGATGCAGGCCTAAGGTAACTATATAGCTCTATGTCAAAGAAGCCAACCTGAACCTGCTTATATGATATTGCTGCCTAGATCATCTGCTCCTCTCTCTGTCCCTGCTTAGATTAGTGCTCTTCAAGGGTCTCCCAGTGAATTCTCTATTTCCACTACAATTTACTCAAAACTCTGCTGCTTGATTTTTCTATTGCTAATTTATTTTATTTACATTCTCTTATATACCACGCTATTCTGCATCAGTGCGGTTTACATTGAACAAACTGAAATTACATTGAACAGGGCATTATAACTTGGAGATAACTATTTTACAGGGAACATGGGCTATGGAGGGTTAAGTGGCTTGCCCAAGACCACAAGGAGCACCTGTGGGACTAGAAACCCCAGTCTTTCTGGCCCAAGGTTGCTGTCCTCTAGTGGGATTTGAACCCCCGACCTTCTGGCCTGAAGTACCTTGCCCCAACCACTGGGCCACTCCTCCACTCCAATGAAGCCAATGTAGTGACTGTCACTATCAGGTCACTACATTGGCTCTCAGTTCACTTCCACATAAAATTTAAGTTTCTCTTATTCACCAACAAGTGCATTCATTCCACAGCTCACGTCTCCCTATACACCTCCTTGTGAATGCCACTCATTGGGTAATTGTACCTGTGCCCTCTTCCACTACCGTCTTCTGACTCTGTCAAGGACTTTTCATCTTGCTGTATGCTTGGAATAGACTTTTGTATTGGTTGTGTTAGATGCCTCCTCTCTGGCCTCTGAACTTCTCCTGAAAAAAGGTGTGAGCTAAACCCAAGGCCTAACTCAAATCCAGTGTAATCTAGTCAGTAGCTACTATACTCGCCCCTCTCTCTTACTCCAAAGGCAAAAACAAGAAGGGGTGAAAAGCCATGGTAAAGTAGCATTGCTCTTCACCTCGCAGCTTGATTCTAGTGCTGCACTGGAGGAAATACACAGCTGTGGCAGATGAAAGAACCATGGCTGGAGGTCTGGGACAGGAGAGAACTGAGAGGCAGAAGAAACAGCCATGGGGGGCAGTGGCTTCAGGACGTAGAGGCCACAAGTGAAAAAAGTGGAAGCACAGGGCTGTGAATCACAGGAGGAAGACAGCTGAAGAGGTTGCTATGATTATTATAATGACTACGGAGAGGAGCCAGGCTCAAGTTGGGGAGAGAACAGTTTGACTGCAAGATAGGCCCAGCCAAGAACCTAATGAAAGAAAGATTCATTCCCCCTACATCTCTATTGCTTACAGAATATTGGTTCCTCGGGAAGGAGGAACAGAAGGAGAACTGCTGGAGCAGATCCATAGAGGAGGGGGAGGGGGGAAGCAGCAAGAAGCCTGTGGATTCCATGGGCTGTAAAGAGCCCACAAAAAAACGGCTGTGGACTGTGTGTACTAACAGGAGGTAGCCTGCAAGATTACAAGACTGGTGCAGCTGTGTAGTCCATCACCAAAAAAAGCAGCTGGGACATAAGGACAGCAGGAAGCTGCGTAAGCTAAACAGCCCTAAAGCGATGGGCCTGGCCTGGGAAAAGGGGGCCTAGTAATCACTTGCACCAAGCTAAGCATAAGACTCCTGGAAATTGTGAACAGTTAAGGTTTTTCTCCTTTTGAGTTAGAGAGACAGATAGTCTGCGAGAGTCAAGAGGAACATGAAGAGCTACTGTGAGTGAGCCACGTCGGCATCCAGAGTGACCGGGAACTGCCTTCTCTGTAGTATCACATCAGAAAGGCCCCAACAAACCTTGACCTTATTAATTGCACTCACTCGCACTTATATACACTTTGAGGTACCCAATTTATTTAAATTTTTATGTCCTGATTAGATCAGTTTTTAAAGCCAATGGTAATTGCATTTTTTTAAATGCTGCTTCGTGTTTAAAAACACATGTAAGGTTAGCACTGGTGTGAGGTTTGGTAGCACAGCTGAATATACATATAATGTTGTCACTGCTAGACATACAGCAGAGAGATTCAGCCACTATCTGTATAGCTAAGAGTTTTAATTTAGGACTGCAGTCTGAGGAAAGCCACAATTTCATCTTTATGCAACCACACTGGCCACCATGACAGGCCTGGGGATGCTCATTTGGTGTGGCACTGAGGGAGGGTCTCACAATAAAAACTGCCACTTCGAGGATGCTTTCAATTCTTAACCTGTGTTTTTTCGGAGCATAGCTGTTTTGGTTTTCACATAATTCTTTGTAAATTTAAATTTCCAAATTATTTTGTGTGTTGCATGTTGTCCTATAGCAGGCATTGCTTCTTAAATGTATTTATACGGCACTGCACCCATCTTGTAGTGTTAACAAAATGATAAAGAGTAGTAGTTTATTTTTGTAAGCTGTTCGGTTGTGCTTTTGCCCCATAGAGGTGCAGTTTTGAACTTTCAGTTGATTTCCCTAAGCAGTAGATCTCCAGAGGATAGAAACAGGACTGGCTCAGCTTGTTTGCTTGGACCTATGTAGACTTGTCACAGAGCCAAATTGCCCCCTTTGGGGGAGTCTTGCTCCTGTGGTATGATTAGCCAAGGGCCCCCCTCAGATAACAGCTGCAGAGCACAGGAAACTGCAAGAGATGCACCACACTGGAGCTTTCTACTCCAGACCCAGGGTGAGGGTGAGGGTGAGGGTGAGGGTGAGGGTGCCCCCCCCCCCACCCTTTCTCACAGATCCCCCTTCTCTCACTCTACTCTCTCCCCCAGCATTGCCTAGGGGGCAATGCTCCCAAACTTGAGGTTGGGACCCCAAATGGGGTCATATTATCAGTGGATGGGGTCACGGAAACATAGCCATTTCCCTGTCTCTCTGGACTTTCCCTGTGATCTATGCCAAGGAGTGGTAGTTGCCAGTCAGCATGTGGCTTGTGATCCAGGAGATATTCACAGGCCCTGGACCCTTCCTTGGTAAGCTTCCTGTTAGACTGGAAACCTTGCTGAGTACTGGGCTCTGTAAGTGCACACTAACACAAGGGACCCTGTGCTGACTGCTGCCTTCCTGCTTTGGCTGAGTGGAGTGGAGGGAAGGGAAGGAATCTGGAGATGTGCTATATTGATTTCACCATCATCTGAGGTCACATGAATTTTCAGTTTTTAAAATGGGGTGTACGGGATAAAAGTTTGAAAAGCACTGGCCTAGGATTCCTTTTCCCCATGCTCCTGGTGAGCTTACATGCTGTAGTATGAATTGAGTGCTCTTTCCTAGAGGCAAGCAGAAGAGGATCCCGGGAGCAAAGTAGGTATGGAAAGGTTTTGGGGATGATGCTTTGCACAAAACTCGGTGGCATCTGGAAGATTTAGAAACATAGAAACATGAGGACAGAAAAAGACCACATGGCCTATCTAGTCTGTCCGTTCATATCAACAGCTACAATAGTCCCCTTTTTTCCTTTAGAGATCCTCTGTTTCTCCCATGCTTCTTTGAATTCAGATACTGTCCTCATCTCTACCACCTCCACTGGGAGACTATTCCACGGATCCACTACTCTTTCCGTAAAGAAATATTTCCGCATATCACTCCTGAATCTATTAGCTGCTTATAACGCTCTAATCAAGAATGTAAAAAATCTGGAGGACTCATGCTTTCACCAGCTCTGCATGGGTACTGGAGCTGAACAGGACGGCCAGCGGAGAGAATACGGATGACAGAAGGCAAAGCAGAAGGTGTAAGTTCCAGGAGAAGGGACTAGCTGTGCTTTCGTACAGTGCCGCATAACTTAACACTATACTGAGAATTAGCGCGTCGAGTCAGCGCTGTTGGGTCTAGCAAGAGCGCGTTAGCCATTTTGTTTTTTCCTTCTCGAAGAATCTGACGCGAGCCGGACCGAATTTATTTGATCTTGAGCGACGAGGAAGTGGCACGGACCGGGGGAACCACTAAGCGCCTCACGGAGGGGGGAGTGGCCTAGCGCGCTGCACCTGCTCGTGACTGGGAGGGGAGGAGGAAGCGGCGGTTACAGTCCCCCCCCCCTCCTCCTCCTCCTCCCTGCTGCAGTAGTAGCAGCAGCGACTCTTTTCCCCAACCTGTAGCTAGCCTGTGACGTCGGAATTGGCCAACCCGGAAGCTGCTGGTGCAGAAGAGAAGGCGCGAGCTCCAGCTTCGGCGGCTCCGCAGCGCAGTTCTTCCGAGCCCAAGGTGCATCGAGCCCAGGTACGTCGCTCCTCTCCCCTCCATGCCTTGGGGGGCGCCGTGGCTCCTGTCTGCAGCCTTAGCCCTGCCCCCCATGATGGAAGAAAATGAAAAGGCTCCTTGTGTGCATGCTAGAAGAGGGACAGATCAGTGGCTTCTTTCTCCCCGATCAGTGCAGATCTCGTGGAATGCGATCAGTACTTTTACCCATTCAGGGCTCGGAGAACCCAGTGGCTGCCCCCCCCCCCCCCCCGTCTCTTCATTATGTTCTCTCCCTGTAGGAGAGCGGGTGGGGGGTGGGGAGGCGCATTCCGGAGTATTAGCCCCGGACGGGTAAGTCACGCTAGGAAAACTTCATTCACCCCTTTCCCTGTACGTGTCTCTCGTCTGTGAGGTATTTTCACATGCCTTTTAAAGGACATTTCCTCGTCCAAGGGCTTTACCTGACATGCACCTGCTGCCTGCCCACTTCTACCAGAAATAACGGGTTTTGCTGGTTCTTTTGGAAACGTTCAGGTATCTGACGCTGCTTGAATTTCATCGCGGGTCACCGAAGTGAGGCTAAGAGCAGCTGTATCTCTGGCCTGATAAGACGCAGCTCGTGCAGTGGACGTTCACATTAGCATAGGAAGCTAACCTTTGGGAAAGGACTGAAACTGCTGCTAACCCCAACAAAATGAAGGGGGTTTGCCAAATATCGGTGATGTTCAGGAAGCCACTGCTGCACCCGTAGAGATGGCAGCTGTGCTGGTGATAAGCACATGCAGAAATGAAATCTGTATGTTACCAGTTCCTCTTCCTTTAGCCACATGGAATTTTCTCACACCCCAGTACAAGAGAAAGGCTGCTTTGAGCACGCTGAACTAGGGAACCCTAGGTGGAAAGAAGCCTTAAAGCAGAAGTCTGCACCACTCCTTTTAAGCCTACAGTACTAGATGAAGGGGAACGATTTTGTACTGTGAAATCTGCATGTGTGTTTTTTTTTAATGTTCATGTTAATTCTGCTGAGCTGCTTCTCCATTTTATGCTGAGAAGTTACAGTGGATTTTTCAAAGGTCCTTTTGTTTTTCAATTTTTGCAGTAACATTAGGGGGAAGTGTCTTAAACAGTTGTAAAAGAGGAAGTTGTGTGGTTTGATGGGTAGGACTGGTGTCACAGCATACCAGCAAACTTATGAGCTCTACCATTTTCCCCCTCTACCAACCAGATCTGGACACTCTAGCTCAGGGTTTCCCAGGCTTGTCCTGGGGTTATTTCGGCTTTGGGGATTTGCATGCTGAACATCCATGACATAGATTTGCCTATGTCAGGTCTCTACTGTGTGCAGATTAATCTTGTGCATATTTAATGTGAATATCCTAAAATCCTGATGTACTCTGGGATCACCAGGATTGATTGGGAAGCCCTGCCATGTTGTTGGCTCACACAGGATCTGCTAAACATAACATGCATAATTTTTTTTTTTTTTTTGGCCATAAATTTCACTAAGAAAATCATAATTACACATTTGTACGTACTATGGAGCATAGCAAGACAGCACTCGTTTGTGGGTTTCTTTTTAAATCATGTTAAGTGACATCTATCTTGATGAGATCCCCCATTTTGGGATGGATTCCCAGAAACAGTGTTTCCCCTTTCTATGTTTATTGGAAAAGACCTTAGCAAATTGAGCCCTTTTGTAGCTATGGGGAAAATTGCTTAATGCATGTGCCTTAGAGCTCTGCAGACTTTGTGGTTAAAGAGCAGAATGGTGGACTATTTTAAGAGGTTTAGTGGTGGGTGGAGGGCTTCTCCCAGCTTGACATGCATCCCAGCCCTCAGAGTCCATGCTATCATTTTATGGGCTCAGCAATGAATTATACAAAGACGATGTGTTATGTGAGCATTAACGACCACACAAGTCCTTTTTTAATCTGCCTTTCTAATACTGTTGAATGCAGAGTGAGTTTAGGGGTGCGTATGTGCGAAAGTAACCTTTTTACTAAAATATGCAAAGCAATTAGCACCTGAATTAGTGCATAGTCATGACTTGCCACCCTGAATGAGCCCAGTCTTGTCTAATTTCAGAAGCTAAGCAGGGTCGGGCCAGGGTAGTGCTTGGATGAGAGACCACCCTGGAATACCAGGTGCTGTAAACTTATTGCCTGGTAGAAAGACCTGGCAATCTGTTTCCATTTACACTTTGCCCTGGAAACTCAGGGGCTGGTTTGCCAGGAGTTACCATGATGACATGAGTGCACACTCTGATTTATGTGTTAATTGCATATTGTGTTATGGGTTGGGAAATCTGCAGTCCATGCCCATTTCCCTCTCATTGCAGTCAGTGCCAGCCCTTGAGTTGGTCCAAAGTGTTGGAGCCCTAGGAGAACCTCAAGCTTTACACCACCTCTAGCTGTCAAAATCTATTATTTAACTTTGAATGGCCTGCTTTTGCTGCCCTCCAGAGGTTGCTACCCTAGGTGACTGCCTAGTTTGCCTAGTGGTTGGGCCGGCCCTGGTTGCAGTTACTGAGTGCTGTCACTGGTGCAGATCATGCAAAAGCACTTGCAGCCTCCTAAATAGCATGGATGTACTTGCTGCCTTCTATCGGTAAGTACACTTCCCACACGATGAGGGGGGCTTTCTTTCAACAATAACTGTATGGGAACATGCTAGGAACTCCACCAACAGTTAGCAAGCAAGCTTGGCACCAAGGGGATAGTTTTGTAAGCCAGTGCTTGCTTTTTAGATGCTATCAACATGGGTAAATGTTGGTATTTTGTGTATGTAAATTACATCAAGTACCAATCGGTGTAAAAGTGCCCATGTTATTTGCATGGTATGTACATTCACTGTGGGTGTGACATGGAACATGGGTGGTGTGAGCAGGCATACATGTTGATTTGTAAATATAATTTACACACACACATTTCCAGAAGGTAGGGATACATATGTGCTTTACTTTATAACATAGGGACTTAAGTTGTCAAAAGCTTGCATTAAGTCTGTGTGCAAGCGCTTACAGCAACCCTATGTGCGGGGTAAATGTTCATATATAATGCGCATACACCTGTATTTTATAAAATGTGTATGTACTTGCATGCTCTGTCCACCCTCCAACCAACCCGCTGCCCGTGCACATGCCCACAGTGGAAGTACACGCCATCGGTCTTATACGTGTATTTATAGAAGAGCGACTAGCTAAAGTGTGTGTGTAAAGACCCATCTGCATGCGTAAGTCATGGAAAATATGTGATTTGTGCACATAGAGGTAGTGTAACTTTATGCGGCACCTTGTAAAATTGCCCCCAAAATGGGAGAAAGCCATTAGTAAGTAGGCCTGTGTACTCCTGAGCGGATTTATGCATTTTAGAATATTATGCATAGCTTTTTTGAGCAGAATTGCCCCATCATAAGGCCTGATTTCCCCCCCCCCCTCACCATTTTCTTCCCTCATTAGATTCAACCTTGCACAGCAATATCACTTTCCAGGTTCCACCCCTCCCCCCCCTACCTAGAGCTCTCTCTCCCCATATTAGCTTGAGCCCCTTCTCCAGGGTGTGGGCCTTGCAGTTCTTTCTTCCCTTGCTCAACCCCAGCTTACTCTTGCTGCCCCCCAGCACTCACTCTGCCCTCCACGTTTCTTTTTTTCCCCACCCCACAAACTTCTCTACTTCCCCCAGTTCCCTCTGTCTAATGCTTGTCAAGACCCCAGCTCTTTATTTCTAAGGTCTCGTGTCCTCTCAGGCACACAACTCCCAGTTACGATGTCTTTCCCTCCACTAAGCATTGCGCCCTCCAGTTTGCATCCTTTACCCTCCCCGCCCCCTCCAGTCACACCGCAAGAGGAAGAGGCGAGAGATGTTCATCCGGCTGGATCCTTCTCTGCTGCTTGGCTTTGGTCTGCTGGAAGCCAGGCCCAACAGAGCAGAGGAAGAGGACGTGGCCTGAGGTTTAGCCATTCATCACCACCTCTTCCCTCTGATGGCGGTGGGTAGAGAGAGAAGAGATCAAGGAGAGCTGTTGGGTCTTGCTACAGCTGTTTCTGCCTGATGTCACACAGAATGTTTTGCAAGGGCCAAGTTCAGAATTGTGCAATTGTTCAGATGCCTTCAGGACTACCTATAATTGAAATACTATTTGGGTGGGGGGGAAGAAACCCGATTAAGTGTAGTCTTTGGGGTTGCACACCTGGCAGTAATGGGTCTTGCATATGAGGTTTTCAGGAAGTATAAATACAATGTTTTCATTTGCATATCTTTTTATAAAGCTTGTTAGAAATGAATTTGCATTCAGAGTTGATTTTATAAGTGACTATATAATACCAGGAAGTGGCGTGGTTTTTTTTTTTTTTTTAATATGAACCTTAAGTTTGACAAGAGATGCTGCCAGTTCTACCTTGGGTTTGTTTCCCCGGGCCTTGCCAGGTCTAACTCTGCCTCTAGCGGGCTGTGGGGGCAACCTCAGACAGTTCATATCATTTTCCTGTTTCTCAACCTACGTCACTAACTGTCTTTTGATGCTAGGACTTAGCTTGTGCAAATGAAATAGAGAATAGTGGAACGTTTTGAGATTAGTTTGATAATGTCTTTAATTTTCAGCCATCCCCAGTGCTGCATGAAGGCATTTTGGGTGTCTCACTTTTGATGGCTGGTTTGGAGACTTTGCATTCCTTTTAGATTTGCAGATCTATTTTTAAAATAGATGCTTAACTGCAACACCATTTGCATCTCTAATTATGTACCAAGCATTAAAACAGCTGAGTTGGACGAGGCTTTGGCTGGGAATGCATCTATAACATTTTAGTGCTTTTCAACCAGAGCTGAAAGTACTATAGCAGGGATACAATCCAACTGCCTGTCTGTAAAACATGACTGGGCCTGAGCATAGGAAGGGGAATGGGGTAGAGAGCAGGTGCCAGCCCAGTGTACCACCTTTAAATATTTAAGATTTTATTTATTAACAGGTTTTTATGCCACTTTTATCATTTCAGTCAAAGTGGTTTACACTGTAACTTTAAACTTGGTAATGTACATTAAACAGGGACATTAAAAACTTGGATTTTTCTGAGGCAATGGAGGGTTAAGTGACATGCCCAAGATGAAGCAGATGTCAGCCCCATGTGTCATCTCTGCATTTTATCCAATAAAAGTGAACACATTGATAAGTACTAGGAAATCTTTGTGAAGGCCTGCTGTTCGCTTCTTCCCTTTAACATTTTCTAGAAGCAAAGTGCTTCCATTGTTTTTTGTTAGCTTGCATAGATTTTCAGAGAGATTTCCATTGCAGAGGTGTCTTATTAATTCTCAAGATTCTGCAATGAATGTGCTTTTTCTAAAGGATTGGCATTGATTGGTGGTGGTTTTTGTTGTTGTTGTTTTGATAATTATATATATTTACTGGGGTACCAATCACATTGAAATAGTGTTCAGTTTCGCATTATGAACTTAATTTTGTAATCTTTGGGTCTTTATCTTTATTAGAACCTTTGATAGATTGCCCTTCGGAAGCCATCTGGGCGGTTTACAATAACAGTAATACATAAAGCCAGAACCAGAAAAAGAACTGCAATACCAGTACAACCACACGGGACTAAAGGGGAAAAGAGCCTAAGTGGAGGGGGAGTAGGAAACGGGGGAATCTGGAAAAGGAAGGTCATAGGCAGTACAGAAGTGGTGGGTTTTTAGGAGGGATTTGAATTTAGGAAATGATTGTTGACAGATTAGGGGAGGAAGGGAATTCCAGAATGACGTTGCAAGAAAAAAGAAGGCAGAATGCTTAGTTTGGTTCAGGCGGGCACGGGCTGGAGAGGGGAGGTCAAGTCAGTTGGTGTGCAATGACCGGAGGCTGCGAAGTATAATGCGAAAATGTAATGAATCTGCAAGATACTGAGGAGTGTGCTGATGTGGTCAGAATTAGGAGTTTGAAGGTAATCCAGTAGGGGAGAGGGAGCCAGTGCAAGTGAATTAGAGAGGGCATGATGTGACTGAAACGGGGGGAGTATGAGTGAGAAGCTAAAGCCAGAGGAGAAAGAGACAATAACAGAACTCAACAGAGATTTCCAACGTGCAGCAAGACAGGACAAGGAAAAGTACTACAATGACGCATGCAAGGAAATAGAAGCAGAAACTATTAGAGGAAGAACAAGATCGGCTTTCCTAAAGCTACGAGAGTTAAAGAAAAAGTTCCAGCCTCGAATTGGAATGTTACAAGATGCTCAAGGTTCTATGTTGAATGATGCTGAGAAGATAAAGAAAAGATGGAAGGAATTTACAGAGTTTTTTTTTATATGATAAAGATCAAGTGGACCAACAGCCGTTTCAACCTGTACCTTATGATTGGTGATGAAAGAAGTTAAAGCAGCATTGAAAGCCTTAACAAAGAACAAAGCACCAGGCATTGATAGCATTCCCATAGAAGTATTACAGCAATCTGATGCAGCTGTTACCGTACTTACAAGGCTCTGCCAAGAAATATGGAAGACAACATCATGGCAAGCTGACTGGAAAAGATCTGTGTTTATACCAATACTAAAGAAAGGTGATCCAACTGACTGTGGAAATTATCGCACAATCGCTCTGATCCCACATGCCAGCAGGATTCTACTGAAGATTATTCAAAAGAGACTACAACCATACCTGGAACAAGAACTACCTGAAGTGCAGGCAGGGTTCAGGAAAGGGCGAAGAACGAGAGACGACATTGCGGATGTGAGATGGATCCTTGAAAAGACTAAAGAATACCAAAAGGATATCTATTTGTGCTTTATCGACTATAGCAAGGCTTTTGACTGTGTAAACCATGAGAAACTCTGGGCCACATTAAGAAGCATGGGTATACCAGAACACCTGATCGTATTCTTGCACAATCTGTACATTGATCAAGAAGCAACAGTTCGAACGGATCAAGGAGAAACAGAATGGTTTAAAATAAGCAAAGGTGTAAGACAAGGCTGCATACTTTCCCCCTACCTGTTTAATTTATATGCAGAACAAATCATCAGAGAAGCAGGATTGTATGAAGACAATAGAGGTGTGAAGATTGGTGGAAGACTCATCAACAATCTTCGCTATGCTGATGATACCACATTACTGGCTGAAAGTGAAGATGATCTGAAACATTTGCTTCTCACAATCAAAGAACATGGTCTCAAAATGGGCCTGCACCTTAATGTAAAGAAGACAAAGATCATGACAACTGGCATAATCAACAGGTTCATCGTTGAAGGAGAAGAAATTGAAATCGTGAACATCTTTAACCTACTTGGATCAACTATCAATAAAGAAGCAACAAGCAGTCAACAAATCAGACGACGCATTGCTCTTGGCAGAATGGCTATGAAAGACCTAGATAAGATTCTCAAGAGCAGAGATGTCTCTCTCCATACAAAGATTCGACTTGTTCAAGCCATGGTAATTTCAATAACATCATATGGATGTGAAAGCTGGACAGTGAAAAAGATAGACAGGAAGAAAATTGATACCTTTGAATTATGGTGCTGGCGGCGAATACTGTGTATATCATGGACTGCCCAAAGAACAAACCAGTCGGTACTAGAGGAGATCAAACCTAAGCTTTCTTTAGAAGCTCAGATGACAAGACTTCGACTTTCATACTTTGGACACATCATGCAAAGAGAGAGATCATTATAGAAAGACATCATGCTTGGCAAGATAGAAGGTATGTCACGAGCTTCTTATTATCCGCCTAAAAGAGAAGGGCCTCTGTGGAAACGCACTCGAATGGTGTAACTCATACCTGTCGGGTAGATGGCAGCATGTGCGATCAAATGGGGAAACATCAGATCCGTTTCATCAAGGACAAGGAGTCCCGCAAGGATCCTCTCTATCATCATTACTATTTAACATATACATGCAACCTATATATAACATCATCAGATCTTTTAATGTCAACTGTATGACATATGCTGATGACGTGTTATTATACATGCCGTTCTGCATAGATAAGATGGACCTCACCCCCTTAACCAACTATTTTAATTCCATATCAAATTGGCTACTGACTCAAAATCTCAGAATCCAACATAAAAAAACGGAAGTTCTCTTTATCTCAAGGAACACGAATTTCATACCACCTACATTCCTGGATGTTCAAGATGCCAAGCTTCAAGTAAAATCCCATATCCGATACCTAGGAGTGACTCTGGATCAAAATCTGGACATGAAGACTCACATATCCAACACAGTAAGGGCAATTTATTCCAAGATTCGCTCCCTCAGACATCTCCGGCAACTGATTGATCCGGATGATTTCCGTACTGTTTACCAGGCTTTAATCATTCCCCATTTTGACTACTCAAACTCCATACTACAAGGGCTTCCTCAATCTACCTTAAACCCTCTTCAACTCGCCTTGAACAGTGCAGCAAGAGTGCTTTTTGGAGTACCCAAAAGAGAACATGTAACACCCCTTCTAAAAACAACTACATTGGCTTCCTATTCAAGCGAGAATCACTTTCAAGACTCTGCTCCTGGCCTTTAAAGCATACAAAGGTCTCGCCCCCACCTCATTATCGGAGATGATCCAACCAATCACACCCATCAGACTAAGAAGAACCGCGGAACTAAATATGCTAATTGTACCAAAGGAAATTTTAAGATACAACTCTACAACAGCAAGCCGAGCCTTCAGTTTATGTGCTCCAAAACTTTGGAACACCCTTCCAGCACACATTAGGGCCATCTCTGATCTCATCCAGTTCAAAAAGGCCCTGAAACATCACCTTTTCCTCAAATACTTCCCAGAGAACAATGAAATACAGTTACACCCAAATAGCAATAATTACCTTCCGACCACATTATCTTCCCTGACTCAACAACACATTGCACTACTTTACCAGATTAATAGTACACTTTTCAGACAATATGACACTTGTATGTAAATAGTTGCTCTTGTTGTTGTTTTGTTGTAAATAGTTGCTCCTGTTATCCAAGTTAATTTTCCTGTTATATGTAATAACTAGATAAATGTAACTTGTCTGAAGTTTTCTTGTTCCATGTAAACCGCGCTGATAGTGCGGTATATAAAAAATGTTAATAGATAATAAATTAATAAATGCAAAAGAGGAAGGCCAGCAATGAGATGGATAGATACAATAACAGCAGCTAGGGTACCAGTCTGTCAACAATGAGCTGCCTGACTCAAGACCGAACACAATTTAGGATAGCTAGCCAGAGGGTCGCCATTAGTCGACTCCGACTCGACGGCACTTAACAACAACAACAACATGAGTGAGGAGACGAGCGGCAATCTTCTGAATTAATTGTAGACGGTGAAGCTGATGGTGGGAGATACTAGCAAAAATATTACAGTAATTCAGGTGCTAAATTACAATTCACATACTCAAAGGTTGTTGTAAGTTAGAGCCCTCTGTTTTAGTGGTCTCTTCATAATCGTGGCTGTTATCCCTGGATGTTTGTGCTTTTGCATTGTGATTTATTGCTGCACTTGACTATTCATCAGAATTTGAACCTAATCTGATTCCTGATCTTTGGAATTGTCTTCTCACCAGGAGAATGATTTGAAACAGTTTTCTGTGCATTGTAGTGCATTTGGAAGGCCCTTTTATTATTCATCTGTACATTTGAGTTAATGCTTCGAGAAATTGAGTGGTTTCAATATCTGACAGCCATCTCCAACCCCTATTATCCTTGTGTTTTGTAACGATGTAGATGTGTGGGGATAGTACAAGATGCTATTCTGGATTGTTGGTTTGCTGAACATGGGTTATAGGGATCAAAACTCTGCTCTTGCCTTCTGACTGGAGGCGTGTACACTTCTAACAAGATGGTTTCAATTTTTATAATTTTCTCTACTATTGAATATTTTTTTCTTGATCCTTTCTGTATGGTTTATGCTTTTTATTCCAACCAGGTTATATTTATTACAAAATACATTGTTTTTGCCTGAGGGGGTAAACTGGCAGAAGCTTTTGAATTTTTTTGGTTATTACTACTTAGGGGAATGTTTACTCCACAGTGACAGCTAACGCTCTTTAGTAATTTTCCCACATTATGATGACTAAAGTGGGACAAAGCCACTCGTTAGTGGCAAGAGTGGGCAGGGTGTGGGGGGGAGAGTGGGCGTCCCTTTACCGTGCGGTTACCAGTAGCCACATGCTTTGCAGACATTGTGGTTGCAGCTAGCGCCTTTTCTGTGGGTGGAATTAATTTCATTTGCAGTGCTTTCTCGCCACAATCCCTGCATTTTCACCGTGGTATCTGCTGGGGGAATGCGGGGCATGCCTCAGTAGATAACGTGTGACTTTTGCAGCTACCGTAGTGCTTTTTCTAGTAACACTTAGCACTAGCTGAAAAAGCCTACAATGCTTCAGTAAACATATCCCTTCATGTTCTTATTTGTGTAGTACATCTAGAACACCAGTGATGTTTTTGCGATAGAATTCCTTAATATGAACTGGTACTGGTTGAATCTGATTTTAAATATATGCCTCAGATTTGAATACGTTTCTTAATAAAACTCCTTTAATCTACTGTCAGATGGGTAGAAGGTTGGAAATGAATCTTCATGGATGAATAGAATGTGACTGTTTAAACAGTCAGTGGAACTAGCGCTCAACATGAAGGACCTAACTACTTTTAAAAACTGAGATTTTAGATCTTTAAAATAGAGAATTTTTGAGTACAGAGGTTTGAATGAGCCCTTAATACTGTAGAAGAGAACGCCCTCTGAAAATTGGAGGATAATGCTAAATAGTTCACTGCTGTAAATGTGTAAAGGGTCTCCTAATATTTTGTACTTTATCGGATGCTCTAATGTAGGAATTTGAAAGGGCCATATTTTATTTCCCTTTTTATGTAGGAGAGAAAGCTGCCTTTTTATCAACCTGCATTACATGAAGCCATTATCTTTTATGCAAACCTTTATCAGACGAGTGTGGGCATTTTTATACAATACTTATCCTTTTACAGCAAGAAGCATAAAAGACACTTTCTCTGGGGGAAGAAAACGCTGGCTTATCTCACGGTCAGACTACCATAGACTCAAAAGACTTTAAATAAAAAAACAGGATATTAGAAGATGAATTATCCACTTGTCTTCCTGCTGCCAGGCATCCTTTGGTGGTTCCTATGTCAGTCTTTCTGGTGTAGTGTTTAAAAGTAGAAAATCAGGTAGAGAGCAGCAATGCTAGCCGAGGAAAGGAAGGACTCTGACCTACAGGTTATAATCCTCTTGGGGCTGCTGGCTGGAGATGGAGTTGTAGCACAGAGGAAATTCCAGAATTTAGGAGATGATCTTCAACGCCTGGCAAAGTCCCATTATAGCTAGCTTCAATACACACCGCAAAACCTAGGGTAAAGAAGAAAGATTTAAGTGTACTGGGAGAAGAGGCTGTTTGTGGAACAGTAAGGGGCATGTTTACTAATGTGTATTAAGATTTTGCAGCGAATGCCAGGCATTAGCACAAGAAGTGCTAAATTAGTCTGCACAGCACTCCCCTGGCAGCTCATGCAGTGAACCTGCAGAAATTGACGCCACACATTGGGGTAGGGTTAGTTTCACCTGTGATGCCTGCAACTTTAATTTTGTCTAATGAATTTTATAATAAACATACACACTTGAACAGAAAAGTCCAATTTGGTGTTAAAACAAATCAATCATAAGTCAATAAGGGTAATACAGTTACATAAAGGAGGACACTAGCCCACAATAGTAGGGGGATAGTCCATACAAAAGACCCAGGAAAAGAAAATAATTTTGTTGTTCAGGCAAAACAGAGATGGCTGCTTGAAACAGCAGGCATAACCTATAAACATGGGTCATAGATGGGTCACTGATCCGATACAAGAGACCAAAGCAGCAGGATCAGTAAATGCATATCTAGCAGACCTATATCTAATCGCACATTTACATGGAAATTTTAGGAAAAACAGGGCTCCAAGCTGAAGCAACCCAGGCCTCAGAAGAAACTCCTTCCTCTGCCTCTAGGTTTCCCTAGAAACAGGATAAATTCTGATCTTATGAGATGAGAACAAATCATCTCTGTCAAAAAAATAGCTGCATGAACCAGTCCCGATCCGATGGTAATGCAGAAGTCACAATCAAGGTCGCAGCTCTGGCCTGCTGAAAGCCTGAAGTCTCAAGGACTGCAGAAACATCCAAAATATCCATAGTGACTGCCTGATCCTGGGACTGTTGTTGACAGACTCTGCGCAAAGGCAAATAATAAATCTTAGAAATAGGAGGCACAGCTTCGGAAGAAACTTTTTAAGACTTCCAACAAATATCTTTTAAACATCTCAGGTGGAGTTGAAAGAGGAACTTTGGGACAGTTGATGATCCTCACATTTGCTTACCTCCACGTTATGCCTCCACTTTGTACCATAAGAGGGAATTATCCTTTACCAAAAGTTCCGCTGAACCAGAAATCTTAGAAAAACATTCTTCAGTCCTAGAAATCTCTTCCTTCATCCCCTGAACCTCTTCTTCCAATTATGTTGCCCATTGATCAACTGAAGGAAACCTTCACAGTTAGAGCGTCCAAAGTCGGAGCTAGGACTCTGCCGAAGTCGGCAATAGCCTGCCAAATAGTTTTTAAAGAAAAAACTTTAGGGCACTGTAGGAGAGCCAAGAATGGAAAGAGAAGCCACTGACTGACCTGGAGGCTACCAGAGACCGCTGCCCAGATAACGAAGGAAAACGATTTGCCTCTGACTGATCCATTGCCACTAAACTCTGCTTCTGCTGCCCTCTGGTGCTACCAGCCATGAGTTGGAAAGTAGCTGCAGCTCCCACAGGTGAGCGAGTCAATTGCGGCCCCGGCCTGACCAAGAAGTGTGGGGGAAGTCTGTGGCTGTACTGGAGGGACCCACTGCTCCGGGCTTAAGGAGATCTTGGAGCCAGAAGACGGGCCATGGCTCCCAGCTTTGACACATTGCTTCAACAACTGCACTCCGGAGCCACAATCCTGCATGCTTGAGCCTAGAAGACAAAGTTAAAATGAAGCAGCAGCCATCTGGGTTTGACTAGGCTGTGATGGAGGTTTAGCCCGAGATTTGCCCTTGTTTCTCCATCTAGGCAAATGCTCAGCAGTCGGCATCCGCCATCTTGGAATGTCCTCCTTCGAGCATGGATATTTTCCGATGCCTGCGACATTGATAGTTACTGTACACTAGTAATGCCTGTGGTAACTGTGCATTGTTGACATGCCCGTACTCTTCTCCAATCCTACCCGCACATGCAGATAATGTGTGATCAGCAGATAGCACTGAAAATTGCCACGTTATCTGCATTTGTCCCGTGTTAGTTGTTAGTGTGGCAGCAGGGCACTATGTTATCGGCCGTGTTAACAGCTGACGTGCTTTAATAAACATGCCCCTAAAAGTCTATATTGCGATAAGAAATTCAGACCATGTACTGACAGGCTTTTAATCTAAAGGAAGGGGATAGTTGATGGAAGTCCATTGATTTGGGTTGGCTCCCACAAAAAACAAAGGAAAAGACACTCTGGGAAAAATCATGAAGCTGATGACTTCATTAGACTACTCTTTCTAGTAAGAAAGTAGAAGAGAGCAGGTGGGAAGAGATACAGAGGAGAGGGAGGTTGAAAACTCCATTACAAATGCTCATATACTAGGCAATAAAATTCCAAATCTGCAGGCCCTAATGATGGAAGGCGGGCTTGGATATTTGTTGCTGCCATGGAAATGTGGCTTAGTGAGACCCTTGAATTGGGGATACTGCCATACCAGGATATGATATATTGAGGAAGAATAAGAATGGCGGAAAAGGGAGAGACACAGCTCCTTTATGTAAGAAAAATTTAAAGCAATTGAAATGCAGGGGGGGAATGGAGGAAATATGGCACTCTGAGCCATTTTGGAAAAAGGCAGTGCTACTTCCATTTTAATTTGTAGTCAGCAGACCTCAAATTCCGATGGGCAGATCTGGCCAAAGACTTAGAAAATATTAATTTGCTAGATATGATTTGGAGCATAGATGAGAAATAGAAG
Organism: Ichthyophis bannanicus; assembly: GCA_033557465.1. Lineage (NCBI taxonomy): Eukaryota > Metazoa > Chordata > Amphibia > Gymnophiona > Ichthyophiidae > Ichthyophis > Ichthyophis bannanicus. The sequence continues at coordinate 1,790,707,805 of CM066031.1, read as the reverse complement.
GATTCCGGGCGTCCTTTAAGGGGCTCTGCTGTGAGAAATGTGATGGGACCCACAAGGGAAGAGCTGATACTCAACCTGGCATGTGTGAATGGCGATAACTCTCATTTAGGTGGGCTCCTGTCATCAGATGGTATGGTTTGATTATAATGGCAAAGGAGGAGGTGAGTCGCACAAAGCCGAAGGTTCATGAACTTCAAAAATATTGACTTTGATAACATAGGGAAGTAGTTTTTTGTAGGTAGTGTTGGCAGGGTGGGAGGAGATTGGTTAAAGTATAACGGTGGGCCCAACTAAATTGATTTTAATATAGCCACCAATCTGTCAGAAAAGTACATAAAAATAAGAGGAAATGGAAACTGAGTCTCCAAAGAATCGGAAGACAAAATAAAGGCAAAAGATTTAGCATTCAAAAAGTAAAAAATCTTAAAGAACAATGCAGAGAAGAATTTCAGGTCAAGCTGAAAGAGATGAGGAAAGAAATCAAGAGGGCAAAAGGGAGAATAGCTAAAGAAGTAAAGTTTCACAAAATATTTTTCATGTTTGCTAGAGAGAGAAGGGAGATCACAGGTGGAACTGTCAAGTTGAAAGGCGACAGAGCAATATGAGGAAAAAAATGCTAACCAAATACTACTACTGTGTGGCAGTCACTAAAGAAGGCTTTGAACAAAGACTACTGATTATTGGCAAGGGTATAAATAGAAGCAAGGTGGATTATTTGTGTGGAACTGGCAAAACTGAAAGTGGACTCAACATGGGACTAAGGTGGGTCTAACAAAATAAAATTTGGAAATTGGAATTCTTCCACGAGATTGGAGACAAACTGATAGTCCTTTCTATAAAAGTGGTAACAGGAAACTACAAACAGGTTGTCACATTTCTCATCACTGAGATAAAACTAAAGGAGATTCTACAGAAGCAAAGGTTATTAAACTGCCATCCGAGATAGCTGAGGAGGTATGACTTTACCAGAGTCAGATCATATCAAATGAATCTGATCTATTTCTTCAGTTGGATGACTAAGAATTTATTTATTTAGACAGTTTTGTATACCACCTTATCCTTCAATCAAAGTGGTCACAACACAATTGGGGGATACATTTTAACACGAGGGTATATGAGACACATACACTAATACTTACAGGGAACATGGGCAATGGAGGGTTAAGTGGCTTGCCCAAGACCACAAGGAGCACCTGTGGGACTAGAAACCCCAGTCCTTCCGGCCCAAGGTTGCTGTCCTCTAGTGGGATTTGAACCACCGACCTTCCGGCTTGAAGTACCTTGCCCAACCACTAGGCCACTCCTCCCTTCAAGGATGTGTGCTAAATGTGTTTTTGATAGTCTTGGAAGTAGACTTACGCATAACTGAGCATCCTTGGGGGGTAAGCTCCCAAGGTAGAGGATTAAAAATTGGTTGAGTGATGACAGAAGGTGGTAGTAAATGGACTGCACTCCAAGGAGAGAGCAGTGAATGGTCCTGGAGTCGGTTCTGCTCAATATTTTTTTTTCGTTTTGCACTTGATAGTAAGATCTGCAACTCGGTGGACACCTCTAAGGGAGTAGACAGAATGAGAAATAATCTAAGTGAGCCTGAAGAGTGGCCAAGTGCTTGGCAAATAAAATTTAAATTAGTGTGAGGAGTAGCCTAGTGGTTAGGCCTGGGTCCAGAAAGACCAGGGTTCAAATTTCACCAATAATCTTTGTGACCTTAGGCAAGTTGCTTAACCCACGGCTGCCTTGGGCACAAATTAACAGGCCGATGCTGAAAGCTGGTGCTGAAGTCGCATGCTTATTAGCTGTGTACATGTTTTTTTGTAGCACACCAGTCATTGCCAGTATGCAGCTAAGGGCATATATGCAGATGAGCTGTGCACAAAACCGTGGCGTAAAGTTGAAAGGAAGGGAGTCAGCAGATGTGCTACAAGTGGCCGTATGTGCATGCACATAAATGTCAAACACTCACATTATGTGCCCAGGATGTGCAGGTTCTTTTGGCGCTCACCCCATAATAAACACGATTTCACCCAAAAACACTTTTTTTAAAAATGAAATAACCACAAAGACTTAAAATAAAAGATTAAATATAAGTGAATCCAAAAAACACACAAGGATAAGAAGCAAAAAAAACATGTCTTGAACACTGAACTTTCACTTATATGCTGGAAGTTACCTTTGATGTGAGAATTTTCTGCGTGAAGTGTAACTGTTCACTGGTACATGCTTCACGCGCAAGACGTTTGACACTTCAGACCAGGCATAGAGATACTGGCGCTCCTGCTGGTTATGTAATCCTCTATGCATTTCTTTGCATTGGAAACAGACTTCAGCACCATTTGCATATTATTTAAATACGCTTGGCATTGCCCTGTGCGCATCCCTTTCTTTTGTTTTTTGCATTTGACGTGGTGGAACTTGCGCTTGCTTATAAGTTGCGTTATCTGCATGCAAAGGGCACACTAGTCCTTCTGTATTGCCTCATTAAGTAGTAAGCCTTCTGGGGATAGGGAAATGCCTATTGTATCTGAATGTAGCTCGTCTTGAACTACTACTGGAAAGGCGTGAGCTAAATAAAATACAAAAATTGCAGAATCGTGCATTTGGGGTGCAGAAATCTAATGGAATGGTTTAGACTGGGTGGTGAGGAGCTGATATGTTCCAATCAGGGGAGACATGTTGAGAAGTGTGTTCTGAGAGAAGCAGAACAATGTGACAAGATGGTGACTAGGGCCAGAGGGATGCACAGGGAGAGGCTTAACAAACATAAAAAGAAAAGTGGTTGTCTGTCTCTCTCTCTCTCTCTACAGGTCATTGATGAGGCCTCGCCTGAAATCCTGTGTTCTGTTCTGGAAGTGTATTTCTGTGCACAAAAATGACATTCTGCAAAATTCTGAATACTTGTTCATATAATGCAATATAGTAGTTGTCTTTCTGAGTAATAATTTTACAGTTCTGTGCTGTATCTTTTATTACTTTTTAAAAAGCAATCATTTTGTAAAATGTTTGTGTGTGTTTTGTGTGTTTTTTTTTTGTGCAGAATTCCCCTTCATAAGTCCTGGCTCATCTTCCCAGCTTGCTTTCCCCCCCCCTCCCCCGGCTTGACCACCCCATTGCTTTCTCTTGTCCTGCAGGCTCAACCCTTCCCTGACTCTTTATGCCACCTTATACCATAGTCTCTCTCTTTTCACCCCTGCTCTCTGCATAACCCAGACTGGAGCCCTGTGCCCTCGGTTCTCTGAGTTGCTTTTCCTACTCCATGCTCAAACTTTCTGCCCATTTCCAAAATTAGATTCTCGCCCTGTTCAGCTCCATAAGCAGCTTGCTTTTTTGGCTTCTTCCAAACTGCAGGCCGGTGCTGCTTCTGCAGCCCTCCTGTTTTTAACAGCTGTGTGGTGCCAGTGCTGCCTTGCTCTAATCTATTGCTTCCCCCTCCTGACTGTGTAGGACATGCCCGCTCTACTGCAAGGAGGAAGCAGTATAGCTGATGGGGCCCTGTGCCGTAGGAAGCAATGGAGAGAAATGTCGCTGGCCATCCATAAGTGACAGAGAGGCTGCTGACGCTGGTCCACATGCAGAATTTGGTGCAAATTCTGCCAACTGCACAACTGCTCTTGTTCAGATCTTGCCAGGCAGGGAAGGTGTTACTTATACCCATATTTGTTATGACTGAAAATTGTGGGGAGGCCTTAAGGGTGTTCTGGAAGTGGTGAAATTCAGCTGTGCTCTGTGCAGTTTTGATCAAATAATGGCCAAATAGCAGGTTTAACTAGTCCTACAAAGTTGTATGTTTACTGTCTCTGATTTTATGACACTTTTTGTATGGCTAATTGATCTGTACAGAGCTATATGGCCACCGTGGTTCTGGAAACTGAGCTGGTGGTCTAAAAACCCATGGAAGAGGATTTGTTTTGTTTTTTTGAGGGAGGCTCCTTCTTTCTGCCTTCTCTCTCTGCTGGTGCCATGACCCCTCATGCTGCGGGAGGGTTTTCTCTTGTTTAATAGCCCCCTTCTTTCCGCAGCTCAGTCATTTCCAAGGCAGTTCTTGGTCAGTGGCGCAGACCACAGCTCCCTCTGGATACTAAGTCTGCTGTGTAGAGGTTGCTGTTGAGTGAAGGTCTCTTTGTCATCCCATAGTAGCCAGGGGTGTGGAATGCAGATGTGGGATTTGAACCCAGGTTTTCTACATAGCAGTTGCCACAGAGTTGAATTTTTTATTTTCCTTTATTATGGAATTGGATAAGCTGTATTCATCAAAAATATTTGCTGGACTTCTAAAGTTGTGCCTTTTTGCTGAATTATGTGTTTGCCCTTATTGGATGAAGAATGAAACTTTGTAAAATGAATCTTTATTAAAGGCTTGATTGCTAGGATATTTGTATTAAGGGATGTTACTTTTCTGCATCATCTTCTTTGTAAATGGAGCCAGTGTAGTTCTTTGTCAGCTGCTACAAATCTCTCCGTTTCCTAAGCCTGTTAGAGCCTCTACAGGAGCAACTGGGGAGAAGCAACCTTTTGTTCATGTTTGTCACAATCCTATCCCTGGAGGAGGTATAAGCAGTGTTGGGGTACTGGGTTACACCCTCTATTGGTTCCTTTTTAAATCTTATGTAGTGGTTTAAATGTTTGATTCCCCTTGTGTTAGATTAATAAGTGTCTGAGGTTTTCGTTTTATTTTATTGTGAGTAATCCAATTCTTGACATAAATATATTTTTAAATACTGTCGTATATCTACTGTGGTTTATTTTATTTCAATCTCCCTTGTTAATGATGGAGATGATATTGAAGGACGCGCCTGTGCTTGTCCTCTCACGTTCTCATGATGAACAGGCCAAATACTTGATTGAAGTGTATAGGACGTCTTCGGTGCAAAGGAGAAAAGCCCAGCTGGAAGGAGAACGAAATTTGTGGCATGTAGAACACACGGCCTCTCCCAAGGAAAATGCTGTTGTCTTAATTTTATTTGAAGAGGATTGATGTCTGCTACTAAGTAATAAAAATACTAAACTTCCTTTACGTTTCTCCGGGCCAGTCCAGGAACTCTCGGGTAGTCTCCAATCCCCTTCAGCAACTGAGGACTGATCACTGAAAACTTTCTCCTGACAGGCTACCTAGCCCCCCCCTGGAGTGAGAAGCTCAGTCTTTCAGTCCTCAGCAACTGAACAGGACGTGGTAGACAGGCTCCCTGGAGTGTCATGGAGAAACGTTGGATTTCATTTGTTTTCAAGCAAGAGAAGCTTTGACCGGGTATTTGCCCTAGCGGGGTGATAATCGTGTTTTTTTTTTTCACCTGATTAAAAGAGATTTATAAGTTTGACACAACAAAGAAACGGCTGCAGACTTCCCTCAGCGGCAAGTAGGGCAGAGCCTGCCTGTTAATTGCCTTGCTAGCAGTTCTGTTTCTCCGCGGCGGGAGGGAGACACTGGGGGCCCCAGAATCCACCCCTCTCGCTCCGGTTTGTGTGCGATCTCTCTCTCTCTCTCTCTCTCTCTGTCTTCCCCGCTAGAAGCGGGAGCAAGGAGTGAGCGCAGTATCAGCAGCTTCTCGGAGGTGAGTCGTGCGTGAGTGCAGTGAGTGGGCCGGCATTCGATTTGGCATCAGGCCTTGTTCGGTGGTGCAGCAGGTGTTCGGCAGTGAGCTGGCGGTTTGAGCGCATGTTGCCGGCGGCTCCGTGTCTGCACTGGTAATCGCCGGGGGCTTTCCGGTTCAGGTTTCTGTCGTTCGTGTGTGCGGGGCAGCTCTTGTGTGGAACGGCTGTTTGAAGGCATTATGGATTCCCCTTCTGCTATGGGGGACCTAGCAGCGGCTTCTCAGACTGCACAAATTAGTGCGGGAACGGCGGCCATTTTGGAGGGTCGGGCCGTTTCTGCAGAGCCTCATGGCAAGGCTGGGAAAAAGAAGGTGCGCGCCAAGAAGGTCCCGTTGGCTGGGGGGCCGGTGCAAGCACAGACTGGGGGATTCCCTGAGGGGGTGCAGTCCGTTTTTTCGCCGGATTTCATCTTGGCTCTGCACAAAGCTTATTGTTTTAAAGGTTAGTCAGGGAGTCTCCCAGGACGTTTCTCACACCCTGGGGGCTCCGTTGGAAGATAGGTTATTAGCAGACCCTGGAGAGGGGCCCTCTCAGCAGGGAATAGCTGCTGAGACAGGTGAGGAGACCTGCGGGTTGCATTTAGATCTGCCTTCTGCGGTGGAGGAGGGTGAAATCCTCTCGGAGGCAGGTTTAGACTCCTGGGCAGGGGACTTCGAAGACGGGGAAGTGCTGCCCAGGGAGGACCCTAATGTTGTTTTTTCCGGTGTTTCATAAGGAGGAGCTGGGAGCGTTGATTTCTCAGTCATTGGCGGCTTTAAATCTCGCTCTGCCAGTGGCTACGCAGGAGCCTCTGGAGGACCCTTTGCTTCAAGGTTTTAAACCGGAGCAGTGTTGTTTTCCCCTACATAGGGTAATACAGCAAATGATTGATTTTGAGTGGGAATGTCCAGAGGCCTCTTTGAGAGGGGGCCGTGCTATGGCTCGCCTGTATCCGTTGCCGCAGGAAGTGAAGGAGTTATTCCGCATGCCTAAGGTGGATGCTTTGGTCGCGGCGGTGACGAAGAAGACCACTATTCCGGTGGAAGGTGGTACTGCCCTTAAGGATCCGCAGGACCGGAGGTTGGAGGCGCTGCTCAAACAGGCGTTTGATTCGTGTGCTTTGTCTCTGCAAGCCTCCGTGTGTGGGGCGTATGTTTCCCAAGCCTCTATCCGGTGGCTCCAAGGGGGTCTGGAGCCTGCCAGGGAAGCGGGGTCGTCTCCCGAAGGGGCGAAGTTAGAGTCTGCGGCGGCCTATCTGGCGGACGCCTTTTATGATTTAGTGCGGATAGCGGCTAAATCTATGGCATCGGTGATTGCCGCTAGGCGGTTTCTCTGGCTTTGAAATTGGGCAGTGGATTTGTCCTCTTAAGACTCGGCTGAGCAAGCTGCGGTATAAAGGGAAGCTGCTTTTTGGTGAAGCACTAGAGAAGATGGTTAAGGATTTGGGGGATTCTAAAGGAGGTCGTTTACCGGAGGATAGACCGAAGCTAACAAAGCAGAGTCCGCTGTCACGAGGACAAAGCAGGAACAGGTTCCGGGGCTCTCGTTTTTCTCCGTATCAGAGAGGCCGGTTTCTCTCCAGGGGTCAGCCCTTTCGTGGAGCGCGAGGGTTCGGCAGGGGATACTTTGGTGCCCAGCAGAACCCTAACAAGAAGTCTCAATGAAGGGACGCCGGTCCAGGCGGAGATTCCGGTGGGAGGTCGTTTACAGGAGTTTGTCTCCGTTTGGGCCGCTGTTACGTCAGACCGGTGGGTGCTGGAGGTCATTCGCGAAGGGTACACCCTGGAGTTCTCTCAGCCGCTGGCGGGGGCCTTCGTGAGGTCCCCATGTGGGTCCCCAGCGAAGGCAGTCGCCATCTCGGACACGCTGCAGCGGTTGTTGCAGCTCCGAGCGGTGGTGCCGGTGCCTCCCGACCAGTACGGTTTAGGTCGATACTCGATTTATTTCATGGTTCCCAAAAAGGAGGGTTCTTTTCGGCCTATTTTAGATCTCAAGCATGTCAACCGGTGTTTGCGCGTGCCGCATTTTCGCATGGAGACGCTCCGGTCCGTGATAGGTTCCGTTCAGCCTGGAGAGTGGCTTTCGTCGATAGACTTGACGGAGGCTTATCTGCACATTCCCATCAGGGCTGACCATCAGAAGTTTTTGCGTTTCGCGGTGCCCACGAGTCATTTCCAGTTCAGGGCGATGCCTTTCAGGCTAGCGACTGCGCCTCGCACCTTCACAAAGGTGATGGTGGCTGTGGCTTTGCGCCTGGAGGGCATTCAGGTGCATCCCTATCTGGACAATTGGTTGATTCGGGCGCCCTCGAGGGCAGTCGGAGGCCGCCTCCAGGAGGGTGGTGGCCTTTCTGGAGAGTCTCGGCTGGGTTATCAATCAGGCCAAGAGCAAGCTGCAGCCAGTGCAGTGCCTTTCTTATCTCGGAGGGTATATAGAATGTGTCACATTCCTCCTCGATTCTCACCACCACCAAAAAGTTGTCTAATAGACAATATTTTGGTGGTGGTGAGAAGTGAGGAGGAATGTGACACATTCTATCTAACCTTTTTGATGTCTTGGACATCTGCACCTTGCCCACTCACAATCTTAAATGACAGAGGTGTAAGGCAGGGGTCTCCAAATCCAGCCCTGGAGGGCCACAAACCAGTCAGGTTGGCAGGATATCTCTAATGCATATATATCTCATGCATATTCATTAGGGCTATCCCGAAAACCTGATTGGTCTGCGGCTCTCCAGGACCAGGGTTCCCTACCCCTGCTCTACACCATGCAGGGATGAATTTAGCTCTTGGTTTGCATAGGCACAAAATGTAGATGCACCTGTTTTGGTCGTAGGGGAGGCGAGGTCTGTGCAGATTACTGTCCTCCGGAGCTTTGTTTAGGGTTATACTTGGTGCTCCATTCAGGTTAGCCACCTCCTTTTTTTGAAATGTAAAGATTTAAGTTTGCTTTGGCTCAAAAAAACAAATTAGAGGTGAGTAACCTGCATGGAGATTAGAAAAGCATAGAGGGGGCCAGTCTACATGGAGCAACAGATATGACACTGGAACAAGACTCAAGTAATGTGGTGTGGGGGATGTGGCAGCACAGAGGAAGAGGTGTGTTTGGGTCAAGAAGAAAGGACTCAAGTTCTTCTTTGTATTGCCTCTGTGTTGCAAGGGACAATTACATCATTAACATTCTCGGCAGGAGGCATTGACTTATGCCTTCTAAATCTTGGCACCAGAGGTAAGCGCCTCTGTTGCCTATACTTAAATCTGAGCTTGACAACACCACCAGCTTTTCCTTGCAGACATCTGAGGCGCAATGGGGCCCAGATCCTCTGTACCGAGGGCCCTCAGCAGCAAATACAGCTGTGCATATTCCCCAGGCTTGTGCTGTCCTTGTGGGGACCCTGCGTGACACAGCTCCTCTTGCCTGCTTTCCTGCTTCTGTTTCACTCTGACTAAACACGTGCCAGAAGCAGGAAGGGATCCTGTGGTTTGTCTATAGTTTGCTTCTCATATGAGCGAAAAACGCTTGACACCCACGCTGGGAGCCCATCGCTGTCAGTGGCTTCACTCTTCAGGCTCTTGACTGGATGTTCTGTTGGTACAGGTATCTGGTTCTAACAATGAAGGTAGATAGAGGCAGAGTATATTGGGAGGATCCCAAGAGGAAATGGGGCACAAGATGCTCTCGAGCCCTTTACTTTCTATAGACGTTCTGGTGTTCCTTCTATCAAACTGGCGTAAAGATGTATGATGCATTAATGTTGGTCCCCTTCTCAAACAACTACCGGTAGGAGCGAGAGAGCCTGTAGCAGGGTCCTAATGAGGCTGGAAGCCCCGCTCCTGAGAAAGTAACAGAGTTGAACACAAACGCAAAAGCAAGCTCCCTGTCAAATAATTTTCCATTTTTAATTTCAGCTGCTAAGCGATCTAAAAATAAACTCTGATAGCTTTGCTATGTTAATGTTTCCTTGCAGGCACGAGTAGGCTTTGATTAATTAGCTATTGTTTTGCTGTCTCTGGGATGCATTGAGGGGTTTCTCCATGTGATGCCTGGGGTGGGCTTGTTTTAGGTTTGTTTCTAACCTTCCCAGAAAGACACTGTTTGTCGAGCGATGCAGAAGTGTGTTTAGCCGTTCGTGCAGGCGTCTTGCATTGTTTTATAGGAGCATATTCTGCACTAGCGTGGGTGCAGAACGCAGGAAGGAATCTAATGCACGCAGAAATAATGCGCTAAAAGCAGCACGCCACGCATTTAAATCTCTTTAAGTGGGTGGTAATGAAGCAATTAACTATGCAGAGAAGTGTGCAGAAAACCAGAAGGCTGAACTCGATGTGAGATTTTAATGCAAGGTCCGAGGATTAGCTCGTAGTAGATCTGTGGTCAGTGCTGATGAATAATTTATGGCTGCCCGTTCAGCGTGCAGCACTCACAACTTTTTTTTTTCTGACTTTGCTGACGAGAGTGCTGAAAAAAAAAACAGCTGTGGAAATGTGCTGCATCGATGTTATGCCCATGTGCTGGAATGCCGCCTGGTATATAAACAGCATTTTTATTCTAATCAGAATTTCTGCTCGGAATAAAATTGCCGTTTGTGTGTCAAATAGCATTCCAGCACAAGTGCCAAGCTTTTTTTTTTTTTTTCCCTTTTTTTTTGTGCACAGGATATAGGTGCTGCTAACGCAGAACCATGTGCAACGTGGATCTGGTTTGCTCTCCTTGTTTAGTGCAGACTTTGCGCACCGCTCGTTTGCAGTCAGTTTTGTTGACGGCATCAGTGAGCAAAAGTTCTACATAACTTGTTTCTGAAATCCCGGTGCTAGAGCTTTGGCCCTGGACTCGTGCAAGGTTGCTCCATCGAGCTCTCTGTGGTAAGTGTAACGGCAGGGCTGCCTTACCAATGCTTTTGCAACTGCTCAGATTAACTATTATGTGGCAGTGGGGCATGTTTTGCAAAGTTTAGGACTGGAGAAATATTCTCTTCCTTTTCCTAGTTTCTGAAGGACAAGAAAGCTTATAAGATGACTTTGTGGGTTCACCTCTCAAATAAGTTTTGTGTTTGGTATTTTTATCAATTCCAAATTTTCAGGACATGTTAAAAGGACAGGAAAACTCTGATAGGGGTGTAGCACCTCCTTGCAGGTGTCTCAGGGTTCATGGCTGGTTTGGCAGGAGTGCCCCTGGGGAAGAAGGGTGTTAGCAGGTGGGATTTCCCTCCTTTGTCTCTAGGAAAGTCAAAGTGTGACTGTTAAAGCTGGCCAGCAATGCAAACTTTATTAAGTTCTACAATTCTAAGTTGATAGACGTACCAACAGCATATTTAAATAGTTCAGGTTCTAATCTTGAAGCATAACCACGCAAAAAAAACAGAAAATCTTACACGTTCTACAGAGGATCGGAGAACCATTTGGAAGAGTACTAACCTTCACACAATAATAGCCATAAGATAGAACTCTTTTTCCCTCTCCTGTGTTCATTTACCAGATATCTTCCCCCCCCCCCTTTTCGTCCCATAGTTCTCACCATATGCTGGAGTGCAACTGAACTTGTAGTTGCTGTAAGTCCTGGAAGGATCTGCTGTGCCAGGCCTGGCCTGTGTCTGCTGCCAAGCTGTTTGGTCCCAGAACGCTTCCTCAGTGGTTAGCTTCACCCCTATAAGGCTAGGCCTCTCTCTGCCCAGAGGGGGTTGCTGCTCTGCCACCATTTCTGCTGCTGGTCCTCCCTCTACCTGGAGGCAGTTCCTGCTCTATTGCTACAGCTCTTCTTCCTGGGGGGGGGGGGGGGGGCTGTTTTGCTGCTGGATCCTGTCAGCTGCTGTCAATCGGGCAGGGCCAGCCTGCCCACTAGGTGGCTGCCTAGGGTGTAAGACACAAGTGGGTGACACTGCAACCCTTCCACCATTCTTCGAAGCAGGGGCGGAGCAAACTGATTTAGTGTTATGGCGGGCACCTGTGTGCATGTATGTACACTGGAGGCCTGCTGCTCCTGTCCCTCCAACAGAAAGTTTGAATTAAAGGGATGGCAGGTTATGAATGCACACTGGGATGCTTTAAGACTGCTGTGGCGCCCAAGCGGTTTACTCTGCCGCCACTTTGAAGGATAGTGGAGGGGTTGCAGTACCACCCACCCCCAGGTGAGGGGGAAGGGCAGAGGGAGATGATGGGAGGATAGGACCTGGGCTGCCACAGGGTGTGGCAGGTGGACAGAAATCCTTGGGTCAGCCCTGCTTCCTCCTTTTGGAAGTAGTTCTTGCAGTTGTAGCTATTTGAACTTTATAGCGGGCATTCAGCTTGCCTACCTTGAAGGGACCCTCCTCCTCAGCCAGACAGAAAGCTAGAGAGACAAATAATGCAAGCGCTTTTTCTCTGGCTAATCTTAAATTATTCAGCTTGTACCCAGGACCCATGCTGCACCCCTCTTCTTTTTATTTTGGAGTTGACCACCTTAGTGAATACATTCCTGAAGCCCTTTCATTCTCCCCAATATGTGTATCCCAACAAACAAGTCAACTGGACCGGATGGTATACATCTGAGGGTGTTGAAAGAACTGAAATATGAGATTGCAGACCTACTATTAGTGATCTATGAACTATCATTAAAATCATCTGTAGTGCCTGGAGAATGGCCAATGTAATGCCAATTGTTAAAAAGGGTTCCAGGGATGATCGGGGAAACAGACTGGTGAGCCTGATATCGGTACCAAGCAAAAGGGTAGAAACTATTATAAAGAATAAAATTACTGAACATGTAGGTAGTCAGTCATGGTTTAATGGGAAAAAGTCAACATAGATTTAGCCAAGGAAAGTCTTGTTTTACCAATCCGTTATACTTTTTTTTTTTTTTTTTATATTTAAAGTTTTTATTCACAATAGATAGAATACAAACAACAAGCACTTTGCAGGTAAATATATACAAAATTCAATACAGTGAGCTGCAGGACCCCCTGCCCCCCCCCCCTCATAGCACGAGCCCCACAGCCAACTAGTGAGCCCCCTCGTCCCTGCATGACCGGCACCTTATTGTGAGAAATTTTAACCGTTAGCCATCCTAGTGGCCCACAGCCCAGGTCCCCCCCCCCAACCCCACCCCCCCTCCACCCTCCCCCCAGCTTCTCCGCCCCCCCCCGGGCCCCCCCCACCCCTCCTCCCCTAGCCAACCCTAACCCCCCTCCCCAAATTGCCCCCCTCCAATAACTGGGTATCTTTGCTGAGATAGCTCCATACCTTTTCCCACCTCTGGTCAAAAGTGTCCACCCGGTGTGTCGCCGCGCTGCGGTCAACTTTTCCATCAAATACACCTGTCGCAAGCGCTCCACACAAGGCCCCACCTGAGGCGCTTCCCTCTGTCGCCATCGATAAGCCAGCTCGCAGCGGGCCGCACTCAAGCATGCCTGTATCTGTCTCTGGTCCCCTTCAGGCCCCCCCTCCCTCCACCACCCTAGCAAAAACCCACCCGGGTCAAGCCGTACCTCCCGGCCCACCACCTCTGCAACCCACCGCCGGATCTGCCCCCAATAAAGCTGGATGGTTGGGCACGTCCACCAAATATGATAAAACGTGCCCACTTCCCCACATCCCCGCCAGCACTGATTAGACACCCCAGGGAACATCCTATGCAAGCGGTCCGGAGTGTAATACCACCGCATTGTCACCTTGCACCAGTTCTCCCTGATGGCTATCGACCAAGGCATCAGCCGCAACTGGTCGTACACCTGCTTCCATTGCCCCTCATCCAGCTCCACACCTAAGTCCCTTTCCCACTCTTGTTGGTACCGATGCTTCCCCCGCAAGGGCCCCTGCAGCGCCCGATATAGGGCCGAGGTGAGCCCCGGGGACGTCCGTTTCCCATACCAAACCACCTCTAAGGGGGTATAGTCCCGGACCATCCCCTCCTTCCCAAGCTTCTGCCGGAGGAAGGAAACTACCTGCCCATAATAAAAGCGGTCCCCTTCTCTCAGCCCATACTGTTCTTGCAAGGACACAAACGGCACCCACTCGCCCCCATCTAGAAACTGGTAGAAACAGCGCAGGCCCCCCTTCGCCCACCGCCTATAACAACCCCCCTCCCTCCCCGGGTGGAAGTCCGCCGTTTGGCACAATTCCCGCATCAACGAGAAACCCCTCCCCCCAACCTCCCCCACCCCCATTCTAGCCTTGTCCCACTCCCGAAGCACATGTCGCACATACGGGCTATCACCGTCCCCTAATCCGTTATACTTTTTTGAAGGTGTTCTCGACTGTTGATTACTCCTTGTAGCCCATGATTGAGATTGTGTGAGTCTTGCCATGTTTCTCCCATATGCTTTGGGATGAATACTGAGAGACCTCTGGTGGCTGAAGTGGATAGACGCATGAGTGATGTCATTGAAACCTAGGCTTTTCATTGGTTCTTTGTCTCCACCAGTCTGCTGGTGTGGGAACACAACCCACTTGTCTGAACTGCTCTAGCAGGACTCGAGGAAAGGACATAAGGTAACATTTTATTTACCAGTTAATCAGCATTTGCTTTGAAAAGCATCTCACAGCCTCTTCCATATTTAAAACCCCAATTAACTCCTCACAGATCTCGCAAACTTCCAAAAACGTCCTTATAAAATTCAAGGAAAGGGGGTCAGAAGTAGACAGCCATGTGGACTGAAGCACATGGCTTGCCACAGGCACCAAAGGGGTAGCACAAAGCTGCCATGGTCTGATGCCCTAGGCCACCTAGTGGATGGGCTGACCCTGCACACAAATTCGACCATTTAACTTTCTTGCTTAAAATACTCATAACTTACAAGGTCCTAAAAAACAGGATGCCCAACTTATTTCCACTTGTTGCTCATGCCACATATGTCTTTCACCCAGTCCTTTCCACTCAGGAAAACCTGCTTGTTCCCCTACTTCGAAAGGCAGACTTGAGGCCACCAGGCAGTCCGTGCGCTTTTTTTTTCTAGTATGTTCTGGAATGCTCTGCCCTCTAATCTCCGAACTGAATCCTCATTAAAAAAGTATAGAGGCAGGTTGAAGATCCACCTTTTCGCTCCGTCTTTTGATGGGCTCTGAATAGACTTTCATAGATGGACTCTTGAGCCAGGTTCAGAATTGTCGGGCCTTTAGAGTAATGCAAAGAATAGCATGAGAAGGAACTAAACTCTTGTGTTTTTGTTTTCCTATCATTATTATGGAGTTCCTTTTCTCCTCCTAGTTGTATTTGGAAAAACTGCTGATATTTTTGATGTAAGATGATATAGTAAATCCTGTAGTAAACATAAATGTGTTGAGGGTGATGGATGAGACTGAGGAGAGTCTGGTTAAGTGTGACAGTTATCAAATGAGCAGATGGGGAGAAGTGAGGTGGAGAGGTTTTTGAGAGTGAGCAGTTGGAGAAAAGGACAGGATTGAGTCAGTGACCATGCTGGTGAGTAGAGGTGGTAGAGCATAGCTGAATGAGGAGGTTTAGAACAAGGAGCTTTTGAATCTCCAGGAACAAGCAGGAATGAGTCTTCACACGTGGGAGACGTCGCCGATGGAGCCCGCACGGGAATGCTCCCCAGCATCCAAACACAAAGCCTTTGGGAGCACCCCTCGCGCCTGCGTGGTGGCTTCCCGCCCTTCCTACTGCCTCTCCCCAGTTTTTCGTTTTCCACGGAGCAAGCAGGACGTACCTCCTGCTACCGCAGAAACTTTTTTCTTTTTTCTTTTTCCTTTTCTTGTTTCTTGTGGTCGCGGCCTTTTTTCCCGCCGACACCGGCACCACCGGTGTTTTTTCTTTTAATCACTTGAGGAAACTTCTTTCCCTCTGGTCCTTTTGAGGCTTACCGGGCTTTCCAGCATGGAGCCTTCTTCCCCTAAGAAGTGCCCTCACTGTGGAGACTTCGTTTTTTACTTAGACTCCAATGCCTGGTGCCTCTCCTGTTTGGGCCCTGATCCTTTTTCCCCTGGTCCTCCGGGCTTCAGTATCGGGAGAAGACCTTCCCTTTTTCGGGTGTCCCTCGATGACGTCTTTCATCCTAAGGTGCGGTCATCGGTTTTCTCTTCTCTCCAGGATCAGGTAACCACACAACAGTCTGTTAAGACTAGCCAAGTCTTGAGGGGTGAGTCTCATGCGCGGCATGATGACGGCTCCGGCCTCCCCCTCGAATCCTCCTTGGCAAATAAACCCCGGCGGGAGTCTTCGGGCTCCAAAGCATCCGCGGGGTTTCGGGTTGTTCCTGGGGTTCGCTCCTCACAGAACATTCCCGAGCCATGCTCGAGGGTGGTATCCGCTTCGAGCGGTGCCAATTCCTCGGCGTCGGCGTCGAGTGTTCCACTCTTCACCAGGGATCGTCAGCTGGTGTCCTCGGCACCTCCGGGGCCGATCGACTCGACCCAGTCTGACTTTCCTGCTTCCAAGCCATGCGCGGGGGTGGTGCCCGCATCGGGCGGTACCGATCCATCGGCGTCGGTGTTGAATGTTCCACTCTTCACCGGGGATCGTCAGCTGGAGTCCTCGGCACCTTCGGGGCCGATCGTCTCGACCCAGTCTGGCGTTTCTACATCCCAGCCATGCGCGGAGGTGGTACCCGCTTCGGGCGGTACCGATTCCTCGGCGTCGGTGTCGAGTGTTTCACTCTTCGCCGGGGATCGTCATCTGGTGCCCTCGGTACCTCCGGGGCCGATCGATTCGGCCCGGACTGGCTTTCCTGCATCCCAATCCTGCACGGGGGTGGTACCGGCTTTTAGCGGCACCGCCTCCCCGGCGCCGGCATCGGTGTCGAGTGCTCCACTCCTCACCAGGGATTGCTGCCTGGCTCCCCCGGTACCTTCGGGACCTATCGCTCTGTCCCGGATGGGCGATCCCCTGGCATCGATGCGGACGTCGAGTGCTCCGCTCGTTGCTAGAAGGGGGGCCTCGGGGACTTCGATTGATTCGACCCAGCCGGGTTTTCCGTCGTCCCGGCCGGCAGCGGGGTTGGTTCCGGCGTCAAGAAGCGCCGTGCCCCGGTGTCGGCGCCGGGGTTGTGCGTTTCACTCCCCGCCAGGGCTCGTCGTCGGGTTACCTGGGTACCCTCGGGGCCGGTTAGTAAGCCCCGGAGGGGTTTTCCTCTCGGTAAGACAAGCTCAAGAGGAGTCCTGACGTCTAGCAGTGCCTATCTCCTGCAGTCGTCGCCGGTGTCGGGTGTCTTCCCCTTCACCGAGCTTCGTCCTCGGGGATCCTCGAGGCCTGCGGCATCGATTGATGCGATTCCGATTCGCTTTCCGGATTCGGCATCACCGGCACCGCCACCGCCAAGGGGGTCGGTCTCCCCGCCACTGTTCCCTCTAAGCTGTGCGCGTGTGCGCGCGCACACACCTCGCCAAGCGAGCGCACATACTTTAAAACAGAGCGCACAAAAATTACAGTTCTGATTCTAATAGAAAACAACACAGACGTCTTAAAATTTAAAATTTGTGATTGTAATTACTAGAAATTTTCCCCTTCATTTAGTAATTGTCTATTTTCATTTAATTTGATTAAAATCAATGTGGTGTACATACTGTATTCTGATGTGTAGTCAAATTTTAAAGTATATAACTCCGAGTGTCGTTATGTGGCGCACAAAAATTTAACTGTCCTTCAAAAGTTGCACAGCTGATATTTTATGTGCACACAGCCTACAGAAAATTAGAGGGAACATTGCTCCCCACTCGGTTCGATGCCCTGTCTCGAGTCGATACCCAGCCTAGAAGGCTTGGTTACGACACGTTTCGGGCGACACAATGCAGAGATTACTGACCACTGCTCTCCGGTTGCCTCGGAACCACCTCAACCGCCAGGGGCAGTGTCGTCCCTGAGGCCGGGATCGGGGCTGAGGCTGATTCCTGCGGTTCCATCGGTGCCATCGACCCCGTCGATGCCTAGCTGGGAATCAATTCCCGGAACCGAAGACGCAGTACTAACTGCCTCGAATCGGGACTGTTGGTGTCCTCCTCTGTCCAGTGGGCACCAGTCCGCTAGGCCTTCTGGTGTCCAGGCGGCACCTTCCGTCTTCGCCTCCCCCGGAATAGCCCCTCTGGGAGAGCCGTCTTTTCAGGATTTTCTCCTTGGCATGGCGGACTTGCTTGCCATTCCTATCCCGGGTCCTTCCCTAAGTCCGGGTCCTGCGGAACAGGCAGCCGTAATGCTTCCTCTACACCCTTCCCTGCAGGATCTCCTGCTGGGGGTTTGGCAGTCGCCTTTGAGGGTTCCTGCACCGTCTACAGCCATGCATGCTCAGTATCGGGTGCCCCCCTCCCCGGGTTTTCTGGAGCACCAGCTTCCACATCATTCCATTGTGGTGGAATCGGCACTGCGGAAGGTTGGAAGTAAGAAGAAACATTCTTCTCGCCCTCCCGGTCGTGCCTCTAAAGCGCTGGATACCTTTGGGCGTCAGACCTTCCAAACGTCCATGTTGGCTTCCAGAATTATTTCATATGTTTTATATGAGCCTGACACTCCGTGAGGTCACCGAGAGATTATCTCTCTTGTCTCCCTTTTTGTCTGCAACTAAGGCCTCTGAATATTCCTTGCTTCTTTATCATTGCAGGAATATCTCTGGGTTCCTTTCTCGTGCTTCTCTAGACTCCTTTCAGTCTGTTAGCAGGTCCACTGCTATTGCCATTGGAGCGCGTCGTACAGCCTGGCTGCAGGCGTCCGACTTATGTAGTTGGGTACAACATAATCTGGGTAATTCCCCGTGTGCTGGAGAAAACCTCTTCAATAGCGAAGCGTTACGTCAGGTTGCTCAGTGTTCCGCTGACCTTCCTAGCACTGGAAGCCATCCTAAGTCCTCTCTTCCCCCCGGGGGTGGGAAATGTCCTGCCAGACCCCCTTTCCCGAGGAAGAGAGAGTTTCAGCCGTCCGCCCACTCGCCAGGTGCGCCCAAGCAAGGGACGTCTCACTCCGGCCGGCGGTTCCCGGGCCCGTGCCAGGATGCTCATACCAAGCAGCTTTAGGCTCTTGTATGCGGCGGCCTACGATTAACTTCTCTACCGGAAGTTTATTCTTCTAGCTCTACACTGGGGTTCGTTTTCAGTATGGCAAGTGGTTCGGATGCTTGTCCGGGGATTACGGGATTCCCTCTTCCTTGCTGGAAGAAGGAGGTCACCGCTATTCCATGATAGTTCTGGTCCCAGGGACTTCTATCTTTCAACTGACTTACCCTTAGGTAAGTCCCTCGAACCCTTCCCTTCCAGGGTTCCACTGCTTGAGCAGGTGCCATACCGAAATTTCTTCTTCCAGTGTAGACCTTTCCCCTTGTTCTTTGTCAGTTACTGTGCGTGCAGGAGTCACCAAGAGTGCTTAGTGCTTCTGCCAGATGCTCTGCTACCTGGCGTATTGCCACTCCCCGCAGGTTTCGTCCTAGCTTCCGGGATGTGGCGACATCTCTGATTCCTGTCAGTTTCCCCCGCCTCCTGCACGCTGCCCTCTGCAATCTTCAGAGCAGCTTCCCATAAGGCAGGGACCCTTGTCTCTGAGGGTTTTTCCATATGAGGGAATGGACTTCTTAGTCACTCCATGGCTATCGATGACTATACCCTCTTGTCTCCCGTTTGGTGCGGGGGACAAGTTTTTTTCTGCGTGCCTGCCATGGGGACACGTCGTAGACCTTTCCCCTGATGTGCCCTTCACGCAACCGCACAGTTAATCTCGCTGATCTGCCACTGCTCCACAGACATAGACCCGCCCTTGTCCTTGGATGGATCTTTCCGGCCACCTTCCCAGATGGGCATTCTTCTGTGGATCAGTGGCAGGTCCGACTTATCAGTATTATACTCCCGTATGTATGTTCCTCGACATACATGTTTTTAGTACCTGGGTGGGCGCTCTCCCTGCCCTACTTTCCTAGATATATATTGCATATTTATCTGTATCGGTAGGTGCCCACTGGGAGATGTCCACAGCGCCCTGTGTATTACCGTCTTCTCCCGTCTTCTCCCTTGCGTTTACTCCTTACGGGGTCCGACCAGTCCGCTTGCCTATTTTCTTACGGCTCGATATCTGGGACCAGTTATACTCAACTTGCTGCTGTGAAGTCAACAACTTCTATTTTTTTTTTTGTTATGCACCTCTTCCTGAGGTTCAGGCCCTATGTCTTCCTTTTCTCAGCTAGGGCTGATAGTGTACTCCTCGGCTCCGGGGTACGCCCCTGTTCTCCTCCGGACTGGGCTCTCCAGATCGGCCAGTCTTCTACTTCTAGCCCTCAGGATTAGGGACTCTGCTCCTGAAGGAGTGCTCAGCTTTTCCCATAAAGCTTCCTTGAAGACCTGCCATTCTTCTCCTGCACCAGTTGACACCTGGGTCTCCTGCCCTTCCGGATTTGGAACTTCCACCTCACCGCTGTGAAGTTCCCTCGAAGACTTCGCTACTGAGTCTACGGTACCTTCCATCACAGTTCTCCTTCCTACGATCCGGTAGGTGAGCTCTATGTGGTACTAGTTCATTAAATACTTAATGATACTGACTTGCTTTCTAAAGACTACTCTCCCCATGTAGTCTTTGGTTTTGCTGTTCCTCTGGAACCTTTTTGTTTTTCTTCTCAACTCCTACCCTCCATCCCTCAGGGGATGCCGGGGATCCAGGTTGGGAAAATGCCTTCCTGCCAGGGCTTCACATTTTATGGGATCTCCCCTGGCACCCTCAGCTAGGGAGTCCCCACGTGTGAAGACTCATTCCTGCTTGTTCCTGGAGATAGCACAGTTACTTACCTGTAACAGGTGATCTCCGGAACAGCAGGAATTAGTCTTCACAACCCGCCCACCTCCCCTAGGAGTTGTATCTCTCTATTCCTTCCTCTTCCTCTCCTTCTCTCTCAGCTATGAACTCAACTGGGGAGAGGCAGTAGGAAGGGCGGGAAGCCACCGTGCAGGCACGAGGGGTGCTCCCAAAGGCTTTGTGTTTGGATGCTGGGGAGCATTCCTGTGCGTGCTCCGTCGGCGACGTCTCCCACGTGTGAAGACTAATTCCTGCTGTTCCGGAGATCACCTGTTACAGGTAAGTAACTGTGCTATCATGACAGAGGAGTCATTGGCATAGTTAAAATCCCCAAGAATGAGGGAAGGGGAAGGGGTTCAAGAAAGAAGGAAAGCCAAGCATCAGTTAGTGAAAGGAAAAGGGGGACTTACCAAGGGATTGATAAATGACAGCAACCCAGAGAGGATAGTGGAGTGATTTAGGCAGATGGACTTCAAAAGGAAGAAAAGGAGTGAGGTGGAAGAATGGCAGGCCAGATACCACCACTGTGGCAAGCTGGATGTGGTGTACAACAGAGGACAGCAAATGAAGTAGTCTCAGATGAAGCCAGAAGATGTGGAGTAGGCGAGAGATAGAAATCAGCAATATAGGCAAGCTTGTTGGAGACACTGGACATTCCACAAGGAGCATGAAAGAGGGAGGTAGGAGAGAGGTTGGAATAAGACTGGAGGGTTACAATTGGATGTGCGTAGGTAGGGCAAGAGTTGCCATGGAGGGCAATTGGAATTTAGTACCCTCAAGTACCAGCCGAAAAAAAGCAATGTGTAATTATGCTAGTGTGTTATCCCCCTTACACATAAACATGACTTCATAAAAGCGCTGCCTGTTTTTCTCTACAGTTGGATACTCCTTAGACATCTGCTAAAGAAATAAACCTCATGTGTTCCGAACTCAAACGTGTAGTCTGCAAATTAATAATCTAAGCTAGAAGTGGTGTAGCTTCGCTTAATTCTTTCTGGAGTACATTAGTCCTGTGTGAGTCTTATTTGCTGTCTCATCATATTCAATTTATGTGTCTTGAGTGCTGACTGTATTTTATTACTGGCTGTTGATGCTATTTGCCATGCTAAAATTTAGCACTTTATAGTAATACAATGATAGCCTCCTAAATGATGTGGAGACATTGCCCCCAAGAGAAGCTTCCTGCCTAGTAAGCTGTTAAGGAGCACAGTAAATTCTTGGGTAACTGCAGCTGCCTGAGAGCTCACCGAGGAGAAGCATACTGTGATTGCCTCTGCCATTTCAGTGTGTTTTGCCTCTTCTGCAGTGGTGGAATCCCATTGTCTTTTACTTTTATTACTCAATCTCCTGAGGTGTGCTGGAGGGGATCCCAAGGGGCCCTTTCACATTATTGTATGCAGACTGTCTCCTTGCACGTCCCTAATGCACCATGAGTGAGGCACAGCCAATGAGAGTCGTTTAGTAAGAAGTTGAGGGCCTGAGAATCCCTGGGTAAGATATTGGTACTGGTATGTTTCATTTTGGTACTCCATGCAAAGGGAAAGAAGAGGAAGTGGTAAATGTCTGCTGTCTTTATTTTTCCGTTACTGTTCAGCTGTGTTCCATTCACAAATCTCACACTTTTTTTCATCAACCTTTGTGATGTAGATAGGAGCCTGGAAACACACCACTTTCTTCTAATGTGGTTTGAAACTGGTTTCAAACTAGTCATAAGCTTTGGCGATAGTTGAAGACGTTCTGTTTTTTTACCAAAATGTTTCTGAAACTAATTTCAGAATTTGAGTGCAAAAGTTGGTTCTGTAGTTTTACTGTGAACATATTTCTTTCAAAAGAATCTATTTCTCTCTGTCCCTTTCAGAACTTGTGGATTTTCTTTTGAAGGCAGATTGATATTGACTTTTCATACATGAGATGAAATGGAGCGGATGCTTAGACTTCCACTTATGTGTGGTTTTTTTTGTCTTTGCTGCCTCAACACAGAGATCAGGCTAAAAGTAGCTACATTTCATATCTGCTGACTTGCCATTTTTCGAAGGTTGAGGAATTGTTGGAAACTGAATCTGTCCACAGACCACTGAATCAGGTTTTCAGACTAAGGATCAGATTCCGTTTGCTACTGATGCAGCACCTGATACAGGTTGAAATAGACCAAAGTGATTAGTAGGGATTCATTTTTCTAGGTTTTTGTTTTGTTTTTCTGGTGAATGCACGCATTCCGTGTCAGACATTTTTATAGCTGGCTCTGTAGCAGCAGTTCAGTTTAGCCTCTAAAATCCTGATATTTGCTATCCCCAATCTGTGGTGATACTAAATTGTTTGCATGCTGAAAAGAATGGGCAACCCAAGATGAAGGGACTTCTGATGGCAAGAGGAAAGGAAAATCGGGGAAGCAACCCTCTGCACCTAAATAACCTATCTTGAATCCTATGATGGACAAGTTTCTGGTGTGTCCTGGGGGACAGCAGACATCAGGGATGAGCCTGGCTGTGTCAATGCCATTGTCAGTGGACTCTGTTGCCATCGAGCCTCGATGTTTTGTTCTCCCCTAACTTGCGGAGGCCTTCACAGCAACCACTGCCTTTGGAAACCTGCCCTGACAGAGCGTGGACTTTACCCCCTCCAATGGGATTTGGGAGGGGTGGGCACGGAAGGCTGTGATGGTGGTGCTATGATGTTGGGCAACAGCTAGCGTGGAGGTTAATCAAAGCCTGGTTTCTTGGTCTCAGGACTCCGAGATGACAATTTTAACAATTAAATTGGGGCAGCCAGTGACTGTACAAACTGCTGCTAAAGATTTTCCTCCTCCTCCTCCTTTCTCTCTTCAGCAGCAGGTTCGATTTTTACTCAAATCGATCTGAGAAGCTATTTTACTGTGGGGTAATGCTTTACAGCCCCAGATTCAGTATGTTTCTACTAAAACCCAGAAGAACGCTGCCAGGGTGAACCAGTGCCAACAAGATATTACTATTTTGCAAACATCCATTAAAGACCAGGATATTAAGAATGTTGTTTCTATATTCAGGGTACTGTTTCAGCATTTGATTAAGGATAATATGGCTCGTGGAAATTTTGGAAAATGCTACAAGGGCTGTTAATATGAGGGCTTAGGATTCCTTAAATCTCAAGTGCTCTCACCTAAGGAGATGTTTAAAACCTATAGGAGTGGCCTAGTGGTTAGGACAAGGTACTTCAGGCCGGAGGGCCGGGGGGTTCAAGTCCCACCTGGGGACAGCAATCTCAGGCCGGAGGGACTGGGATTTCTAGTCCTATAGGTACTCCTTGTGGTCTTGGGCAAGCCACTTAAACCTCCATTGCCCATGTTCCCTGTAAGTATTAGCGTATGTGTGTCATATCCCCTCGTGTTAAATGTATCTCCCAATTGACCGCTTTGACCCGGTGAAAAGCGGGATATAAACACAGCTAAATAAATAAATAAATAAATACTATATGGTTGATGTTTTGAAGATCTCTAGGGAGGCTTTGCCCCTTCTGTTATCCTATGGCTAAGAAATGTTCAGTTGAAAGTTCTCCACCCCTACCAGTGTCTGCTGTGTTGAGTATAACTGACTTATTGGAAAAGTCTGATTCAGAAGTATTTGCACACAAATGTTACTCCTAATGTAGCGTATGTATTTAAGAATTGGCAGCAATCTTTTATGGATAATCTTGTTCGAATATTCCCTGATCTATCCAGGGAAACTGAAAGTTTTGCTTTTGAAGTCAGAAGTACAGTAGCTTGGTGCTTTTGTTCTTAATTTCCCTGAACATAAGATGAAAATGCATAGTTAAATTGGAGTCTGTTTCCTATGCATTCTTTGAACCTTCCCAACCGATTGTCTTTATTGGTTCTCACACTTTTATCTCTCCAAATCCTAAACTCCGTAAAACGTTTTGGAAGTTACCTGCAGTGTTCTGCTTAATTTCATTTGCAATTATTTTTTTCCTTTTCCAATACTTCATTGGCTTCCTGCTCTATATTGTGGGCTAGAGTGATGGGGGGTTCTTAATTTTCTGTATCTTGTGTTTCCTAATTTATTATGCAAATATCCATTATTACTGTACAGGTGTTTACTTGAACGTAATTGATTAAACTTTTAAAGTAAAAATTTAAGAAAAGACCACATGAGAAGTAATTTTTGTGTGTATCAGGTTCACACGCTTTCTCTGTGTTGTAACGGATATACTACATTAGTTGTGCTCTACTATTGGATATTTTATTTAAACGTATTTCTATACCGCCTTATCCTGCAATCAAGGAGGTCTGAACAGCAAACAATCAATAAGATACAGTGTATAGTGTGCACATGCAGTGAGTAGTGTATGCGTGTGAGTGTGTCTGGACGTTGATTCTTGTGGTGCTATTTACAGCATGTGCTATTTACAATGCTATGGGTATCAGTTCCTTGCTTAATTACAATTATAGTGACGTGGGGGAATTGAGGTGTCTGTTGCATGGTTTAAGTAATGTCACCGTAGTGTTCTATGAAGAGGGTTGTCTTCAGTAGTTTCCTGAACTACTGAAGACAACTACTATGACTTCTACAGTAGGGGAAAATATTAATTGACCAGTATCTCTAAAACGAGAATGGTAGTCCAAATAAAATTTTTGTGGTCGCATCTTGCCGTTTCTGTTCCGTAGAGATGACTAAGATGGCACACCTTCTGTGATATATATATATATATATAGACTCCTTGAAGGCATTAGTCTATGCTGAGCGTGTACTGTTTGGGGATTCTTGATGGTGATGTTTCTAAGCAGTCGTGCCAGCATGTGTTATACAGAGTCTGGGATAATTTGGAACCCAGCAGGAAATTAAATCGCTGAAGCACATTATGGTGACATTGGCTATTTAGAGCATTTAGAAGACTATTACTTAAGCTTCGAATAGTGTAAGTTCTACTATTCACAGTAGCTTATAAGAACAAATCGTCATTTGTGTACCAATAGTGGGCACAGTTTTTGAGTGAGATTCTCCCACTCTGTCAAGCTATAAAATCTTGATTAAAAACAGGGTGCAATGAATAGTTCTGAATGTAAATGTAAGTTTCTGTCAGAAACATCCATGGAATTGCAAAATTATGCCCATATTGGCTATAGACAACTTTAATAAAGTAGTAGTTGCTGCCTTATATGTCCAGTTCTATAAATCATATCTAATTATTCAGTGCTCAGATAAGTAGCTTGTTAGCCTTTTTCCAAAGGGCTGTGAATGTAAATTATCTGAGCCCTGACCACCCAGATATGCATAGAGGAGCACTGACCACCCAGATATGCATAGAGGAGAGAAATCCATTCCTTATCGTTCCTCCAGTTCAGTCCTCCACCTCTGGGTAGTGTACCTCCTCCTGCAGCTTGGAGACTGGGCATGTCAAAACTGACATCACTGGATGTAGCCTGCTGGTCTCTCCCATCAGCCCCAGAGTGTCCAGTCTCCACGCAGCAGGAGGACGTAGTGAGCCTAGCTGCTGGGATCGCTAGAGAAGCAGTTAAAGAGTAGTAGTTAGGATTAGTTATTTTTATGGAGTTTCTTTTCTATTTTGGTGCTGTTTCTTTAAGTTAAAAAAAAAAAAAACAAAAAAAAAAAGAGGAGGATTCAGATGCAGGATTGAACCGGCTGCCTTGCTGTGCCCTCACCGCTTCGGCTATTTCAGGCTATTTGAGCTGCTCTCCCCTCCTAGTGTGCACGGAGGGTAGCGGTGCAGCAGGGGGACACGGTCTGCTGACCAGCTCCGGGTCTCGCGGCTTATTCCAGCAAGACTTGAAAGCAGCCGGGTATCTCTCTCCGCGCTGTAAGCAATGGCGCGGATAGAAGAGCTGCCGTTTGCACTGCGGAGGCACGTAATTGCCTGGGGGCAGATAGCGATTTGGAGCGCAGGTGAGTGCCTCACTTGTCCGCAGTAACGCAGGAAGTCCCGCTGTCAGCATTGATGACGGTCAGCGGTTAGCAGGCCCAGTTGGTTTTGGTGGGACATTTCTCCCGTGCAATTCTTCTCTAGCCGTGAGGCAGCGGCAGTTTTCTCTATCATTGGGATTCTTGTGGAAATAGTTTTAAGTAGTTTAATTTAAGCTAAATCTCTGTTTTCCTTTAGTTTTCTTTATTTAGTTCCTCATTTTGGATTTAAGTACGGATTCTTTTGTGTTCAGTTTGTCTTTGGCGATCTTAAAGGAGCCTCCACCCAAAAAAAAAAAAAAAAAAAGAGAAGAATTTATTTAAAGGGGGAGAAACTGCGTTGATTTGTTTCAGTGTTGACCCTCAACTGTTGAGTGAATTTATGTTATTTTGCTTTACCTTATAGCACATTCCTTCGCATCTACAGTGCCTGACGTGTGGCATGCGCGTTGGCCCGGACTGTGCGCTGGCACCGTCCACAATGGAGCAGGAGACTCTAGATAAAGCTAGTGCGGAATCTCCATGTCCAGCTACAATGGGAGAAGGTAAGCCCTCACTAGGAGGTTCCTCCAGGGCCGTCCTGGAAGACCAAGTGGGGGCGGATGCTTTTTTTAGCACAGACAGCATCTGGGGCGGTTCTGGAAGGTTTGTCGCCAAATTTTGTGTTTAATTATCCATCAAGCGTGTGGCTTACGTCAGCAGAGGACGGTGCCGGAGCCTTTACCGCTTCGAGCTGCGGTGAAGCAGTCCAGCTCAGAGGGGGCAGGTAGCAGTCTCGTGAGACCTCGTAATAGGGGTCGTTCGCTTGACGATCACTTTTTGGATAGGAGTGGAGGTAACAGAAGAGGTAGATATGGAAACAAGAGTCAGGTTGGAACATAAGAGCATTTCGAAAGGAAGAGTTTACTGCACTCTTTACCGAATCCCTTCAGGCACCCAACCTTTCTTCGGCTCCGCCGTTAGAGGAGGAGAGTCTGGAGGACCTCCTCATTCAGGTGGTGCGTTAAACGCAGGTGGTGGTCCAGGTTCACTGAGTAATAGTCTGAGTGAAGATGTAGGGGATGTGTCCGAAGCCGGGTGGCCAGGGATAAGAGCTTTGGATAGGCTCTGTCCCTTGACGGACAAGGAAAAGGAAAGGTTTCGGCCTCAGCGTGTTGATACAGCAGTGTCAGCAGACACAGAAAAGACGGCTATTCTGGTGGAAGGTAGTGCGGCCCTGAAGAATGCTCTGGACAGAAAGGTGGACAGCTTATTGAGGCAAGCCT
>CM066031.1:1789909868-1790079899 GCA_033557465.1 Ichthyophis bannanicus | reverse complement strand
TCAAGGGCCCGGCGTAGGGCAGAAGGCCACCCAAGCGGCCACCAACCACCGGGGTCCCTTCGTCTTTTTTGTTTACCATGCAGAGGTGCGAGGTTTTTGAACTCAAAACAGTCCTAGTGCCTACTTCTGCTCAGGGCTGGCTTTCTACTCAGCACACGGGGGAGTCCATGCTGGGCGCCACTTTGCGCGCACAGGTGGTCCAGCCGTGCACACATTCAGATACCTGGGTTCTTGGGCATTGATAGTCGCAAAAGGAGGCTATCTTCTCCATTTTCACCTGGATAGCCAATGTTCCCTCTCCTATTTTCGCAGGGGGAGGCCTCCAAGAGCCCTCGCTCTGCAGCAGGGAGAGCGCTACTTCTTCAGGAGTTTGACAGGAATCTGGCTAAAGGATGCAGGTCTAGTGAGAACCGGTAGCCTCCGCACCAACCTGGGTAGGTCAAGGTCTTTTATTCCAGGTAGCTTTCTGGTAGGCCAAAAAGAAGCAGGAGGCCCTCAGACCCATCCTAGACTTGGCGCCGGAAACATCAACAGAGTTCCTGGAGAGGGAAAAAGTTCAAAGAAATGCTTCACGACGCTTGAGAATGCCTGCTGGCATTCCCATAGCGCTCCAGCAGGGAGACTGGCCTATGCCATCCTTAGATTCTAAAAGGATGTGTATTACATCCACATCGCTTATTCATCCAGACGCACAGACAATATCTCAGGTTTGTTGTGGGAGGTAAACCACCTCGTATCAGTAGTCAGAGTACTACCCTTTGGGGGCACTATCATACCGCTCCGGGCAGGGTGTTCACGCAAGTGCTTGGCCAGTGGGGTTTTGGATGGGCGGCCTACCTGAGGTCTTGTCAGGGGTCTTTTTGTGTTTCGCATACCTGGACGTACTGGCTCATATGGGGCCAATCTTCCCAGGAGGCCAACCAGGCCACCCTTGGCACTGTAGCTCTGCTTCAGCACTTGGGGTTTGTCATAAACTTCGCAAAGTCCACTTTGCTCCCGTTCCCAGAACTTGGAGTTCATAGGGGCCAGGCTCGACACTCTTCAAGCAAAAGCTTTTCTGCCTCTGGACAGGGCCCACAGGCTAATGGATTCTGGCCAGCCAGTTTCGCAGCAATTCCCTGGTCTCTGGCCAGGCAATTCCTGAGGCTACTCGGCCAATGGCTTCCACGGTTCATGTCACCCCCAATGCCCACCTGCACATGCGGCCTGCTCAGTGGTGCCTTCGCCAATCAATGGCTTCAGGCCACAGGGAGCCTGGCGGACTCAATAACGATATCCGACCTACTGGCCTCCTCTTTGCATTGGTGGCTTCAACTTCCGAATCTGGTGCTGCGGAGTGGATTTTTAATCCCCTCCACCTTCTCAAGTGCTCACAACAGATGCTTCTCTTCTCGGTTGTGGAGCACATTGCCAAGGGACATGTACTCAGGGTCTCTGGACCCCTTGGGAGGCTTCTCAACAGATAAACCTCCTGGAGCTACGGGCGATACGCCTAGCTCTGAGAGCCTTCTCCCACCTCGCCCCCTCACCAGTCTGTACTGGTTCAGACGGACAATCAAGTTGCCATGTTCTATGTGAACAAACAAGGAGGCATAGGATCCTTCCTTCTTTGTCAAGAAGCTCAACGACTGTGCTCTTGGTCTGTCAATCATGGGATCCTTCTCAAGGCGGTCTACCTCCCAGGTCAGGAGAATTACCTGGCAGCAAACTGAGCAGGATTACTGCAACCACACGAATGGAGATTGAACCCATTGGTGGTTCAGCAGATCTTTCTCAGGTGGGGACTCCCCACTTGGATCTTTTTGCCAGTCCTCTGAACCGGCAAACTCCCGAGATTTTGCTCCAGACATCCGCATCCCCTCAGAGTAGCAGCGGATGCGTTTCTGATCTCGTGGTCCACAGGCCTTACTGTATGCGTGTCCTCCCACACCTCTAGTGTCCAGAACGCTGTTCAAAGTCCTCAAGGACGGGGCTTCATTGATTCTCATTGCCCCCAAGTGGCCGAGGCAACCATGGTTCCCGCTTCTGCTACAGCTAGCGGTTGACACACCTCTGCCTCTGGGGTTTCAACACGATCTCCTGTCTCAAGATCAAGGGACTCTCTTGCATCCCAACCTCCAGTCCCTTCATCTGATGGCCTGGCTGCTGACAGGGTAGTCCTGGCTCCCCTACTGCTGGCCTAGAGAGGTGGAAGATGTCGTCTTAGCTTCTAGACGGCAATCCACCAGGAAATCCTACGCTCTTAAGTGGCATAGATTCTCCACATGATGTGCTCAGCACGACGAGAATCCTTTCTCGTGCTTGGTAGCGGTGGTATTGCAATATTTGCTTTACCTCTCCAATCTAGGCCTTAAGTCTAACTCTGTCAGAGTTCACCTGAAGGCTCTCTCAGCTCACCACTCGCCGGTGGACAGCAGGCCTCTTTCCAACCACCCTTTGGTTCGTTTCCTCAGAGGCCTCCTTCTGCTATGCCTCCTTTGCGTCCACAGCCACCTGAGTGGGATCCGAATGTGGTATTGCAGCGGATTACTTGTCCGCCTTTTGAACCTATGGCTACCTGCCCTCTCCGTTTTCTCTCCTGGAAAACTTTATTTCTGGTAGTCTCACCTCTGCTCGGCGGTGAGTGAACTGCAGGCTCTAGTGTCTGATCCTCCTTACACTAGGTTCTACAGGAATAGGGTAGTCTTATGGGACCTCACCCATAAGTTTCTTCCTAAGGTTGTCTCACCTTTTTGGGCACCTCAATCAGGAGGTGGTTCTTGCCGACCTTCTTTCCCAGGCCGCATGCCAACCGGGCTGAGATGGTCTTGCATACCCTGGACTGTAGGAGGGCATTATCCTTCTACCTTGACCGTACGGGGAGCATCGGAAGGCTGTTCAGCTTTTCGTTTCTTTTGACCCCAATAAGTTGGGGCTCCCTGTCTCCAAGCTGTACGCTGTCCATATGGGTCGCAGACTGTATCGCCTGGGCTTATGGGGCAGCCGGCCTCTCGTTGGAGGGTCGAGGTCACGGCTCATCGTGTCAGGGCGAAGGCTGTGACAGTGGCTCATCTCCGCTCTGTTCCGTTGGCAGACATCTGCCGGGCCGCTACTTGGTCTTAAAGCCAGACTTTTGCAGCCCATTACTGCCTTGAGAGGGATTCCCGCAGGGGACAGTGCTTTCGGACAGGCAGTACTCCATAATCTCTTTGGGGTTTTAGGGCAACTCCTACCCTCCGGGCTCCTGGTGTTTGGGCTACCGGTCGGGGTCATTCTCAGAGAAGGTTCCTTCCTTCTGTGCTGACGAGCTGAGAGGGAGCTCATTTTTCCGCTTGAGGTCTCCGGTAGCCTTAAGCTAGGGAGTCCCATATGTGAGGACTGACTTCCTGCTTGGTCCTGGAGAAAGAGTAGTTACTACACCTGCTAACAGGTGTTCTCCAGGAGCAGCAGGAATCAGTCCTCACAACCCTCCCTCCTCCCCTTGGAGTTGCAGTCATATGCTTTATTTTTGCTAATTTTTTTGCTGTCTTTTAGGCTATGTCATCAGACTGAGCAATGATGGCACCCTTGGGTGGGAAGAAGAGGACCGCGCATGCGCGCTGCAATTCCCAAAGGCTTTCTTTGAAAGCTGGGGAAATGCTCCGCACGAGGGCTCCGTCGGCGCCGCCGATGTCACCTATATGTGAGCACTGATTCCTGCTGCTCCTGGAGAACACCTGTTACAGGTGAGTAGATACTCTATGCCTGAATAAGCTGTAATTGAGTCATAAACTTCACAGAGGCTGGTATGATGTAAAATAGTGAAAAATCAGCAAAATTTACCGTATCCACTAAACCGTAGACGATTATATAAACAAAAAACGAACTATAAATAGCCCACCTCCAAAGATAATTGATTTCAACACTATATTCTGCTGTCTGGAGAAAAATAAGTAAACAAACTACGTAAAAAACTAGAGTTTTCCTTCCAAAATTATTCCAGTTCAGTGATATTTCCTACCTATGTGCTAAACATTTGGCCATTACTGTAGTTTTTGCACTCATTTGTAGTTTTTGTGAACAATAAATACATTGGGAGATTTACAACAGGTGATTGGTATTTTTCTGAAATGACATTTATTTATTTATTTATTTAACAGTATTTCTAAACCGCCTTATCTTAATAATCAAGGTGGTATCACAGCAAGCAATCAGGTAAAGTGTGTGTGTTGTACATGCAGTGAGGATAAAACTTAGTTGTGTGTGAGGGATGTGTTGGGTGCTTGATTTGTTTGAGCTATATACAGGGTGGGCTATTTACAGTGGTGCTAGAATCATATTTTATATATATTCAGTTGTTTGGGAGGATTGAGGATGAGCCATTTAACAGTAGCCCGGAAGTGATTACTACTGAGGTCATCCCATCTCGTTTTTTGATATTTCTCAATACATTTGAAGAAAACATATTGAACTTAATAGCAGTCATTTATTTTGTTGGTTTATTTGGAAAAAGATGGTAGACAAACTACTTGGTTTACATGGAAGGAAGATACACCTTGGGTAAGAAGGGATGGGATGGGTCAAATGGGTAAGCTCCAGAGCCTCATTTTAGATAGAGAAGGGCACTGTGGGGAATGGAGACTCAGGAGAGCCAGATTAAAAAATAATTAATATTTGGTGCTGGGCCGTACTGGGAAGTGTTAGTGTGCTGAGCCTGCTTATAGGCTTTCTGCTGCTTTGTGGCCTAGTTTTTAATGTGGGTTTGTTTAAGGATTTATATGCAGTAACAAAAAAAAAAGTTGCACAAAGAAGTAGGCAAAAACTTGTCACAAAAAGTATTTAAGAATTCACATCATTTATCTAAAGTCCACATTGGGATAGAAAAAAACAATATTTTAAATCAAACTAAAGAGATCCATTTATCCACAAGTAACAGCCAGTAGCTGAGACCCTGAACTACTTCAAACCCAATAAACCAACCAACCAACCCAATTAAGGACTCTGAGTTTTCAAGAAATCTTCTAATTGAAGTTGATCAAAGAAACTATATTTTACCATGGAAGTTGACCAGGCACTTGGGAACTTGAGATAAAAAGTCTCCCCAAACGCCAACACTTGAGGTTTCAGTTCCAGAAAGGCCTTATGCCAAACCTGAGTAGGCCTGGCAATATCCAGGAAAATGTTGATTCTTTGTCCACAAAACATCACTTCTTTTTTAGAGAAAAAAACCCCTTCAGAACTTTATTCCTATCAATTTCTGAAACAAAGCAAACCACAAGTGTTGCACGAGAGGCAATTATATCAGTTGAACTACTCCAAAAATTTAGACAGATGCTAAACTATCTATATTTGGGATTTGCTGTAGCTCACCCTCAGCAGCCATAGCAGTTTGCTTACCATGAGGTAAATAATGTACATTACTGATTTGGAAAGCTTCCGGATCAGTAAATTACAATATTGCTTTCAAATATTTATAAAAAAAGAATGCATGGCGACAAATGAATCACCGGAAAGTAAAGACACCTTAAATTCCTGTTCTTGCAATGTTTTCTAAGATTTCCATCTGCTGATGGCAGTATAGACTGTCGGTAATTAAAGTAGTAGACACAAACTGTACTGCAGGAAACTGAGATTCAAACTTGCCCAACTGCACATCAATACCCACTATTCTACCCTCATGTTCAAGAAATTTAGCCACTGAATCCATCGTGAAGTCTTGAAGTTGAACCAAAGTTCCCCTCAAAACCACCTGTATGAGACACCACTGACCATATGTCCTTAAGGGATATCTGTCAGCAAGATCGTCAACCTGACATCCAGCACCTGGCATTGGTAACTGTAATACCTTTGGTAACCAGACCTTAGGCGGGACCATGGAAGGTGAGACTGGCTGAGGTTGAGCAGGAACTGGGACAAGGCAGCAGGAAAAACCTTCCCAGGAGAAACCTTCCCCCGCCAAAGTCAAAAAATCAGATGGGAGGGGTCACGTTAATTCCCCAAAAGGAGAAAGAGCCATAAGAGAGTCAAAACTTAGTCGCAGGAGATCATGGTGAATTATCTTCCACATTAGGACACATCAAATGCTTATCTATGGGGCACTCCACTTTGGAGGATTTGATCATAGACGCAGTTGGGATTTTCTTCTTCCGTTTTCCCCATCCTCAGTGATAGATGACTTCCCCGCTCCTGCTCCTCAGTGCACTGAAGTGGCACCAAAGAGGCATGACCTACTCCTTTGGGCTAGTTACCGTATCCCACTGTAAGGACCAGATATTTATAGCCCAGCAGAGACATCAAATCATGCGCCAGGTATGGAAACAGCTTCTGTAATTAAAGATCTTTCACTCCCAAATGTCCCATGGTGAGGGCCAGATACTTATAGCCCAGCAGAGATGTCAAATCATGCACAGAGGTTTCCGCAGGTAGGGAAACAGATGCTGCACTCAAAGGTCTTTCGCTCCCCTAGTTTTAATGTTTTTAAAAACACTAAAATTTTAAAATGACAGTCTCAAAAATATCTAAAAAGTGTTAGGTCTATTTAAAAAATTTATAACTGACAGACTGCTTTAACGCAGTATCCGATTGGCTCCAAACTAAAAACCTCAAGATTCAGCACAAGAAAACAGAGGTACTGTTCATCACGAGGAATCAAAACTTCATCACACCGCCCTATCTAAAGGTCAAGGAAGCTGAACTACAGACCAAACCCACGATCCGGAACCTCGGAGTCACCTTAGACCAGCGCCTGGACATGAAGGCGCACATAAGAACATAAGACATGCCATACTGGGTCAGACCGAGGTCCATCAAGCCCAGTATCCTGTTTCCAACAGTGGCCAATCTAGGTCATACGTACCTAGCAATATCCCCAAAAGACACAGGTTCCACAATGCTTGTACTGGGTCAAGCATTGATATCCTGGGTCCCTTTTTAATAGTGGTTTATGGACCTTTCCTCCAGGAATTTGTCCAAACCTTTTTTATACCCATCTATACTAACAGCCCTTACTACATCCTCCGGTAACAGATTCCAGAGTTTGATTACACGTTGAGTGAAAAAATATTTTCTCTTATTTGTCTTAAATAGTTTACCCTGTAGCTTCATTACATGTCCCCTAGTCTTTCTATACTCTAATAGCGTAAACAATTGATCCACGTTTATCCGTTCCACTCCATTCATTAATTTATAGACCTCTATCATATCTCCCCTCAGCCGTCTCTTCTCCAGGCTAAAGAGCCCTAACCTTCTTAGCCTTTCTTCATAGGAGTAGCCTTCCATCCCCTTCACCAATTTGGTGGCTCTTCTCTGTACTTTTTCTAATAACGCGATGTCCTTTTTAAGATACGGTGACCAGAATTGCACACAATATTCAAGGTGCGGTCGTACCATGGAGCGATACAGAGGCATTATAACATCCTTTGTTTTATTCTCCATCCCTTTCCTTATGATACCTAGCATTCTATTTGCTTTCTTGGCCGCCGCTGCACACTGGGCGGAGGGTTTTAACATGTTATCCACGATGACTCCTAAATCTTTTTCCTGGGTGGTGGTTTCTAATGTGGAGCCTTGCATCGTGTAACTATAGTGTGGGTTGTTCTTTCCTAGGTGCATAACTCTGCACTTGTCCATATTAAATTTCATCTGCCATTTGGATGCCCAGTCTTCCAATTTATCCAGATCCTCCTGCAGTTTTCCACAATCCTCTTGGGTTTTAACAACTTTAAACAGTTTTGTGTCATCTGCAAATTTGATAACCTCACTAGTTATTCCCTTTTCCAGGTCATTTATGAATATGTCAAAAAGCAGCGGACCCAGTACAGATCCCTGGGGTACTCCACTATTCACCTTTTTCCATTGGGAATATTGGCCATTTAGCCCTACCCTCTGCTTTCTATCTTTTAACCAGTTCCCGATCCACAATAGTACACTGCCTCCTATCCCATGACTTTTTAGCTTCGCCAAAAGTCTCTGATGGGGGACTTTGTCAAAAGCTTTCTGAAAGTCCAGATACACTATATCAACCGACTCACCTTTGTCTACCTGTTTATGCACACCTTCAAAAAAACATATCAGATTAGTAAAACAAGATCTTCCTTGTCTAAAGCCATGTTGGCTGTCTCCCATTAGGCCATGACTATCTACATGCTGTGTAATTTTGTTCTTTATGATGGTTTCTACCATTTTCCCTGGTACTGACGTCAGGCTCACCGGTCTGTAATTTCCCGGGTCACCCCTGGAACCCTTTTTAAAAATTGGTGTTACGTTGGCGACCCTCCAATCTTCAGGTATTACAGATGATTTTAATGAAAGTTCACAGATTACCAATAGCAGGTCTGCAATCTCATATTTCAGTTCTTTCAACACTCTGGGATGTATACCATCCGGTCCAGGTGATTTGCTACTATTCAGTTTATCAAATAGTTGTAATATATCTTCCCGGTGTAGCGATATTTCTCTCGATTCCTCTGCAGTATCACCTTTAAATACCACTTCAGTCTTGGGTAACATCCCTCTGCAGTATCAACGTAGTAAGCAACGTAGTGAGAGCAGTATACCATAAGATCCGTACCCTCAGATATCTACGCGTCCTGTTGGATCCTGATGACTTTTGGACAATATATCAAGCGCTGGTCATACCACATTTTGATTACGCCAATTCAATCCTGCATGGACTTCCCCAATCCACCTTGAACCCGCTACAACTCACGATGAACACCGCAGCGAGAGTCCTGCATGGTGTGTCCAGGAAAGACCACATCAGCCCCGTCCTGAAACATCTCCACTGGCTCCCTATACATGGTAGACTCACATTCAAAACCTTGATGCTTACTTTTAAAGCCATCAATGGGCTCTGCTCCGCGTCATTAACAGAGCTTATCAAGATCACTCCCCCCAACAGGTCCAGAAGATCGGCAGCGATCAATACTTGTAGTCCCGAAAGCAATAACCCAATGCACCCAGGGAACAGCAAACAGGGCCTTCAAATTCTGTGCACCAAGATGCTGAAACACCCTATCACCCAACATCAGGGCAATCCCTGACCTAGCCCAATTTAGAATTTACTACCCGGTAGAGAGTGCTATAAAACACCACCCACTATCTAGTCCAGTCCGCTCAATTGATTCTTACCCTACAAGACACCCTTGGCTACGACTAGAGAGACGACTTCACATGACGCCTAGTTGTAAATAGTTACCCCAGGTTATCCAAGCTTTTAGTACCTGTTCCATGTAAGCACAGATCAGCCAATGCAATGTGCAAGTGTATGTTTTTTATGTAAACCGCACTGATGTTGAATAGCGCGGTATAAAAGAAACTGGAAATAAATAAATAAATAAAATAAATCACATGCTTATCCCAAATTCCAAGCAAGTTAAAATAATACATTCATAAAGACATATAACATAATTTATGCATAGTCATACACAAAAACAGCGATAACATGCCTGCAAAAAGTAAAAGGCTTTCATTGAATCCGAAAATCTTAGTATTAATCAAGTGGCGCTGACAAATCATCCCAGACATAATGATACATCGTAACATTTCTTTCCTCTCAGGTCCTGCTGGATCCACTCCAATCTGACTTTCATCCCTTACATTCTACCGAGACGGCACTTGCCAAAGTCTCCAGTGACTTATTCCTGGCTAAGTCCAAGAGCCTTTACTCTGTCCTCATCCTTCTTGACCTTTCTGCTGCTTTTGACACTGTTGATCACCACCTTCTCCTTGACACATTGTCCTCACTTGGTTTTAGGGACTCTGTACTGTCCTGGTTCTCTTTATTTCTCCCATTGCTCTTTTAGTGTTTGTTCTGGTGGTTCCTCCTCTACTGCTATTCCTCTCTCAGTTGGTGTACCCCAGGGTTCTGTTCTTGGCCCTCTCCTTTTCTCTCTTTTCACCCAGTTCCTTGGTGCTCTCATCTCCTCCCATGGATTTCAGTATTATTTTTGTATCAATGATTCTCAAATCCATCTTTCTACACCTGATATCTCTTCGACATCCAGACCTGCATCCCTATCTGCCTATCTGACATGGCCACCAGGGTCTCACTGCTGTTTGAAATTAAACATGACCAAAACCGAACTTCTTATTTTTTCCCTAAGCCTTCCTCCTACCTTTTTCCTTTCTCTATCTCTGTGGATAACACTCTTCTTCTTCCTGTTTCCTCAGCCCTCAACTTTGGGGTCATCTTTGATGCCTCCCTTTCCTTCTCCTCACATATGCAACAGACAAAACCTGTTGTTTTTCTCTATAGCATTAACAAAATTTGTCCCTTCCTTTCTAAACACACTACTAAAACACTTG
Organism: Ichthyophis bannanicus; assembly: GCA_033557465.1. Classification (NCBI taxonomy): domain Eukaryota; kingdom Metazoa; phylum Chordata; class Amphibia; order Gymnophiona; family Ichthyophiidae; genus Ichthyophis; species Ichthyophis bannanicus. The sequence goes on along the minus strand of CM066031.1, from coordinate 1,790,069,636 downwards.
TCCACTCTAAAATTACTTTCCGCCTTGACTATTGCAATCTCCTTGCTGGTCTCCTTCTTAGCCACCTCTGCTCCCCTTCATTCTGTCCAGAACTCTGCTGCGTGACTCATCTTTCACCAGCCTCGAAATACTCATAACCATTCTTCTCAAATCACTTCACTGGCTTCCTTTCTGTAACCAATTCAAGCTGCTGCTTCTGACCTATTATTCGCTCTGCTGCTCCTCGCTACCTTTCCTCTCTACTCTCTCCGCTCTCCCTACACCCCTCCTCGTGAATTCCGCTCTTCTATTGGCTTACTTCTCTCTTTGCCCTTTTCTTCCACTGGCAACTCCAGAGTTTGGTTCTTTCATCTTGTTGCTCTTTATGCCTGGAACAGGCTCCCTGAGTCTGTGCATCAGTCTTCATCTCTGCCCCTGTTCAAGTCCATGCTGAAGGCTCACCTCTATGAAGCTGTTTTTGGATCGTGATCCCTTATTCTTTGTCTCTTCACCTTTTGCTTTTCCCCTTATTCTTTTCTTTTGTCTTGTCTGTCTTAATTAGATTGTAAGCTTTAACAAGCAGGGACCATTTTTATATATGTCTGTACAGCGCTGCGTATGCCTTGTAGTGCTTTATAAATGTTTAAAATAGTAGTAGTAGTAAAATGCCTGTTGGAAATAAAAAGCATTTAACTGCTACCGAAAATAATTATTTTTGTGGAGCCTATTAGTAAAAACGTCTGTAAAATGTTCTCTTGGGCTTCCACAGTTAGTATGATGATCTGTGCAGTTTTCTGGGTCATACAGCATGACATAGAAAACTGCAGAGATTTTGTAAAAAACTTGATTTGGGTCTTGGATTATTCTAGGAGCACTAATTTTTGTATAGAGCAGAAACTGTTTGAATGTATTCTGCTTCAGTTGGTTTATCGTTGAAGGGAGAGATTGAGAGTATGGGGTAATGACAGGAATTTATTTCAAGTGATTTTAAGGAGATATTGACAGATGAAAAATATGGGAAAGAACATAAGTTCTCCAGGACCAAGCAGGAAGTCAGTCCTCACTTATGGGTGACGTCGGCGCCGACGGAGCCCTCGCGGAGCAATTTTCCCCAGCTTTCAAAGAAAGCCTTTGGGAATTGCAGCGCGCATGCGCGGTCCCCTTCCCGCCCAAGGGTGCCATCTTAGCCAGTCTTCTTTTTTCCGCGGAGCCCTACAGACGTACCCGTCGTGTCCCCGCGAAAAAGTTGATTTTTCTTCATAATTACTCTTTTTTCCTTCGGTTCGACGCCGGTCTTTTTCCCGCCCGGACTCGCGACGCCGGTCACGAGTCCTCTTCTTCTTTTTCGGTTTTTCTGACTTAGTCAGTTTTCGTTTCGGTTTTTCCCTGGCAGCCCGGTCCTTTGACCTCGCCGGGGCCCTTTTTCCCCCGATGGCTGCCAGTGGTTTCAAGCGGTGTGGTCAGTGTGACCGAAATATGTCACTAACTGACACACACGACAATTGCCTCCGCTGCCTGGGCCCGGATCATGAAGAAATGATCTGTGGGCCTTGTGGCAAACTATCCTCCAAAGCGTTGAGAAGTCGGCGGCATCAGCGGGATAGAATCTTCGCTGACCCCAGCCGTACCCGGACCTCGTCGGAGGCCTCCGCGTCCAGGGGTTCCAGCTCGGACCGTCGCCGGAGTTCCTCCGACAGGGGTTCTCCCTCCGGGGACCATCGACGGAAGGTGAAACCCGCGAGGGCGGCGTCGGTGGACGCTCCTGGCTCCGCGAGGGCCAGGTCGCATAGCCCCGATAGCCGCCCCGGGTCCTTGGAGAAGGAGCACCTCACGAAGCGACCTCGCCTGGAGTCGGAGCTGCCTGCTCGGGTAAGTCCTGTGGTCCTTCTGGACTCGCCTCCGCGACAGCCGACGTCGGGCCCGACGCCGTCGGGGCCCGAGTCGGGGGCTGCTGGGTCACCTGAGCTCGGACTCAGGTTGACGGCCTTGGAGAGCAGACTGTCTGCCTTCATGGACCAGCAGCGGGCACTGCTCGCTGGCTTCGCTGGCGCCGCTGCCCCGACCGCCGGGACGTCGACGTCTAAGTCGACCCCGGAGACCGAGCCGATCCTCGAGTCGATGCAAACTCGAGTCGATCCTCGGTCGAGGTCACCCTCGGCCTCCCGTTTGGGACCGAGGTCGCCGACGCCGACTCCCTCGGCGTCGGGGCGGCAGGCGCCGCGCCCTGCCCGGGCCGACCCCACCGAGTCCTCGTCGGAGTCGGTCTGGGAGTCTGAAGAGGAAGAGTCGCCTGATTCTTTTCGGACTCGGTGTGTCCCCTCGGACTCACCTGAGTCCGAACCTCGGAAGCAGTCCCCCCCGGAGGAGGCCCGGTTCTCGGACTTCGTCAGGGATATGGCCAAGGCTTTGGCCTTCCCTGCGGACCCCGAGGAGGAGCCTCGAGCCGAAGAGCTCGACGCCCTCCAGTATGACTCTCCCGCCAGGGAACACTTTACTGTACCGGTTCCTCCCATGCTGGAATGACTACTCTTCCGCATGTGGGAGAGTCCGGCCACCTCGCCGGTCCTGAGCAAGCGGGTCGATTCTATCTATCGAGTCCGCAAGAGCCCTGGCTTCCAAAAAGCACAGCTACCACACCATTCCATGGTAGTGGAATCGGCCATGCATCGTCTTAAGAGCCAGAAGATGCACTCCTCGGTGCCTCCTGGCAGGGAGGCCCGTAACCTGGATGGCCTTGGTAAGAAGTGTTTCCAGGGCTCTATGCTCGCATGTCGTGTCCAGACCTACCAGCTATACATGGGCATGTATCTCCGAGACCTGGCTAAAGAGCTAGCCGGCTTCTCCGCTGGTTTGTCCGAGGAACCCTTGCGGAGGTTCCTGGCCTTGTCCACTGGCATTCGGGAATGCTCAAAATTCATGTCCCGAGCAGCCTATGATGGCTTTGAAGCATCGGCTCGAGTGGCCGCAGCCGGCATCGGTGCCCGCCGACAGGCTTGGCTTCAGTCGTCTGACCTTGAGCCCTGGGTGCAGGACAAGTTGGTCGATGTCCCTTGCCGAGGCGAAAACCTCTTTGGCAAGCCCATGGCTGATAAGGCTGCACATATTGAGACGGAGACTCTCACTAGGACTAGGCTTTCTAGGAAGACCTCCGCCCCTTCCCAGAAAAAGAAGGGCTCGGGAAAGAAGTCCTTTTACCCGAGGAAGGCGGCTGCCTACAAACAATACCCCCACTATCAGGCCCCTGCAGCTCCCCAACAGGGCCAGCAGGCCAAGGGACGGGGTAACGGGTCCCGTAGGCAGCAAGCCCCCAAGCCTGCACCACCAGCCCCTGCTCCGCAGGGTGGGGGTTTTTGACTCCTTAAGCATAGCCTCTCCCCCCCCGCTCGTTCCTCCCAGCACCGGAGGCCGGCTGGTTCACTTCGCCCACAGGTGGTCCAGCATCACCTCGGATGCCTGGGTGCTTCAAGTCGTGCGAGAAGGTTATCTTCTCCACTTCCACCAGGTCCCTCCCTCCTATTTTCCGGGAGAACCTCCACGACCCCCTCTGCACAGGGAATTACTCCTTCAGGAGTTAGCAGGTCTTCTACAGGAACAGGCGGTGGAACCGGTGCCCCACCACCTGAAAGGTCAAGGCTTTTATTCCAGGTATTTTCTAATACCAAAAAGAACAGGAGGCCTCAGACCCATCCTGGACTTGCGCAACCTCAACAAGTTCCTCGTGCGGGAGAAGTTCAAGATGCTTACCCTTGGAATCCTTCTGCCCTACCTCCAGCAGGGAGATTGGCTATGCTCCTTGGATCTAAAGGATGCCTACACGCACATCCTCATCCACCCAAGCCACCGCCAATACCTAAGGTTTGTGGTGGCAGGAAATCATTACCAGTACAGAGTACTACCCTTTGGCCTGTCCTCCGCACCGCGAGTCTTCACAAAATGTCTCGCGGTGGTGGCGGCCCATCTCCGGCTTCACGGCCTCTATGTCTTTCCGTACCTCGACGACTGGCTCATCAGAGCAGCGTCCGCTCTGGAGGTCACCAACGCCACACGCCGCACGGTGACTCTTCTGCAGTACTTGGGCTTTGTTATAAACTTTGCAAAGTCCACTTTGCTCCCCTCACAGGATCTCGAGTTCATCGGCGCAAGGCTGCACACTCCTCAGGCACGAGCGTTCCTACCGCTCGACAGGGCTCAACGGCTCATGGACCTAGCCGACCGTTTTCGCAGCCAGCCCCTGGTCTCCGCCAGGCGCTTCCTGAGACTACTCGGCCATATGGCTTCCACCGTCCATGTGACCCCCAATGCCCGCCTGAATATGCGGCCTGCTCAATGGTGTCTCCGCCAGCAGTGGCGACAAGCCACAGGCGGCCTAGCAGACCTAGTACGCGTCTCTGAGCCGCTGATCTCGTCTCTCCGGTGGTGGCTTCAGCGGCCGAACCTGATATTCGGCATGCCTTTCCAGTCACCTCAGCCGGCCCGGGTGCTGACAACAGATGCATCCCTCCTGGGCTGGGGAGCGCATTGCCAAGGGGCACGTACTCAGGGCCTCTGGACCACGTGGGAGTCTGCTCAGCAGATCAACTTCCTGGAGCTCAGGGCGATCCGCCTGGCTCTCAAGGCCTTCTCCCACCTGACTTCTCACCAATCCGTCCTTGTCCAGACGGACAATCAAGTTGCCATGTTCTACGTGAACAAGCAGGGGGGCACGGGCTCCTTCCTCCTCTGCCGGGAAGCACAGAAGCTCTGCTCTTGGGCCGTCAGTCACGGCGTTCTCCTCAAGGCAGTTTATCTCCCAGGCCAAGAGAATTGCCTGGCGGACAAACTCAGCAGGATCCTCCAGCCGCACGAGTGGCGTCTGGATCCCTTGGTAGTTCAGAAGCTCTTTCTAAAGTGGGGCCTCCCCACGGTGGATCTCTTTGCCAGTCCTCACAACCGGCAACTTCCTCGCTTCTGCTCTCGTCAGCCACACCCCCTTCGGGTTGCGGCGGACGCTTTTCTACTCTCATGGTCAGGGAGCCTTCTGTACGCTTTCCCTCCCATCCCGCTAGTCTCTCGGACTCTTTTCAAGGTTCTCCGAGACAAAGCCTTCATGATCCTGGTGGCCCCTCGCTGGCCCAGACAGCCGTGGTTTCCGCTCCTGCTGCAATTAGCGGTGGAGGATCCATTCCCTCTGGGGTTACAACCGGATCTCCTCACTCAGGATCAGGGGTCTCTGCTACACCCCAACCTCAGGTCTCTCAACCTAATGGCCTGGCTGCTGAGAGGGTAGTACTTGCTCCCCTTCTCCTGCCGGCAGAGGTGGAGGAGGTCGTCCTAGCTTCGCGACGACCTTCTACCCGCAAATGCTACGCCCTTAAATGGCGTCGTTTTTCCGTTTGGTGTACCCGACAGTCTCAGGATCCCTTCTCCTGCCCGGTGTCGGTGGTCTTGCAGTACTTGCTATACCTCTCTAATCTGGGACTTAAGTCCAACTCCGTCAAAGTTCACCTCAGTGCTCTTTCAGCACATCATGTGCCGGTGGACGGCAGACCTCTCTCCAACGACCCTCTCGTAGCGAGGTTTCTCCGAGGTCGTCTCCTACTTAAACCACCTCTGCGCCCGCCAGCGCCTGACTGGGACCTGAATGTGGTTTTACAGCGGATCACCTGTCCGCCTTTTGAACCTATGGCTACCTGTTCTCTCCGTTTTCTTTCTTGGAAAACACTGTTCTTGATAGCCCTCACTTCCGCTAGACGCGTAAGTGAATTGCAGGCCCTCGTGTCTGATCCCCCTTACACTCGGTTCTACAAAAATAGGGTAGTCCTACGGACTCACCCAAAATTTCTTCCAAAAGTGGTCTCCCCTTTTCACATCAATCAGGAGGTGGTACTTCCAACCTTCTTTCCCAGACCACACTCCAGCCGAGCTGAAACGGTCCTCCATACCCTGGACTGTAGAAGGGCTTTGAACTTCTACCTTGACCGTACGCGGGAGCACCGTAAAGCTGCTCAGCTTTTTGTGTCTTTTGACCCCAATAAATTGGGGCTCCCGGTCTCCAAGCGTACTCTGTCCATCTGTGTTGCGGACTGTATCTCTTGTGCTTATGGGGCAGCCGGACTCTCCTTGGAAGGTCGAGTCACGGCTCATTGCGTTCGGGCAAAGGCTACGTCAGTGGCTTACCTCCGCTCTGTTCCGCTGGCAGACATCTGCCGGGCCGCTACTTGGTCTTCGAGCCAGACTTTTGCGGTCCATTACTGTCTCGAGAGGGAGTCCCGCAGGGACAGTGCTTTCGGACAGGCAGTCCTCCGTAATCTCTTCGAGGTCTGAGCAACTCCTACCCTCCATCCCGGATGTGGGCTACCGGTGGGTAATAATTCAGCGAAGATTCTTTCCTTCTGTGCTGCTGAGCTAGAGGGAGCTCATTTTTGGGCTTATGGTCTCCGGTAGCCTTGAGCTTGGGAGTCCCATAAGTGAGGACTGACTTCCTGCTTGGTCCTGGAGAAAGCGTAGTTACTCACCTGTAACAGGTGTTCTCCAGGAGCAGCAGGAATCAGTCCTCACAACCCTCCCTCCTCCCCGTGGAGTTGCAATCATCTGCTTTAGTTTTTTGCAAATTTTTATGCTGTCTTTTTTAGCTATGTCATCTGACTGGCTAAGATGGCACCCTTGGGCGGGAAGGGGACCGCGCATGCGCGCTGCAATTCCCAAAGGCTTTCTTTGAAAGCTGGGGAAAATTGCTCCGCAAGGGCTCCGTCGGCGCCGACGTCACCCATAAGTGAGGACTGATTCCTGCTGCTCCTGGAGAACACCTGTTACAGGTGAGTAACTACGCTATATGCCATACTGGGTCAGACCAAGGTCCATCAAGCCCACTTTGGAAGTAAAGGATATATTGGTTTTTGTGTAATTTGAAGCCCTCTGTGAATCTGGTGTGCTTTCAGAGAAGCTTTAAAGAGATCAGTTAAGCCAATAGGAGTTAGGGGTATTTTTCCCTTAAAGGGAAGAAGGATTCAGAGAAAATTTAAGTGCTGCTTTTGAAAAGAATTTTGCCTTTTCAAAGAAACCAGCTTAAGACTGTCACCTATTTATCTGAAAAGTGAAGAAATCAATAGTGACTGGAAGGAAAAGATTTTAGTTTGTTTTTTTTCTCCCTGAAAAAGGAAGTTTGCTGCCACTGATTTCTGAGTGCAGCATCTGTGAGGAGTAGTGCTGGAGTAACTGACACAGGTTAAGGATAGGGTTTGATTTCTCAGTCAGAAATAATATTTTAAAATCCTGAGAAAAATATTTTCTTTGAAAAGGTTTTTAAATTTATCTGGACCTGCTAACTTAGAACCAGGTTGCAGCTGCTGCTATAAAGAAAAGTGACAAGGAGACAGACAGAAGAGGGAAAATAAGTTTAACTCTTAATCCAGTTTATAAATTTAATTTGGATCTGTGGGGTTAATTTAGTTGTTTGGTGTGAGTGAAAAGGGAGAGGACTTAGGGAAAATTATCCTTTTATCTCCAGGAACAAGCAGGAATGAGTCTTCACATATGGGTATCGTCCGTACCGACGGAGCCTGCGCGGGAACGCTCCCCAGCGTCCAGTAAGAAAGCTTTTGGGAGCATCCCACAGCACCTGCGCGCTGCCTTCCCGCCTTTCCCAACCGCCTCTCTCCAGTTCTTCTTTTCCGCGGAGCCAGCAGGTCGTGTTCCTGTCACCGCAGAAGAAGTTCTTTATTTTTTTCTTTATTTTTCAGTTTGGGCCTTAGGCCTAAATATTTTTCTCCTCATGGAGAAGCCCGCTTCCGGGTTTAAAAAGTACCAACACCCATGATTGGTGTCTTAAATGTTTGGGTCCTGACCATTCCATCACGGATTGTGTGTCCTGCATCATGATGTCTAAAAGAGGTCGGCAGAACCGAGCAGCCAAGCTCAGTACCCTGTTTCCCTCTGATGCAGCCTCGGTGGCATCGACGTCTTTCAGGGCGGCTTCTTCCTCCCATGGATCTCAGGTAACCAAACATAAATCTAGCCGGTCCTCGAAGGGCAAATCTCCCTCCAAGCATCGAGATGCCTCCGGGCTTGCCCTAGAGGATTCCGCTCCGGCAAAATTACCCCGGCGGGAAGTTCCGTCTTCCAAAGCATTACCTATGGGGTCACAGGTTGACATCGATGGCGTGGCCTCGATCGATCACCTGTTGCCGTGTTATGGAGTACCGGTGGCCTCCACTGGTACCGACATCCAGACTCTGGCGATACTTCGATTCCTCCGAAGACTCTGATGAGTCGGAGGTTTCTGTTCATGCACCGGTGCTTCTTCCTCAGGAGTCTGATTCTCCAAAACGAAGAATGTCTCCTCCAGAGGATTTGTCTTTTCAAGACTTCATTAGGGAAGTGGCTAGAGGCCTCTCCATTACAGTGGCCTCTGAGTCAGAGCCTAGAGCCAAGCAATTAGATATTTTGCAATATCCTAAGGCTCCTAAGGAAGCAGCTACCCTACCTATCCATGAGATTCTCTATGATCTCATGTTGGGCATGTGGGAGACTCCTCTCACCACCTCTCCTCATTCTCGCAGGTTAGACACCATGTACCGTGTCCCTCCCTGTCCTGGTTTTCATAAGACTCAGCTTCCTCACCGCTCTATTATGGTTGAGTCTGCTATGAAGAAAATAAAGAGTGCAAAGAGACACTCATCTAACCCTCCAGGACGTGAATGTAGGACTCTAGATGCTTTTGGCCGAAGGATTTTCCAGGCCAATATGCTTGCTGCCAGAATCAACTCCTATAGTCTCTATATGGGGATGTTTCTAAAAGAAGTCACAGATCATCTGCAGACTTTAGCTCCTTTTATTTCAGAAGATAAAAGGCAGGAATTTCTCACTTGGCTCAAACATACCCAAGATGTTTCCAAATTCTCCAACCGTGCAGCCTTTGACTCTTTTGAGTGTGTAAGCAGAGCCACGGCTATTGCCATAGGTGCACGCAGAATTGCTTGGTTACAAGCCTCTGATTTGGAACTCTGGGTACAGGATGAGTTGGGAAACCTTCCTTGTACAGGTGAAAACCTGTTTGGCAGGGATTGGCAAGCAAAGGCCACTCAAATGGATGCTGAGAACTCTGCTTTGGATCGACTTTCAGAGTCTACCTCTGCTCCTGTTAAGAAAAGATTGTTCAAAAAGACATCTTTTTCTAAAAAGGGAAGATATTATCCTGCTCATGGGCAGGCATCTTCTGCAGGTCGTTTTGCTGCAAAACGTCAGCAACCACCTAAACAGGCCAAGTCAAAGGCTGCCAAGTCAAAGGCTGCCAAGCCTACCACAGCCCAGCAGCCTCAGCCTCCTCAAGGCCTTTGACTTGCAACTAGAGAACTTAGCCTTTCTAGCTCTGGGAAACCCAGAGCCCCTCACCATTCCAGGAAGGTTGACTTACTTTGCTCCCAGATGGGAGCAAATCACAGCAGAGCAATGGACCCTCTCCATCATAAAGGAGGGGTACAAGCTTCACTTTCTAAACCTTCCTCCTCACACCATGGTGAAACAGTTCAATTCTCCAACATCTCTCCTCAACCTTCTAGGTCAGGAGATTGCTACCCTTCTTGCCCAAGGGGCAATAGAAGAAGTACCTCTTCTTCAACAGGGCTCAGGGTTCTACTCCCCTTATTTTCTTATCCCAAAGAAAACAGGGGGCTACAGACCCATATTAGATCTCAGAGAATTGAACAAGTTTCTATTCAAGGAGAAATTCAAAATGATTTCTCTAGGGGCTCTGCTTCCATACCTCCAGAGTCAAGATTGGCTTTGTTCCCTAGATTTCAAGGATGCGTACACCCATGTCCTCATCCATCCCACACACAGAAGGTTCCTTCGGTTCCTTTTTCAAGGAAAGCACTACCAATACAGGGTGCTTCCTTTCGGTCTGGCCTCTGCACCAAGGGTGTTCACGAAATGCATGGCAGTAGTAGCTGCATTTCTCCGCACTCTAGGAATATTCGTATTCCCATATCTGGACGACTGGCTCATTCGAGCCTCATCCCAGTCAGAGGCCCAGACTTGTCTAACCTGCACAATGCATATCCTTCAGTATTTGGGACTAGTAATAAACATCCCAAAATCCAATCTCACCCCTACTCAGTCTCTGGAGTTCATAGGGGCCTTGCTGGATGATACAACTGCAAGGGCCTGTCTTCCTCAGGCCCGTTGCCTACGTCTGGTGCAGTTAGCCTCCCAGATTCAGTTAAAGTCCCAATTAACTGCTCGAGAGATGTTACAACTATTAGGCCACATGGCATCCACCGTGCATGTGGTTCCATATGCTCGCCTTCACATGAGAGCAGCTCAATGGACTTTGTCCACCCAATGGACTCGGGCATCAGGTTGCCTGTCAGACAAAATAGCAAACTCCAGTCTATTTTGGTCTCTCCAGTGGTGGAAGTCCTCTCAGAACCTGTTGCAGGGGTCCCCTTTTCAGCAACCGTTACCCCAAGCAACTCTCACAACAGATGCTTCTCCAAAGGGTTGGGGAGCTCATCTGCAAGATCTCTCCTCCCAGGGCATCTGGTCTCCACAGGAGACTTCTCTGCATATCAATCTCTTGGAACTCAGAGCAATATTCTTAGCTCTGAGTGTTCCATTCCCTGCACAGCTACAGGACAGTCCTTATCCATACAGACAATCAAGTAGCCATGTTCTATGTAAACAAGCAGGGAGGGACTGGCTCTCTGTTGTTTTGCAACGAAGCTTTGCGACTGTGGGCCTTCGCCAGAGAGCATCACATCCATCTTCTGGCAGTATATCTTCCAGGTATTCAAAACTCTTGGGCGGACAGACTCAGTTGAGTTCTGCTTCCACACGAGTGGTCCCTCCACATGGGCCAGGTAGCCAGGAATTTTCGAATTTGGGGAACCCCGGACATAGACCTCTTTGCAAGTCCGTGGAATGCCAAACTTTCCCCTATTCTGTTCCAGAATTCCGTGTCAGGGAGTTCAGGCCAAGGATGCCTTCCTCCTTCACTGGGGTCAAGACTTCCTTTATGCCTTTCCACCAATTCCCCTAATTCCCAAAACACTATTCAAGCTTCAGAGAGATCGAGGGACCATGATCCTCATAGCACCACATTGGCCACGCCAAGTGTGGTACCCTCTACTTCTGCATCTCTCTCAAGCTCCTTCTCTGGACTTAGGATCTGCACCAGACGTCCTGTCCCAGGAAGACGGAACATTGTGGCACCCAAACCCCCAGTCGCTCCATCTCAGGGCTTGGTTGCTGAGGGCCTAGACCTTCAAGATTTTTATCTCTCTCAACAAGTCAGAGATGTTATTCATGCCTCTAGGAAGCCTTCTACTCGACGTTCCTATGCTTTCAAATGGAAAAGATTCACCATTTGGTGTTCAGAGAAGGGTCTAAACCCTCTTGCAATACCTCTGAATTCTCTACTAGAGTATCTCCTGCATCTATCCCATGCAGGCCTAAAAACGAATTCAGTAAGAGTCCATTTGAGTGCTATTGCAGCGTCCCTCAAGCCTCTCAATGGACAACCTATCTCCTCTCACCCTCTTATAGCAAGATTCATGAGAGGCCTTCTTTTAACTAAACCTCCCATTAGACCACCTCCAGTGGCTTCGGACTTAAACCTGGTTCTTGGCCAGCTTATGAAGCCACTCTTTGAACCTTTAGCCACCACCTCCTTGAAATTTCTTTCTTGGAAAGTTGTTTTTCTCATTGCAGTCACCTCAGCACGCCGCATCAGTGAGCTGCAAGCTTTGGTGGCTAATCCACCTTATACAAGGTTCCATCATAAGGTAGTCCTCAGGACCAATCCACACTTTATGCCTAAAGTGGTCTCGCCTTTTCATCTGAACCAGGAGGTATATTTACCTGTCTTTTTTCCAGGACCTCATGCATCAAATGCAGAGAGGAATCTTCATACCTTGGATTGTAAGAGAGCTCTCGCTTTCTACCTACAAAGAACACAGCAGCATAGGAAGTCTTCTCAACTCTTTGTTGCTTTTGATCCTTCTCATTTAGGACTTCCAGTCTCTTAAGAGAACACTATCCAGCTGGATTGCTCAGTGTATTTCTTTCGCCTACCAGAGTAAGAACATTTCTCTGGAGGGCCATGTCACAGCTCACAATGTGAGAGCCATGGCAGCCTCAATGGCTCACCTAAACTCCGTGTCCATCGACCAGATCTGTTGAGCGGCCACCTGGGCCTCGGTTCACACCTTCACAGCCCATTACTGTTTGGACAAGGACTCCCGTCGGGATGCCTCGTTTGGTCAGGCTGTCCTCAAACACCTGTTCTATTCCTAATCAACTCCTATCCACCTACCCTGGTTGGATGCCAGAGATCCATGGGGGAGAAGTGGAGCCCTCTGCAAGGGCACACAACCATGGGGTCTCTCCTTGGCATCTGCAGCTAGGGAGTCCCCATATGTGAAGACTCATTCCTGCTTGTTCCTGGAGATAGCACAGTTACTTACCTGTAACAGGTGATCTCTGGGAACAGCAGGAATAAGTCTTCACAACCCACCCACCTCCCCTAGGAGTTGTATCTCTCTATCTTTCCTTTCCTCTCTCTCTCTTTGTCTCAGCTTTAAAACTCGAATTGGAGAGAGGCGGTTGGGAAAGGTGGGAAGGCAGCGCGCAGGCGCTGTGGGATGCTCCCAAAAGCTTTCTTACTGGACGCTGGGGAGCGTTCCCGCGCAGGCTCCGTCGGTATCGACGATACCCATATGTGAAGACTTATTCCTGCTGTTACCAGAGATCACCTGTTACAGGTAAGTAACTGTGCTTTTTTGTCAGGGTCAAAATTTAGTTTAAAAAATCCTGCTGTCACTGGCAGGGCAGAGAAAAAATATACACCAACTGGCAGGAAGGTAGCCTTTCTTATTTAGTTGTTAGAAGTAGTAGGTACCCAGAAGACCTAGATCAGAACCAGAGGAAACGGGACCAGAGGGAACTGGACCACAACTGCAAGGGCCCTTTCACATGAGAACTTCCAGGAAGCGACAAGTAGCACTACCATCACTGACACACATACAGAAAAAAAATGAAAACTTTTGGGGGTACACCTGCATTTTATTTTATTTATCTCCAGGAAAAACCAGGAATGTAGTCCTCACATATGGGTATCGTCGGTACCGACGGAGCCTGCACGGGAACGCTCCCCTAGCGTCCAGTAGGAACGCTTTTGGGAGCATCCCTCACACATGCGCACTGCCTTCCCGCCTTTCCAACTGTCCCTCTTCAATTCTTTGTTTTCCGCGTAGCCGACAGGATCTATTCCCTGTCACCGTAGAAAATTCCGTCTTTAAATTTCTTTTCTTGTGGTCACATTTGCCTACTGCACGACGCCTACGGTACTGCAGGTTCTTTTCATTAAAAAAAAATAAAACCTTAGGTTTTAGAGTGTTTCTTTTCAGAAACTTTTCTCTTTGGTGCTAGGTGCCATTTTTGGCACTAGGCCCCCATCTTCCTAAAACATGGAAAAGCCAACTAGTGGTTTTATAAAATGTACTAAGTGTGGCGGTACCATTTCCGTCACTGACACCCATGATTGGTGTCTGAAATGTTTAGGACCTGAACATTCTCCAACTGAATGTCTCTCCTGTATGGGGATGACTAAAAGAGGAAGACAGAACCGGGCTGCAAAGCTCGGTACCCTCTTTTCTTCAGATGCCAGATATTGCATCGACATCGTCAAGGGCCTCTTCTTCCTCCCATGGATCTCAGGTAACTAAACATAAAAGCAGGTCCTCAAAGGGTAGCTCTCCTGCTAAACATCGTGAGGCCATTGGCATTGCCCTTGAGGGAGCCACACCGGCAGAACAGCCCCGGAGGGAGGCTTCGGCTTCCAAAGCATCGATGGGGCTTCAGGATGTTCTCGAGGCCTCAACCTCGCAAGAACTACCTGTGCCATGCTCAGGAGTTCCAGCCGTCCTTACCGGTACCGACACCCAAGCATCGGCAGCGTTGATAGACCAGAGGTTCCTCGCTATCGAATGCAGCATCGCAGCTCTTCTTTCAGCTGCGGTACCAGTGGTCCCATGGGCACCGGTATCGACACCGCCAGTACCGACACCACCGGCCCCGGTGGGAACTCTTCCCATGCCATCTCTGGCTGGAATTGACAAAGCGGTACCGAGTCAGCTCGGTACTGACTTCAATCGGTACCGGGATCGTGCTTTGCAGGAGCATCGGGGTCAGGAATACTTCGATTCCTCCGATTCCGAAGACTCTGACAATTCTGCTGGCACTAGAGGGTTTCTCCTAGAAGATCCCTCTTCTTCCCAACGCAGAATGTCACCTCCAGAGGACATGTCATTTCAGGATTTCATCCGTGATATGGCCAAAGGTCTTTCAATCACAGTAGCTCCTGAGGAGGAGACCAGAGCAAAGGAATTGGAAATTCTCCAATATCCTAAAGCTCCTAAGAGGCAGCCACTCTGCCTATCCATGAAATTCTGCATAGTTTGATGCTCAGAATGTGGGAGACACCTCTGACTACTTCGCCTCACTCTAGGAGACTGGATACTATGTATCGAGTTCCGCCATGTCCTGGATTTCAGAAAACTCAGCTGCCACACTATTCAATGGTAGTGGAATCAGCCATGCGTAAGATGAAAAGTGCCGAGAGGCATGCATCCAATCCTCCAGGTCGTGAATGCAGGACTCTGGATGCTTTTGGGCGCAGAACCTTTCAAGCTTCCATGCTTTCAGCTAGGATCAGTTCATATATCCTATATATGGGAATGTTCCTCAAGGAAGTCACAGGAGACTTGGAACTTACGAGCCCATTTCTCCCAGATGACAAGAGACAAGATTTTCTTGCTCTAGTTAAGCATGCTCAGGATGTCTCCAAGTTTGTTAACCGTGCAGCCTTTGACTGCTTCGAATGTATCAGCAGAACATCTGCTATTGCCATTGGTGCACGACGGATTGCCTGGCTACAGGCATCAGACTTGGAGACTTGCGTACAGGACAAGTTAGGCAACATTCCTTGCACAGGGGAGAATCTCTTCAGCAAGAACTGGCAGGAAAAGGCTAACGAGTTAGATGCTGAGAATTCTAGATTGTCAAAGTCTACAGCCACTCCAGCCAAAAGGAAGCCTTATAAAAAAACCCTCTTTTAGCAAAAAGAGGAAGTTTTATCCTCCCTATACCCAGCAGAGTCAAACTCCAGGTCAGGTTGCCCAAAAGGGACAAACTAGACAGCAAAAGAAGCCAAAAGGGCCGAGAGCCCAACCAGCTCTCCAGGTTCAGCCCCCTCAAGGGCTTTGACTCCTTCCTAGAGAGCTTTGCCTCCCTGCCTCTGAGGGGTCCCCAACCCCCCAATATTCCGGGCAGGTTATGCCACTTTGTCAACAGATGGCATCAGATAACAGCAGAAGATTGGACTTTGTCCATTGTAGGAGAGGGGTACAAGCTTTATTTTCACAGCATGTCCCCTACTACAATTCTAAAGCAATTCAATTCACAAACCTCTGCAGACAATCTGCTAGATCACGAGGTCTCCACACTTCTTGCCCAAGGGGAAATAGAAGAAGTACCCATTCTTCAACGGGGTGCAGGGTTCTACTCCCCCTATTTTCTTATTCCAAAGAAAACAGGAGGACACAGACCCATTCTAGACCTCAGAGAATTGAACAAATATCTCTTTGAGAGAAATTCAAAATGATTTCTCTAGGAACTCTTCTGCCATACCTTCAAAGCCAGGATTGGCTTTGCTCTCTAGACTTAAAGGATGCATACACTCACATTCTCATCCATCCAGATCACAGGAAATTCTTATGTTTCCTTTTCAGGGGAATATATTTCCAGTACAGGGTTCTTCCCTTTGGTCTGGCTTCAGCACCAAGGATATTCACGAAATGCATGGCAGTAGTAACTGCATTTCTACAAACCCTGGGGATTTTCGTCTTCCCTTACTTAGACGACTGACTCATTTGAGCCCCTACAGTTGCAGAGGCCAGCACTGCACTGTCCCATACAATGCAAATCCTCCAGTACTTGGGATTGGTAATAAACTTCCCAAAATCTCAACTAGTTCTTTCCCAATGCCTAGAATTCATAGGAGCCTGTCTAGCTACCAGACAGGCAAGGGCTTTCCTTCCACAAGCCTGGTGTCTTCGCATAATGCAACTAGCTTCTCAAGCAGCAGGCAAATCTTCTCTCTCTGCTCGAGAGCTACTGCAGTTACTGGGACATATGGCATCCACAGTTCATGTAGTCCCATATGCTCGCCTCCACATACGAGCAGCTCAGTGGACCCTCTCCACACAGTGGACACAGGCCACAGGTCATTTGTCAGACAAAATAATAATCTCTCAACAACTAATTTTGTCCCTCCAATGGTGGCAATCACTAGAAAATCTGACAGTGGGGTCTCCTTTCCATCAACCCCTTTTTCAGGATACCCTAAGAACAGATGCATCACAGGTGGGTTGGGGAGCACACCTGGACTCCACAGGAGGTTGGTTTACACATAAATCTCCTGGAATTAAGAGCAATCTATTTAGCTCTTCGAGTATTCCACGCCCAGCTCAGCTACAAGACAGTCCTAGTCCAGATGGACAATCAAGGAGCCATGTTCTATGTGAACAAGCAGGGCGGAACAAGCTCTTCCTTAGCGTCCCTCCAGTCTAGTCCCGAACCTTAGATGTTATGCATGTCCTTCCGCAGCTTGGAGACTGAGCATGTCACAGTTTTAATGACACCAGGATAAGTATTGCAGGCACCGCCTTCTTGCTCCAGTTTTCAGTCTCCAAGCAGCAGAAGAAGGCGTGAGTTCTGAGGCTCGGGACTCACTGAAGGAATCATTAAGGCTAGATTAGTTAGAGAATTAGTTATTAAAAGAAAATTATATATTTAATTTGGGGCTGTGGTCCCTTTAAATCGGCGATATTGGTGATTTGGAAAATTGATTGGAATATTGGAAGGCTGGCCCCCCGTCCCCCCCCCTCTCTGTAATTCTGAGTGGCTGCAGAGAAGCATGTAAGAGGCGAGAGCAGGGACTCTGGTATTCTCTCCCCCGCAGTGGAAGAGGAGCCGTCGAGGACTGCCGCTCATGCTGGAAGGCAGGCAGACGGCGTGGAGTGGCGGAAAAGCGGCGAAAAAGGCCCGAGTCGGTCTTCAGGAGGCTGAGGTAATAGCGGAGTGGTGAGTGACCTTCTGGCAACAGGGAGCTCGGCTCCGGTGTTTAGATCGGGCGGTTGGTGAGCAGCAATGAGTTTGAGTTGCAGGCTTTGTCCTGTAGAGAGCCATTTTTGGTTTATGAGGTCTACAAAGTAGTTTTGCAGACGGTGTCCTCTTTCTTGCCTAAGGTAGTGTCGGTCTTTCATGTGAATCAGGTGGTGTCTTTGCTGGTGTTCAAAAAGGCGGGCGAGGGGGGAGATGAAGGTCGACTGCATAGGTTAGACGTCGGAAGGGCGTTGAAGTATTTGCAACGAACAGCTTCATTCCGCAGAACAGACAGATTGTTCGTGCTGTTTGGAGTTAGGGCATGCTCCAGATCTCCTTTCCCAGGAGAATGGGACACTATGGCACCCGATTCCCCAGTCCCTGCAGCTCACGGCCTGGTTGCTGAAGGCTTAGACCTCCAAGATTTCAACCTGTCCCAACAGGTAAAAGATATCCTTCAGGCTTCTAGGAAACTTTCAACAAGAAGATCTTATGCCTTCAAGTGGAAACGTTTTACTATATGGTGCTCCAAGAAGGGATTAAACCCCCTTGTCATACCCTTAGAATTGATACTAGAGTATCTCCTTCACTTATCAAATTCTGGTCTAAAGACCAATTCGGTAAGAGTCCATCTTAGTGCAATTGCAGCTTCTTATAAGCCTCTGAATGGAAAACCAATTTCCTCTCATCCACTCATATCAAGATTTATGAGAGGCCTTTTATTAACTAAACCTCCCATCAAGCCACCACCGGTGGCATGGGATCTAAATCTAGTTCTCGGGCAGCTCATGAAGTCGCCTTTTGAACCTTTGGCCACTGTAGCCCTTAGGTTTTTGATCTGGAAGGTCATCTTCCTAATTGCAATCACCTCTGTCCGTCGCATTAGTGAATTGCAAGCTTTAGTGGCCGATCCTCCTTATACTAGGTTTCATCATGAAAAGGTTGTTCTTCAAACTTACCCACATTTTATGCCAAAGGTGGTTTCGCCTTTTCATTTAAATCAATTAATTTATCTTCCTATATTTTTTCCGAGGCCTCATGCCTCTAATGCAGAAAGAAACCTTCATACTTTGGATTGTAAAAGGGCCTTAGCCTTTTACATACAAAGAACACAGCAACATAGAAAGTCCTCGCAACCTTTTATAGCTTTTGACCCTAGTCATTTGGGACTTCCAGTCTCCAAAAGAGCTTTATCTAAATGGATTGCCCAATGCATATCCTTTGCTTATGAGAGTACGGGTCTTCCTCTTCAGGACCATGTCACAGCTATAATGTGAGAGCCATGGCAGCTTCTATGTCTAATCTCCACTCTGTGTCTATCGATGACTTTTGTCGAGCAGCCACCTGGGCTTCGGTACACACCTTCACAGCCCACTACTGCCTGGATAAAGCCTCCCATCGAGATGCCGCCTTTGGCCAAGCTTTTCTTCAAAATCTCTTTCAGACCTAAATCAACTCCTACCCAGCATCCCTGGTGCAATGCCAGAGATCCATGGGAGGAAGGATTCCCACCCTCTAGGGTGGCACCTTCCGGGGGCTATCTCCCTGGCATCTTCAGCTAGGGAGTCCCCATATGTGAGGACTACATTTCTGCTTGTCCTGGAGATAGCATAGTTATTCACCTGTAACAGGTGATCTCCAGGAACAGCAGGAATTTAGTCCTCACAACCCACCTGCATCCCCTCGGAGTTGTCTCTCTATCTCTTTGTCTCTTTTTCCTCTTTCCTCTCTCCCTCTATCCTTTCACTCAGCTACAAACTTAACTGAAGAGGGACAGTTGGAAAGGCGGGAACGCAGCACGCATGTGCTGAGGGATGCTCCCAAAAGCGTTCCTATTGGAAGCTGGGGAGCGTTCCCGCGCAGGCTCCGTCGGTACCCATATGTGAGGAATAAATTCCTGCTGTTCCAGGAGATCACCTGTTACAGGTGAGTAACTATGCTATCTCCAGGAACAAGCAGGAATAAGTCCTCACATATGGGTACGTCGGTACCGACGGAGCCCGTGCGGGAAAGCTCCCCAGCTTCTTAGAATAGAAGCTTTTGGGACCTCCCACTGCACATGCGCACTGCCTTCCCGCCTTCCTGAACAGCTCTCCTCAGTTTCTCTTTTTCCGCGGAGCCAGCAGGTCGTGTTCCTGTCACCGCTGAAGAAATTGTTATTTTATTTGTTTCTTTAGACCGCGTACCTGCCTTCCCCATACCGATACCGGTATCGCCGGTCTTTTCTTTCTTTCTTTAAAAAATTATAATTCTTTTTTCTTATTTTTTAGCTTTTTGGTCACTTCAGAGAGGCCTCTCGGCCTACTCAATTTCTCCTCATGGAGAAGCCAGCCCCTGGATTTAAGAAGTGTACCAAATGTAATGCTGTTATTTCAGTCACAGACACCCATGAATGGTGTCTGAAATGTTTGGGGCCTGACCATTCCATACCGGACTGCCCATCTTGCTCCCACATGTCTAAACGTGGGCTGCAGAACCGGGCCAACAAATTCCATGTGCTGTTTGCTTCAGAGAATACAGCATCACAGTCATCCAGGTCTTCTTCTCCGGATGGATCTCAGGTAACCAAACCTTCTGTGGGCAAGTCCTCAAAGAGCAAATCTCCTTCAAAGCATCGAGAGGCTCTTAGCTTAGAACTTGAGGACCCTGCCCCAGCCAAACAACCCCGGCGGGAAGTCCAACTTCCAAAAACGCCAATTCAGGGGTCTCAGGTTGATATCGATGCTACGGCCTCGACAGATCACCTGTTAGCCTGCTCTGGGGTACCGGGTCACTCCGGTACCGACATCCAGGCAGCTATGGCGTCCATGGGCGATACTGTACAGTCCATGCAGCAGGCCGTCATGGCTTTCATTAAAGCTGCAACGCCATCGGTTCCGCTTTCAGCGGTTCCGGGCCCGATACCGGTATCGTCCGCCATGCCGGTATCGAGGCCGTCCACCTCTAAACGCAAGTCGGTACCGTATGGGCTTTCGCTCCATACCGGTTCCATACCCGATACGCCCGATATCGATACCGATCGGTACGCGTATCGTGCGTTAGAGGAAAGCACCGATTCCTCTGAGGATTTTCACTCCTCTGATGATTCTGCTGAGTTTTCACTCAACTTACCTGAGGAGCCCTCTTCTCCTAAAAGGAGAATGTCCCCTCCAGAGGATTTGTCCTTCCAGGACTTTGTTTTAGATATGGCTACAGCCCTTTCTATTACCACATCCTCTGAAAAGGAACCCAGATCCAAAAAACTGGATATTTTGGGATACTCAAAGGCCCCTAAGGAGGCAGTTACCCTGCCTATCCATGAAATCCTTCAAGAACAACTGATGGATTTCTGGGAAAATCCTTTGACTTTGTCTCCTTATTCCCGTAGGTTGGACACCATGTATAGGGTCCCTCCTTCTCCTGGTTTCCAAAAGACTCAATTGCCCCACCACTCTATTGTGGTGAAGTCTGCAATGAAGAAGATTAGGAGTACCAAAAGGCACTCTTCCACCCCTCCAGGACGGGAATGTAAGACTTTGGACTCTTTTGGTAGGAAAATTTTCCAGGCTAGTATGCTTATAGCCAGGATTAATTCCTACAGTCTCTATATGGGCATGTTCCTGGAGGAACTTGCCAAAAAGGTGCGGCATTTTGCCCCCTTTATCCCTGAGGATAAAAAGCAGGGATTCCTTTCCCTAGTGAAACAACTCTTAGAGGTTTCTAAGTTCTCTAATAGGGCAGCATATGATTCCTTTGAGGGAGCCAGTAGGGCTTCGGGCATTGCTATTGCAGCCCGACGTCTTGCTTGGCTCCAGGCCTCTGATCTGGAACCTTGGGTTCTAGATGGCTTACGGAATCTGCCCTGTACAGGTGAGAACTTATTTGGGGAAGAGTGGCAAATCAAAGCCACCCAGATGGATGCTGAAAATGCCACCTTGGAAAGACTTTCAAAGTCCACTTCAATTCCTACTAAGAAAAAGTCTTTTAAAAGGCCTTACTATAAGAAGGCCAGAGTTGCTTCAAATACTGGCCAGCAGTCTTCTCAACCTCGCTATACTGCTAAGCGTCAGCAATCCAAACAAGCACGAGCTAAGCCTGCAGCAGCTACTGTAGCTCAGCAGGCTCCAACCCCTCAGGGGTTTTGACTTGCTCCTAGGGAACTTGCCACTTCTGGTTCTAACACAACCAGAACCTCTCACCATACCCGGAAGGTTGGTTCACTTTGCTCCCAGATGGGAACAAATCACAACAGAACAATGGACCCTCTCTATCATTCGAGAGGGTTACAAACTTCATTTCTCCAGCCTTCCTCCCCATCATATGGTGAGACCATTCAATTCTCCCCCATCTCTCCTAACCCTGTTGGGTCAAGAGGTTTCCTCTCTTCTTGCCCAAGGGGCCATAGAAGAGGTTCCTCTTCCTCAACAAGGGTCCGGTTTCTACTCCCCTTATTTTCTCATTCCAAAGAAGACAGGGGGATTCAGACCAATCCTAGATCTGAGAGAATTGAACAAATTTCTCTTCAAGGAGAAATTCAAAATGCTGTCTCTCGGCATTCTCCTTCCTTACCTCCAGGGTCAGGACTGGCTTTGTTCTCTAGACCTACAGGATGCGTATACACATATACTCATCCATCCATCCCACAGAAAGTATCTTCGCTTTCTGTTTCAGGGAAAACATTTCCAATACAGAGTACTCCCCTTCGGTCTAGCCTCTGCTCCAAGAGTATTCACAAAATGCATGGCAGTCGTAGCCGCATTTCTAAGAGGCATGGGAATCTTTGTCTTCCCATATCTGGACGACTGGCTCATCCGAGCTCCAACTCAGTCACAGGCCCAGATTTCCCTGGACCACACAAGGAGCCTTTTGCAGTATCTGGGACTGGTAGTAAACCTTCCCAAGTCCCAACTCATCCCTACTCAATCTCTAGAATTCATAGGGGCCCAGTTGGACACCATCACTGCAAGGGCCTACCTTCCACATGTTCGAGGCCAGCGCCTCCTGAGTTTGGCCTCCCAAGCTCAGTCCAGCACTCACTTGACAGCCAGGGAAATGCTACGCCTACTGGGTCATATGGCCTCCACAGTGCATGTGGTGCCCTATGCTCGTCTTCATATGAGAGCAGCTCAATGGACCCTGGCCACTCAGTGGACTCAGGCGTCAGGAGCGCTCTCAGACCAAATACAAACCTCCGATCGTCTGTTTTGGTCCCTCCACTGGTGGACTTCCACCAAGAATCTGTTGTTGGGGGCTCCATTTCAACCATTGCTACCCCAAGCAACCCTCACAACAGATGCCTCCCAAACAGGGTGGGGAGCCCATCTGCAAACTCTCTCCACTCAGGGCACTTGGTCTCTACAGGAGACCACCCTTCATATCAATCTTCTGGAACTGCGAGCAATTTACCTTGCCCTCAAGGTCTTCCACTCCCTCCTAGCCAACCTCACTGTCCTAGTTCAGACGGACAATCAGGTGGCCATGTTTTACATAAACAAACAAGGAGGGACGGGCTCTCTGTCGCTTTGCAACGAAGCTCTAAGACTATGGGCCTTCGCCAGAGAGCATCAGATTCACCTGCTAGCAGTGTATCTCCCAGGAGTTCAAAACTCTCGGGCAGACAGGCTCAGTCGAGTTCTGCTGCCACACGAATGGTCCCTACATTTGGACCAAATAAACCGAATCTTTCAGGAATGGGGGACCCCGGACATAGACCTCTTTGCAAGTCCGTGGAATGCCAAACTTCCCCGGTTCTGTTCCAGAACTCCGTGTCAGGGAGCTCAGGCTACGGACGCCTTTCTCCTGAATTGGAGTCAGGCATTCCTATATGCCTTTCCACCCATTCCTTTGATTCCCAAGACTCTGTTCAAACTCCAGAGGGATCATGGAACTATGATCCTCATAGCTCCACGCTGGCCACGCCAAGTGTGGTTCCCTCTACTTCTACAGCTCTCCCAGGGATCCTACTTGGATCTGGGAGCTGCGCCAGACCTCCTGTCTCAGGAGGAGGGGACTTTGTGGCACCCAAACC
The DNA here is from genome assembly GCA_033557465.1 of Ichthyophis bannanicus. NCBI lineage: Eukaryota > Metazoa > Chordata > Amphibia > Gymnophiona > Ichthyophiidae > Ichthyophis > Ichthyophis bannanicus. The sequence goes on along the minus strand of CM066031.1, from coordinate 1,790,046,511 downwards.
CCAAATCCCTTCACCTCAGTGCTTGGTTACTGAAGGCTTAAGCCTTCAAGACTTTCATCTTTCCCAACCAGTGAAAGATATCCTTTCTGCCTCTAGGAAACCCTCTACCAGGCGTTCCTATGCTTTCAAATGGAAACGTTTTTCCATTTGGTGTGCTCAGCAGGGTCTTGACCCTCTGGCACTTCCTTTGAATTCTCTTCTTGATTATCTCCTGCATCTATCCAATGCAGGCCTCAAGACGAATTCGGTAAGAGTCCATTTAAGTGCTATTGCAGCATCCTTGCAACATATAAATGGACAACCTATCTCCTCTCATCCTCTTGTTGCAAGATTCATGAGAGGCCTGACTCTCACTAAACCTCCCATCAGACCACCCCCGGTCGCATGGGATTTGAATCTAGTGCTCGGTCAACTTATGAAGCCACCTTTTGAGCCAATGTTTTCCACCTCCTTGAAATTTCTTTCCTGGAAGGTCATCTTCCTCATTGCAGTCACTTCGGCTCGCCGCATCAGTGAGCTGCAGGCTTTAGTGGCTAATCCACCTTACACAAGATTTCATCATGATAAGGTGGTCCTTAGGACGAATCCCCACTTTATGCCTAAAGTGGTCTCGCCTTTTCATCTTAATCAAGAGGTATATCTACCTGTCTTTTTTCCAGCTCCTCATGCATCCAATGCAGAGAGGAACCTTCATACTCTGGATTGTAAAAGAGCTCTCGCTTTTTACCTTAATAGGACTCAGCCACATCGAAAGTCTTCTCAACTTTTTGTGGCCTTTGATCCTTCCCATTTGGGACTTCCAGTCTCCAAGCGTACACTTTCCAATTGGATTGCTCAGTGTATTTCTTTTGCTTACCAGAGCAAAAACATTTCTCTGGAAGGCCATGTCACTGCTCACAATGTGAGGGCCATGGCAACTTCTATGGCTCATCTGCACTCTGTTTCCATAGATCAGATCTGTCGAGCCGCTACCTGGGCCTCGGTTCATACCTTCACAGCCCATTACTGTTTGGACAAGGACTCCCGCCGGGATGCCTTGTTTGGCCAGGCTGTCCTCAAGCACCTGTTCCATTCCTAAACAACTCCTGCCCACCTTCCCAGAATGGATGCCTGAGATCCATACGAAGATGGCGAACCTTTACAGGGGATCCCATGCATCTAAGCTAGGGAGTCCCCATATGTGAGGACTTATTCCTGCTTGTTCCTGGAGATAGCACAGTTACTTACCTGTAACAGGTGATCTCTGGGAACAGCAGGAATTAGTCCTCACAACCCACCCACCTCCCCTAGGAGTTGTATCTTTTATCTATCTATCTTCCTGTCCTCTCTCTGTTGACTCAGCTATAAACTCGAAACTGAGGAGAGCTGTTCAGGAAGGCGGGAAGGCAGTGCGCATGTGCAGTGGGAGGTCCCAAAAGCTTCTATTCTAAGAAGCTGGGGAGCTTTCCCGCACGGGCTCCGTCGGTACCGACGTACCCATATGTGAGGACTAATTCCTGCTGTTCCCAGAGATCACCTGTTACAGGTAAGTAACTGTGCTTTATTGCTGAGCTCAAAGGGTGGGGTTTCATGACCTGAGATCTGACAAAGTCCTTTAAAGGATTGTTTTCTGTAAAAGGAAAAAGAAACAAAAATTTAGTAAGAAAAATTAAAAGAAGCAGAGTTGCAGAAATGTTTTTTGTATATCACTTTGAATGCTGTATTTATGTGGAAAACATGTCATGATTTTTTGATTAAACGGTTTAATTAAAAAATTATACTTACCTAAGTGAAGAACCTGTAAAGAGAAATGGAAACAAAAGTTATTGTAGAGTGAAAACTACATTGAAATAGTAATTCTGTTAAAGAATTTATTTCTGCTAAACTGCAATAACTGATGCACTTTATATATTATAATTAACTATTGTTGTTGACCATTTTTAATTAGCAAGATTTCAATTGCCTATTTCTTTAACTTCTGCCTTCTAGTGTAATAAAACAGTTTTAAAATGTATTTACATTCTAGTGTCTGACACAAATTATTTAAAAATCTAAACTTACGTACACAGCATTTGTACATGTAACATCTGGGTGATTTATTTACTGAGTCCTTTACTTAGCTTTATTCTCTCAGTTTCGGTCTGCAAAGAAGCAGCTGAGGGGCATAGTTATTTTTCACTGTTAAATCCGAAAACATCAATTGACTTTGACCACAACTACTCTTATGAAAATCCAAAGTGGGGAAAGGTAGAGCCAATCTCTCTCAGAAGAGGTTACAATAAGGAAATGAATGGAGAATAAAACAGAGTATTATAATGCCTCTCTCTTGCTCCATGTGCTGTCATGCTGTGAGGGCTTGTGTACATCAGTGATGCTGAAAGCTAAACTATCGGTAGTTTAACTACTGGCAGGATCTCCCAAGATGGACAGGTCTCAGCTGAGGTGCCAGACGAAGACAAACCACCCATCTGGGCAGCAGCAGAATGGGATAGTGTTGACGGCGGAGGATCGCATTTCTGTGAACAACGGCAACACCACCAAACTTAAACTGCACGGAGGAAAGGCCCGACAATCTACTTCTGTATCTTGCCATGAAAACCCATTGGATAGTTACAACAAAACAAATTGTCCTGTAGTGCTGGAAGATGAGACCCCCAGGTCGGAAGGCACTTAGCTACTGGGGAAGAGCAGAAGACTTTTCAGAGTAAAGCCAGCATTTATGATGTGGTTGGATCAAAGCCCGCGGGACGTCTGACTGCTGATGTAGCTGCGCATGAAATGAGAGTCAGAAGCTGTAAAGATGTCTTACACATTGGAACATGGAACGTACGAAGCATGAACCAAGGGAAGTTGGAGGTGGTCAAGATTGAAATGGAACATGTACAACTTGATCTGTTGGGTGTCGGTGAACTGAAATGGACTGGCATTGGGCACTTTGCATTAGATGATCACATGGTCTACTATGCTGGAAATGAAAGACAAAGAAGAAATGGTGTTGCATTTATAATAAAGAAGAAACTTGCAAGAACTGTAATGAAATACAATGCAGTCAGCGAACGCTTAATCACTATTCGTCTACGAGGAATGCCTATCAACACAACTATAATTCAAGTATATGCCCCAACAACAGCTGCAGAAGAGAATGAAATTGAAGAGTTCTATGAACAAGTACAAGCTGAAATTGACAGAACATGCAAACAGGATATCCTGATAGTCATGGGTGACTGGAACACAAAAGTTGGCAACAAAGAAGGCGGCAAAGTAGTTGGAAAATATGGACTTGGCAACAGAACTGAAACTGGAGAAAGACTGATAGAATTCTGCAAGACCAACGATCTTTTTATCTCAAACACCTTCTTCCAGCAACACAAAGCAGCGACTGTACACATGGACTTCACCCAATGGATTGTATAAAAATCAAATAGACTACATCTGTGGAAGTCAATGATGGAAAAGCTCTGTAACATTTCAACAAAGACAAAACCTGGAGCTGACTGTGGTGCAGATCATCAACTACTAGTATGCCAAACTCAAGCTAAAGTTGTAAAAGAGCAAACCACTCTTGAATGCAGCAAAATATGACCTTGAGAATATACCACTGGAATTTAAAGACTGCCTGCAAAATTGATTTGCTGCTTTAGATACAAATGACTGAGCTCCAGAAGAGTTATGGAATGACATCAAGAAGGTTGTGTTGGAAGAAACTGAGAAGTCTCTAGAAAAGGTGAAAAAGCAAAAACGGCCAAAATGGATGACGGAAGAAACTCTGAAAATTTCCCAGAAAGGCAGAGAAGCCAGAGGAAAAAGACAATCGCAGGACTCAACAGAGATTTCCAACATGCAGCAAGACAGGGTAAGGAAAAGTACTACAATGACGCATGCAAGGAAATAGAAGCAGAAACTATTAGAGAAAGAACAAGCTCGGCTTTCCTAAAGCTACGAGAGTTAAAGAAAAAGTTCCAGCCTCAAACTGGAATGTTACAAGATGCTCAAAGTTCTATGTTGAATGATGCTGAGAAGATCAAGAAAAGGTGGAAGGAATATAAAGAGTTTTTATATGATAAAGATCAAGTGGACCAACAGCCGTTTCAACCTGTACCTTATGATTGGGAACCATTGGTGATGAAAGAAGTTGAAGCAGCATTTGAAAGCCTTATCAAAGAAGAAAGCACTAGGCATTGATAGCATTCCCATAGAAGTATTACAGCAATCTGATGCAGCTGTTACCGTACTTACAAGGCTCTGCCAAGAAATAAGGAAGACATCATCATTGCCAACTGACTGGAAAAGATCTGTGTTTATACCAATACTAAAGAAAGGTGATCCAACTGGCTGTGGAAATTATCGCACAATCGCTCTGATCCCACATGCCAGCAAGATTCACCTGAAGATTATTCAAAAGAGACTACAACCATACCTGGAACAAGAACTACCTGAATTGCAAGCAGGATTCAGGAAAGGGCGAGAAACGAGAGACATTGCGGACGTGAGATGGATCCTTGAAAAGACTAAAGAATACCAAAAGGATATCTATTTGTGCTTTATCGACTATAGCAAGGCTTTTGACTGTGTAAACTATGAGAAACTCTGGGCCACATTAAGAAGCATGGGTATACCAGAACGCCTGATCGTTCTCTTGCACAAGCTGTACATTGATCAAGAAGCAACAGTTTGAACGGAACAAGGAGAAACAGAATGGTTTAAAATAAGCAAAGGTGTAAGACAAGGCTGCATACTTTCCCCCTACCTGTTTAATTTATATGCAGAACAAATCATCAGAGAAGCAGGATTGTATGAAGACAACAGAGGTGTGAGGATTTGGTGGAAGACTCATCAACAACCTTCGCTATGCTGATGATACCACATTACTGGCTGTAAGTGAAGATGATTTGAACCATTTGCTTCTCACAATCAAAGAAGATAGTCTCAAAATGGGCCTGCACCTTAATGTAAAGAACACAAAGATCATGACATCTGGCATAATCAACAGGTTCATCGTTGAAGGAAAAGAAATTGAAATTGTGAACAACTTTAACCTACTTGGATCAACTGTCAATAAAGCAGCAACAAGCAGTCAAGAAATCAGATGATGCATTGCTCTTTGCAGAATGGCTATGAAAGACCTAGATAAGATTCTCAAGAGCAGAGATGTCTCTCTCCATACAAAGATTCAACTTGTTCAAGCCGTGGTATTTTCAATAACATCATATGGATGTGAAAGCTGGACAGTGAAAGACAGACAGGAAGAAAATTGATGGCTTTGAATTATGGTGCTGGCGGTGAATACTGTGTATACCATGGACTGCCCGAAGAACAAACCAGTCGGTACTAGAGGAGATCAAACCTAAGCTTTCTTTAGAACTCAGATGACAAAACTTCGACTTTCTTACTTTGGACACATCATGCGAAGAGAGAGACCATTAGAGAAAGACATCATGCTTGGCAAGATAGGTCAACGCAAAAGAGGAAGGCCAGCAATGAGATGGATCGATACAATAACAGCAGCTGCAGATACCAGTCTGTCAACAATGAGCCGCCTGACTGAAGACCGAACACAATTTAGGATAGTTATCCAGAGGTTCGCCATGAGTCAACTCTGATTTGACGGCACTTAACAACAACATTGCTCCATGGTGCAACTAAGCCTTGAATATTGTCTGCAGTTCTGGTCGCCATATTTAAAAATGGGTATAGCAGAATTAGACGAGAAGCGATGAAAATGGTAAAGGGGATGGAAAGATACCCCTGTGAGGAAAGGCTTGAAATATTAGGGCTCTTCAGCTTGAAAAAAGACAGCTGAGGGGGAGATATGATGGATATGAAATAGAGTGGAGTGGAACAGGTAAATATAAATTGGTTATTCATTCTTTCAAAAAGTAGAAAGACTAGGGGACATGCATTGAAGCTACAGTGTAGCACATTTAAGACTAATCAGAGAAAATATTTTTTTCACTTGTTTGTGTAATCAAGCTATGGAATTCATTGCTGGAGGATGTAGCAAAAGCTGTTAGTGAAGCTGGGTTTAAAAGCGGGTTGGACAAGTTCCTGGGGGGAAGTCCATAAACCATTATTAAAGTTGACTAGAGAAATCCACTGCTTATCCTTGGGATAAGTAGCATTGAATCTGTACACCTTTTGGGAACCTGGCAAGATCCCTACCCCCTGTGCTTAACAATTGTCAGGCTGTCTTCAAATGTTTAACCCTTTGTTTCATCAAAATGTGATTGTAGCGGAACATTTTATTTCAATTCAAAGCACTTTGTTCAAGACAGTTTAAAGCTTAAGAGGGTTTTAATGTATTCTTTGAATGATAGCTTCTGTGATGATGACATAAGAATTTAATCTCTTAATTTCCTAATGGTCAGGTAGTTACAAAAAGCCCATGGTTGTCGAAAGTAGAGCGAACTATCGTCCCAATCCCAAACTGATTGATAGATTAGGATTAGGATATTCAACCAAGAATAGTCTTCACCTGACTAATTGCAGCCCTAATACAGCAGTGAAACTTTTGAGCCTTATTAACTTTTAAAGAAAAGTACTAATGATTCTCCAGGAACAAGCAGTAAGTCAGTCCTCACATATGGGTGACATTGGCACCGACAGAGCCCACATGGAGCATTTCCCCAACTGTCAAAGAAAGCCTTTGGGAATGCTACCATGCATGCGTGGTCCCCTTACCGCTCAAGGGTTCCATCTTGCTCAGGCTTCTTTTTTTCCATGGAGCCCAGCGGACATAGTCCTCTACTTACCTGGAAAAAGTGCCTACAATCTCTTCTTCCGGTGCTGCACCGGTCTCCTCCCTGCCTTTTTTTTCTTTTTTCTTGAGGTTTTTCCCTTGACCGCCTTTGCACCATTTTTCGCCCAGGAGTCGTCGACCCCAGCCAGGTGTTCTCCCACCATGTCTCCCGGTGGGTTCAAAAAATACGACCGCTGCAGTCAGACTATCTCAGTCACTGACACTCATGACTGCTGCATTCTCTGCTTAGGCTCGGACCATGGCAGTTCCACCTGCGACCAGTGCCAGGCCATGACCCCTAAAACGAAGAGGAGGCGATCTGAGTTGCAGGGGAAGCTGTTTTCCAAGATCTGACACTGCCCCAGCTTCCCCATCGCCGAGCCCCGAAGCTGGCCCTTCGAGAGGTCCAGGCATCCTCAGAGTCCCGCGGCCCCAGACTCTGCTAAAAAGAAGGTCCCCAAGGAGGTGTCTCCGATGAAACTTGGCAAAGTCCCTTGCCAGGACTCGGGCAACTCTGAGAAGCACCTTCAGAAAGTCTTGAGACGATAGTCCTTGGCTGGCAGAGACCGTGCCAGGACTCGTGAGCCTATAGTCCTCCTTGAACACACTCTCTGGAGTGCCAGTGTCAGACCTGAGGCCCTCGGTGTCCACGCTGGGAGCTGCACAGCCATCGGGCCTAGAGTTCCACATGGTGGCTATGGAGCAGAGCCTTTCCTCCATCTTGGCCTTGCAGCAGGTGTTGATGTTGGGCCCCCCCCCTGGCAGCATCGGCCCCGCCACCGGGCCCTCTGACCTTGGGGGAGTCTCTGGGCATTGAACTTGGCACCGAGCGACACCGGCCTCGGGTAAGCCCTCAGCATTGATCAAGGTCTCGCTCATGCTCCTCAGGGATCCAGTCCTCCCTGATGAGTTTCTGGGAGTCCAACCAAGGTCCTTTGTGGGGGGCTGACTCTTCGATGCCCTCAGAGTCCGATTGGGAAACTGAGGACGAGGCCTCGCCAGAGACCTCCCGACACGGGGACGTCCCCTCTGAGCCGTCTCCCCCGGAGCCTCGACTCCACTCCCTGCCTGAGGCCATGGTCTTTCACGACTTCGTTTGTGACATGGCCCTGGCTCTCTCGATCCAGACTTAGTCGGAGGAGGACCCGTGCACCAAGGAGCTCGAGATCCTACAATGAGTCCCCTCCCAAGGAGACTCTCACGGTGCCAATTCCACCCATCCTTGAAAGGCTGCTCCTCAGGATGTGGGAGTCCCTGATTTCTTTGCTGGTGGTTTGTCGGCATCTGGACATCATGTACCGCGTCAGGAATGGCCCTGGTTTCCATAAGCCATAAATTCCCCACAACTCGATTGTGGTAGAATTCTTCATGCAAAAACTGAAGTCAGAAGACCCAGAAGAGTCAGAAGCTCAGGCCCTCGACACCATGGGATGCAAGTGCTACCAGGGTGCCATGCTCGGGTGCCAAATATAGTCATATGAGTTGTATATAGGGCGGTACTTTAAGGACTTGATACAGGAGCATGCGGCGTTCTCAGCGGGCCTCGCCAGGGTACCTCTGCAAAGGTTCCAGTCCCTAGCGGCAGGCATCCAGGACGGTTCCAAATTCCTCTCCTGAGCTTCCTGTGACGGGTTTGAGTCTGCAGCCAGGGTAGCAGCTGTCGGCATTGGGCCTGGCGCCAGGCATGGTTACAGACCTCGGACCTGGAGCCAGTGGGTACAGGAATAGCTCCTGGATGTCCCCTGTAATGGTGAGAATCTGTTCAGGAAACCGATGTCTGATAAGGCTGTGGAAATTGAGGCTGAGGTAGTGACCCCCAGAAGAGGCTGTTCAAAAAGACCTCGACCCTCCCCAGGAAAAAATCCTCGGGGGGGGGGAGAACCCTTTTTCCCCCGAGAAAAAAGGGCTACTCCAGATTGACTACTACCAGCCTTACTTGGGGCAGCCTCACCAGGCCTCTCAACTGAAAAACCAGGGACATGGGCCCAGGAAGCCCAAGGCTCCCAGGCACCAGTTCCCGCCCAACTGGGGTTAAGCTTTTGACTACGTGGGCTGGGCCTCCCCTCCCCCAGGAGTCCCAACTCGGTCCACAAGGAGTTGACTGGCCTCTTTTGCCCACAGATGGGCCAGCATCACCACAGACTAGTGGGTCCTGCAGGTGGTGAGGGAGGGCTACTTCCTCCATCTATAGCAATACCCTCCAGACTTCTTCCTAGGAGAGCCATCACAGCCTCTCCTCCACCAGGCCTTGCTCACCACAGAACTCGCAGGCTTGCTCAGGGACAGGGTGATGGAACCTGTACCCTGACACTTCTGGGGGCAGGGGTTCTGCTCAAGCTATTTCCTTGTCCTAAAAAGATCAGGGGGGGCCTCCGACCCATTCTGGACCTGTGCAGCTTAAACAAACAAGTTCCTGATGAGGGAGAAGTTCAAGATGCTCTCTCTTGGAACACTGCTGCCCTACCTCCGCCAGGACAACTGGCTCTGCTCCTTGGATCTCAAGGATGCTTACACCCAGATCCTGATCCACCCCTCCCACAGGCATTACCTGAGATTCGTAGTGGGGGGGGGGGGGCAGCACTACCAGTACAGGGTGGTACCATTCAGCCTCGCCTCCTCTTCAAGGGTCGTTACAAAATGCCTGGTGGTCATCGCTGCCCATGTGCGCCTCCAAGGGGCCCATGTCCTCCCTTACCTGGACGATTGGCTCATCAGAGGCAGCACGTACCTCAAGGTCAGTCAGGCCACAAGGCTCACTATCCACACCCTGCAGCATTTGGGGTTCATCATCAACTACCAGTCAGTGTATTGACCATTGTGCTACACCTCTGTTGCTGTGTTTGCAGGTCAGCGCGCCTAATTAAGGCTAACGTGCTATGGCTCCCTCTATCGCGCGATAACCTGACATGCTACCTTAAGACCGGAACGCCCACTCCTTTTATGGCATTCTTCACATTATCGCTGGAGCTAACGCCTGTAACATTAAGATGGTTTATTAAACATACCCCTTAGTGTATTGATTCTGTGGCACTTCCCTGTGATGTGCTCTTGATAAACCAATCATCTATATAGGGAAACAGGCTCATCCCTTACTTTTGTGTAGATGCGTTGTGACCACATCTAGGCATTTTGTGAAGACTCTCAGAATCACTAGGTCCAAAGAATACTGGAGGTGGAGTTTCCCCATTATGAAACAGAGTTTCTCTTGTCCTTGCCAGAGTAGTCCACACCAGTGGGATTTGCTCTTCTTCCAATAGGCAGAGACAGAGCAAAACTCTGTCCACTCCCCTATATACGTAGGTGCAATCAGGAGGCTAGTTAACATTGCTCTATCTCCAGGATGGCAGATGCCTTCCTGCAATATGGTGAAGAGGGTATGGTTGTTTGGGATAGTGGTTACGGACATGTGTTAGAACACCATAGGTTGCAGGTTTGGAACGGGAAAACATAGATCGATTGTTTACGCTATCAGAATATAGAAAGACTAGGGACATGTAATGAAGCTACAGGGTAAACTATTTAAGACAAATAAGAGAAAATATTTTTTCACTCAACGTGTAATCAAACTCTGGAATTTGTTACTGGAGGATGTAGTAAGAGCTGTTAGTGTAGCTGGGTTTAAAAAAGGTTTGTACAAGTTCCTGGAGGAAAGGTCCCATAAACCATTATTAAAAAGGGACCCAGGATATCAATGCTTGACCCAATACAAGCATTGTGGAACCTGTGTCTTTTGGGGGATACCTCTAGGTATGTATGACCTAGATTGGCCACTGTTGGAAACAGGATACTGGGCTTGATGGACATTGGTCTGACCCAGTATGGCATATCTTATGTTCTTATGTGAACAAGCAAGGGGGCATAGGCTCATACTCCCTCTGTCAGGGATCAGTGGCCCTCCACTCCTTTGCAGTGCGCAACCATATACTCCTGAAGGCAGTGCACTTACCGGGCCAGGACAACTGCCTGGTGGACAACTTCAGCAGAGTCCTTCGGCCACACGAGTGGCGCCTAAACCCCAGGGTGACCTGGAGGCTTTTCCACCTCTAGGGCAGACCCTGGCTGGACCTGTTCGCTTCCCTGGACAACTCACAGCTGCCAAAATTTTGCTCGCCTCAGCCACACCACAGTAGGGTGGCAGCGGATGCGTTCCTTATCTGATCACAGGACCTGCTTTATGCATTCCCGCCGACCCCTTTGATAGCCAAGTGTCTGTTCAAGATCCAGAACGAGCACGCTTTAGTAATCCTGATTGCTCCCAGGTGGCTCAGGCAGCCCTGGTTCCCCCTGCTCCTCTCCCTGTCAGTGGCAACCCTAGTACCTCTGGGCCGGAACCCGGACCTCGTGTCTCAGGAGAGGGGTTCCTTGCTGCACCCCAGCCTGGGGTCTCTAATGCTGACAGCGTGGCTGCTGAAAGGGTCGCACTGGCCCCTTTCAACCTCCCAGGTGAGGTCGAGGAGATCCTCCTGGCCTTCCAGAAGCTGTCCACCAGAAGGGCTTATGCCTTCAAGTGGAGGAGATTCTCAGTCTGGTGTGCAGAAAGGAATGAGAATCCATTCTATCAGGTAAAGCTCATGTTGCAGTACTTACTGCACCTCTCACACTTGGGCTTGAAGTCTAATTTGGTGAGGGTGCATCTCAGCACCATAGCAGCTGACCATCACCCTATAGAGGGGAAACCCCTCTCGGGCCAGCCTTTGGTCTCCAGGTTCTTGGGGTCTCCTGATATCCAAGCCCCCTCTCTGCCCTCCAGCAGTGCAATGGGACCTCAATGTGGTGCTCTTCCAGCTCACCAGGCCGCCATTTGAGCCCTTGGCCACCAGCCACCTGAGATACCTTTTATGAAAGGTGGCTTTGATGTCCGCTCGCAGAGTAAGCGAGCTGCAGAACCGCCCTATACCAGATTCTATACGAACAGAGTGGTGCTTCATACGCACCCCAAATTCCTCCCAAAGGTGGTGTCTGTCTGCTTTTCACTTCAATCAGGAGGTTGTTCTCCTCACCACCTTCCCACGGCTGCACGCTGGCAGGGAGGCGGTCGTCTTGCATACCTTGGATTGCAAGAGGACCCTGTCCTTTTATCTACAGAGGACCGTGAGCCATCAAAAAGCTCCTCAGCTTTTTATCTCTTATGACCCCCAGCAGACTGGGGCTACCTGTGACCAAGTGAACCCTGTGCACTTGGGTGGCAGACTGCATTGCCCTGGCTTATGAGTGGGCTGGTCTCTCTCTGGAGCACCCGAATCACTGCTCATTGCATGAGGGCTATGGCAACCTACACGCAGTGCTGGTGCAGGAAATCAGTAAGGCCGCCACGTGGTCTTCAGTTCATACATTTGCAGCTCACTACTGCTTAGAAAGTGAGTCCTGCAGGGATAGTGCCTTTGGCCAGGCAGTAATCAGAAGCATTCTTAGTATATAGGCAACTCCTGCCCTCCAACCTTCAAAGTTCAGGCTACCGGAGTTGTTATGCTGCTGGACGCTGGGGTCTGCAGTGTCTCTTGGTAGTGACTCACTTCTTGCAGCTCACGGCCTTTCTTCGGTTGCCGTCGATGCTGTTAGAAACATAGAAACATAGAAATATGATGACAGAAAAAGACCGCATGGCCTATCTAGTCTGTCCTTCCATATCAACAACTACAACAATCCCCTTTTTTCTTTTAGAGATCCTCTGTGTTTGTCCCATGCTTTTTTGAATTCAGTTACTGTCCTCATCTCTACCACCGCCACTGGGAGACTATTCCACGGATCCACTACTCTTTCCGTAAAGAAATATTTCCACATATCACTCCTGAATCTATCTCCCTTCACCCTCATCCCATGTCCCCTCGTAGCAGAACTTGCTTTCAGTTGAAAGAGGCTCTCTCCCTGAACATTTATGCCACGGAGGTATTTAAACATCTCAATCATATCACCTCTATCCCGCCTTTCCTCTAAGGTGTACATATTAAGATCCTTCAGTCTGTCCTCATATGCTTTATAATGAAGACCACTAATCATTTTAGTAGCTACCCTCTGCACCGACTCCATCCTGTTCACATCCTTTTGAAGGTGCGGTCTCCAGAATTGCACACTATACTCCAAATGAGGTCGTACCAAAGACTTATACAGAGGAATTATCACCTCCTTTTTTCTGCTAGCCCTTCCTCTCCGTATGCACCCAAGCATCCTTCTAGCTTTTGCCGTCGCCTTTTCTACCAGTTTAGCTACTTTAAGATCATCAGACACAACCACACCGAAGTCCTGCTCTTTTTTAGTGGACAAAAGTACTTCACCCCCTATACTATATTGCTCCCTTGGATTGCTGCAGCCCAAATGCATGACCTTACATTTTTTAACATTAAATCCCAGCTGCCAAATTCTAGACCATTCTTCAAGCTTAGCTAGATCCCTCCTCATGTTATCTACACCTTCCTGGGTGTCTACTGTATTGCAGATTTTGGTATCATCCGCAAAGAGGCAAACCATACCCGACAGCCTTTCCGCTATATCACTAACAAATATGTTAAAAGGAATCGGACCTTGTGGTTCGGTTCCTGGAAGCCTGGAGCTAGGGAGTCCCATATGTGAGGACTGACTTCCTGCTTGTTCCTGGAGAAAGTGTAGTTACCTGTAACAGGTGTTCTCCAGGGTCAGCAGGAATCAGTCCTCACACCCTCCCTCCTCCCCTTGGAGTTGCCTCCTTTACCTTCTTTTCTCTTTTGCCTAAGCTATGTCATAGCACCCTTGGGTGGGAAGGTGACCATGCATGAGTGGTAGTACTGAAAGCTGGGGAAATGCTCTGTGCGGGCTCCATCGGTGCTGACGTCACCCATATGTGAGGACTGATTCCTGTTCTTCCTGTAGAACATCTGTTACAGGTAAGTAACTACACTATCAATTTGAAGGATGTGCAACTGTTTGCATCTTTAAACTTAGTCACTGGAGTGGAGGAGTGGCCTAGTGGTTGGGGCAAGGTACTTCAGGCCGGAAGGTCAGGGGTTCAAATCCCACTAGAGGACAGCAACCTTGGGCCGGAAGGACTATGGTTTCTAGTCCCACAGGTGCTCCTTGTGGTCTTGGGCAAGCCACTTAACCCTCCATAGCCCATGTTCCCTGTAAAATAGTTATCTCCAAGTTATAATGCCCTGTTCAATGTAATTTCAGTTTGTTCAATGTAAACCGCACTGATGCAGAATAGCGCGGTATATAAGAGAATGTAAATAAATAAAAATAAATAAATAAATAAATAAAATTATGCATTAACAATTGCAGATAGGTGTGTGTAACTTTTTTTTCTCATGTAGATTCAGTGAAACATACAGTTTAACCAGGGATGTCTAATCTTTTCATGTACCCAAAGCTAAAGACCTGTACCGAAAAGTCTTGTGGAAGTTGAGGTAGGGTATTGGGAAGGTTACCTGAGCGCTCTTCCATCTTCCTGCCACCAGGCATCCTCTGAATTTAATTTTGATTCTTGTTTCCTTTGCTATTACAGCATGATCTCTTCAAAATATTTTACTTCCGAAAAAATGACATTTTGCCATTTAAATTGTGGCATACAAAGTATTCATAGTTATTAAAGTAAGTTGGACATTGCTGATAGATGTTCTAGACTTAGGACTGCTCTTCTGTGCCTTCAATATGTTCCTGCCTCCCAAGACAGCGTTCATCCATTTCTCCATGTTACAGATCTGGATGAAACTGGACTTCTCCCCTCTGGCCTTGGTAGGATGAGTGCTATATCTTAGCTACTATCTGCTGGTGTACTTGTTTTCAGTCCAATACCTCTTGTAGTAATTCATATTATACTGGAACATCTTCAGACAGGTGACAGCTATAGTTGTCCTTCCACAACTTGTCTTTTCCTGATCGTCTCTCCGGGCCAGCCCAGGAACAAGAGGGTTGTCAACCTTCTCCAGCAACTGAGGACTGAACTCTGAAGCTTTGCAGACCTGGCCTCTGGCTCCCCCTGCTGGTAGTTCCTCAGTCTTTCAGTCCTCAGCAGCTGGAAGGGACGTTTTCCTGGCTGGCTCCCTTATTTTCTGGAGATTTTTGTTTATTTCTTTGCTGTACTTTAAGCAGTGGTACTGGAAAAGAGCCCTAGCAGGGCTCTCCTTCTCAAAAGAGATGAATAAAGTAAAATGGATCTGATGTAGTTGCTAACGGAGCAGGAAAGGCAGAGCCTGTCTTATTCAGCAGCTCCGATTGTCTAGGGAGGGAGCATGCAGTGCTGGGAGCCGCAGAAACCTTCCTGCTGCCCTCGGGATTAAGGTTACCTTCCCACTAGCAGTGGGAGTGAGTACCTTGACAAAATCTAATGGCGCAGAGCTGGCAGGTACGTTTAAAGCTTTTTGTCCTGTTGGGGCATAGCGTCGGTGGCGGTTTGCGGTCTTAGCGGTTCCGTTTCTTAGCGCGGCAGGGAGTTCCTTGCTGGTTTTCTTTTCTTTTGCCGCTGCGTTTTTTTCTTTTCAATAGCGGTTTCTTTATTGGTTACTGCCTTGTTTTGGGAACCTTGTTTGGACCTCTCCAGTGGTAGCGGGCATGGACAGTGCCTCGGAGGGACGCCCTCAGGGCAGTTCAGTTTTGGTGGGAACAGCAGCCATTACTGATGCAGCTCCAGTTCTTGTACCGGCTCAGGAGAAGCCTACAAAAAAGAAAGCCAAATCCAAGAGGCAAGGACAGGTGGAGGATGCTCCTCCACATACTCTGTCTGACATACACAAGGGCTTGGAATCGGTTTTTTCGGCTGATTTTATTTTGGCACTCCATCAGACTTATTGTATGAAGTGGCAACAGGCCCACCAAAAGGCTTCTGCCCCTGCGTCTGGGCAAAGCTTAGAATCTCTGCCTTCTCTGTCAGACCCGGGAGAGGGTTCTTCTAAAGTAGCCCACGTAGCTGAGAGTAGTGTGGATAAGGCTAGTCAGCACTTCTCGGAGCTCCAAAGAGTGGAGGAAGGAGAACTCCTATCGGATTCAGGAATGCAGTGGGCTACGGACTTAGATGAGGCTGAGTTCGGCGCTGGCGAGGATCCGAATAAGTTTCGTGTGTTTAGGAAGGAAGAATTAGGGGCGCTCATTGCCCAAACTTTGTCTGCCTTGAATATTGCCTTGCCAGCGGCTCAGGAAGAGCCTTTAGAGGATCCTCTGCTTCAGGGGTTTAAGTCAGAACAAAGGTGTTTTCCCTGTGCACAGAGTCATGAAGCAGATGGTAGAATCTGAGTGGGAATGTCCGGAGGCTTCTTTGAGAGGAGCACGGGCTATTGACGGTTATATCCTTTTCCACAGGAGGAGCAAGAGTTGTTGAAAATGCCTAAGGTGGATGCCTTAGTGGCAGCGGTCACCAAGAAAACGACTATTCTGGTGGAGGGCGGCGCGACCCTGAAGGATCTGCAGGATAGGAAGCTGGAGACCTTGTTAAAGCAGGCTTTCGAATCTTGTGCCGTATTGTTGCGAGCGGCTATCTGTGGAGCGTATGTGTCCCGGGCGTCCATTCGTTGGATTCAGGGGGGTTCTATCTCCCGACCAGAGCAGGACGAGGGCGCAAAACTAGAGTCAGCGGCTGCTTACCTAGCAGATACCTTTTATGATCTAGTACGGATTTTGGCCAAGTCCTTGGTAGCGGTAGTGGCAGCTAGGAGATTTCTTTGGTTGCGGAATTGGGCGGCGGATGCCTCTTCCAAAGCAAGACTCAGTAAGCTTCCTTACAAGGGTTAGCTGCTTTTTGGGGCAGCTTTGGAAAAGATTGTAAAGGATCTTGGTGATTCTAAAGGCGGTCGGCTTCCAGAGGATCGGCCGAAACCTATGAAACCGGCCAATGTGCACAGAGGAGCGTCTCGAGAGTTTCGCAGATTCCGGGGTTCCCGTTTTGCTACGTATCAGAGGGGTCGTTTTACAGCCAGAGGGCAGTCCTTTCGTGGGGCTCAAGGTTTCTGAAGAGGTTACTTCAGATCCCAGCAGAATTCCACAAAAAAGCCATAATGAAGTGAGGTTGGTCCAGGCGGAATTCCAGGTGGGGGGGCGGCTTCAAGCCTTCCTGTCCACCTGGGCCACCATAACTTCCAACCAATGGGTCCTAGAAATTATTTGCGAGGGGTACTCCCTCGAGTTCGCTCGCCCGGTGTCAGAAGCTTTCGTGGTTCGGCAGAAAAGCGCGCAGTGGTAGCTCAGACCCTTCGGCGGTTATGTCTTCAGGCGGTGGTGCCGGTTCCTCCAGACCAGTTAGGGTTAGGTCGGTACTCAATTTATTTCGTGGTACCCAAGAAGGAGGGATCATTTCGGCCTATTTTAGATCTCAAAAACGTAAACCGTTGCTTGAGGGTTCCGCATTTCCGCATGGAGATGCTTCGCTCGGTCATTCGCTCAGTGCAGCCTACAGAGGTGTTGACGTCAATAGATCTCACGGAGGCATATCTTCATATCCCGATAAGGCCGGAGCATCAGAAATTTCTACGCTTTGCAGTGCATTTGGGACATTTCCAATTCCGGGCCTTGCCGTTTGGCCTGGCTACGGCACCGCGCACCTTCATGAAGGTGATGGTGGTGGTGGCAGCAGCCTTGCGAAGAGAGGGAATCCTCGTGCATCCTTACCTCGATGACTGGCTAATTCGAGCACCCTCCGTGTCGGAGTCTCGTGCGGCCACGGCGCTGGTGGTGAGCCTTCTGGAACAACTGGGTTGGGTGATCAACCAAGCCAAAAGTCGATTACAGCCGGTCACGCTTCTCCTTTACTTGGGGGCAATCTTTGATACCGAGTTAGGGACGGTTTGTCTGCCGGAGAGCAGAGTGCAGAAGATCTTGTCTCAGGTAAAGAACTTCCTGCGGCTCAAAGCACCACTGGCGTGGCGTTATCTGCAGCTTGGAGCTTGTGCCGTGGGCAAGGGCCCACATGCGACCGTTACAGCAGGCTTTGCTTTCAAGATGGTCGCCGCAGGAACATCCTCTGGACCGCAAGTTGCCCAGGTTACCGAATGTCACCGTCAGCCTCCAGTGGTGGTTGGATCCGGTTCATCTGCGAGCGGGAGTCCCCTTACGTCAGCCGGAATGGGTGCTAGTCACTACCGATGCCAGCCTCGGGGGCTTGGGAGCTCATTGTCAGGCGAACTTTGCTCAAGGAGTCTGGCCACCAGAGGTGCAGAATTGCTCCATAAACCTGTTGGAGCTCAGAGCGGTTTATTTAGCTCTTCAAAAGTTTCTGCCTCTGATAGAGAACAAAGCGGTGCGGGTCTTCTCCGACAATGCAGTGACAGTATCCTATATCAACCGGCAAGGTGGGACAGGCAGTGCAGTGTTGTTGGAGGAGGGAGAGTCAGCAGCTCATGTCCTGGGCAGAAGAGCATCTGGTAGCCTTATCGGCAGCGCACGTCGCAGGTCGGGACAATGTGCAAGCGGATTTCTTCAGCTGACATGTAGTGGATCCCGGAGAATGGGAGTTGAACGCGGCGGTGTTTCACGACTTGACCTTAAGGTGGGGGCAGCGGTAATGGACCTCATGGCCACCTTCAGCAATGCCAAAGCCCATCGGTTTTTCAGCAGGCGCAGGGAACGCATGTCAGAAGGTCTCGACAGCCTAGCTCAGCCGTGGCCGGCCAGGGGTCTTCTTTATGTCTTTCTGCCGTGGCCAATGGTCGGTAGAGTGGTTCAGAGGATAGCCAGCCACCACGGTCGAGTGATTCTCATTGCGCCGGATTGGCCCCAGAGAGCGTGGTATGCAGATCTAGTTCGTCTCCTCGTAGACACTCCCTGGAAGTTGCCCTCGTGGGCGAATCTGCTGGTGCAGGGTCCCCTGCTCATGCCAAATGTAGATCGCTTCTCTCTTACTGCTTGGCTCTTGAAAGGGACAGGCTCATGCGTCGAGGGTATTCGACTTCAGTCGTGACCACTATGTTGCAGGCTCGAAGAAGGTCGACGTCCCTGGCTTATTTCCGAGTTTCTTCAAGGATGCGTTCAATCTCAACAGCACAACTGGTAATTTCTTCATATATTATTCTCTAGACTTCACATTTTAATACAAACCACAACAGCTGATTTCCAAGGTCTCAGACTCATTAATCGCAAACTAGCAGGCAAGCCTGACTAGAAATTGCTCGTATCGCATCAATGACCTTTACAAAGGAAATCTGTAGTGCAGTTTTTTCACGGCAAGTATTGTACAAAGCAGAACAAAGAGTGCTTCATGAATCAAGCGTTAGGATAAAAAACTCTTTCAGGCACTTAGCTTCAAAAAACCACACGCTGTATCTTCAGAGCACTCCAGCCCTAATCCCGACGCTCTTACAGGGCACCGCTGAGACGTTTCACCGTCATCAGTTTCCTCAGGGGATCGTAATGATAATACTGCTCAAATGTTTGTCTAAATCTTGATGCTGCCCGCGTTATAACATGTGAAACAGGAGCTTTGCAGTTGCAGCCACCAGGCTTTTCCAAAAAATGCTTCGCTTCGCGCTCATTCTACTCGTGGCCAAGCGGCATCCTGGGCCGAATATGCGTTGATTCCGCCTGCTGATATTTGTCGGGCGGCTACTTGGTCGTCGCTTCACACGTTCGCAAAACATTACAGATTGGATATTTTGGCCAGGGGAGACGCAAATGTGGGGGCTTCGGCCATCATCGTGGGCCTTGCTGGTCCCTCCCGTGGTTAGGTACTGCTCTGGTACTTCCCTCTTGTTCCTGGACTGGCCCGGAGAGACGATCAGGAAACAGAAATTAGACCTTACCTGCTAATTGTCTTTCCTGGAGATCTCTCCGGGCCAGTCCAGGACCCACCCGTGTCATTTGCCGGTTTTCCTAGTTGCGCGGGTACCTATGGGGGGGTAGCGCTTTTTTGTATGTTTGAGGTCGCGCTTCCTGACAGTCAGCGTTACATTGCGGAAGGATCGGCTCGGGGGGGTCTCTGGGGCTCCCTCGGGGAGAGTTTGTGGTAAAGATGAGAAAAAGAAGAAGAAAAAAAAACTGACGAAGGACAAGAGTAGCTGATTTCAATATGTTCATACGATCAGCATATGTTCACTGCTTCAAAGGTTTGCTATGTTTCTTGTTTTTCTTTTGTTCGGTTGGTTTCTTCAACTGCTTAGATAGGCATAGACTGAGGAACGACCAGCAGGGGGAGCCAGAGGCCAGGTCTGTAAAGCTTCAGAGTTCAGTCCTCAGTTGCTGGAGAAGGTTGACAACCCTCTTGTTCCTCTTGTTCCTGGACTGGCCCAGAGAGATTTCCAGGAAAGACAATTAGCAGGTAAGGTCTAATTTCTGTTTTTGCTGCCATGGATTTGTTGCTGGACTCTTTCTCGAGGTTTAATGAATGGTGCTTCGATACAGTCGAGAGTGATGTTCTTCTTGGCACTGATTTGGTGACTGTAGAACCAGGGTTTGCATATTTTTATTTGTATTTATATAACACTTTAATACTGCTCTCCAGTATACACATTCAATGGCAGTTTTCAATATAAAATATAATACATAAAACAACAAATTAATCACAATACAAATTTTGCAATCATGGCCTCTTCCCATTGCACAGCATTTAATATCATGCCTAAGTCTGTGATTAACAGAAAAATTTTCAAGTTCTTCCAGAATACCAGTAGGTTAACTTACTTGCAAAGCCCATAGGAAACTTGTACCATGATGACAGAGCTACTACTGAAAATGCTTGTGAACTCCAACATTTTAAATTTAACTCTGCCCTTGTAGGGAAATGAAGTAATCTTCCTTGACTTGACCTTAAAGGTATGGTGAGTTCCATACCATTGCATTCTCTCCCTCAAATAGAAAAAAATTCCCATATGGAGCATCTTAAAAACAGCAGCACCTTAAATTTCAATTGCTCCTTAACAGGTAGCTAATACAATTCCACAAGCAGTTGATACTTCCACCATCCAAAATCTACAAACACATGAACAACTTCATTCCAGACTATCTGTAATCATCTAAAATATTTATTTGGAAGTTCAGTATAGAGAAGGCTATAGTAGTCCAACACAATGATCATGAGCATGCCCAACAGCAGATAAGGCAGAATTTGTGAAACGTTTCACTGCTTAACCATGTAGCGCTTAAAACTCATTAATCATAACAACCAGAATTTGCTATAAGTAGGATGTTTCACTGTCCAGCAAAACTCCAAAAGCCCTAAGCCAGTGCATCCCAAACTTGGAGTCACATCAGTGGATGGAGTCACAGAAACATTGCCATGTTCCCTTCTCTCGCTGCGACCTATGCCAAGTAGTGGCATTCACCAGTCAGCATGTGCCTGTGAGCCAGTGAACATTCATAGACCCTTGCCCCCCCACCTGAGTAGACTGGAAACCCATGCTCACTGGGCTATGTTAGCACACACTGCACACTGATACAAAGGACCTTGTGCTGACTGCCGCTGTTTTCTGCTTTAGATGAGTGAAGGGAGGGGAAGGAGGCTGAAGAGCTGCCATTTTGATTTCATCATCTGGGGTCACGTGAATTTTCATTTGCTAAAATGGGGTCTTATGGGATAAAAGTTTGGAAAACACTACCCTAATCATATCCTTTGAAGGGACCACAGCATCTCCAGTTATCAACTTTGCCAGTCTAACCCACCTAGTCTAACCCCTCAACTAGCTTAAAATGTCACAGCTAGAATTGTCATAAACTCCAACACAACCAAACACATTACACCAATCCTCAAAGCACTCCACTGGCTACCGATATAAAGTCGTGTTATATACAAAATCCTCATTACTACCTTCAAATTATTAAACCAGATTTCCCCATCTTACCTTTTAACCCTTATTACCAAAGAAAATAACAATTGTAACCAGTGCAAAGTAAACCAAAACAAACTTTTGATGCAATGTGACTTCAGGTAAGCTAGACTTCTAACCAGCAACAAAGCCTTTTCCCACATTGCCCCATATCTTTGGAATACCCTCCCTAGCTATCTCAGAGAACAGAATGACTTAACAAAATACAGAAAAAAACCTCAAAACATCTATTCCCCCTACACTTCGACAATCATGGCCAAAACGATACCCCTATAACATCCCCTCCCCATTCCAGCTCCCAACTCTAACCTAATACATCCCTATCCACAGATGAACTGTAAATAATTATACTGTACTTGTTTGATGTTCAATTACTGCCAGTACTTGTTTGATGTTTAATTACTGCCACTGTTAAGCATGCAACACATGTAAGCCTGTACATAGTTCTCTGTTCCATGTAATCGAAGACTGCATATGTTCATGCACTCTTCATAAATGTTGTTTACTGTAAACCTCACTTGATCTTCGGAAATTGCAGTATAGAAATGGTTTTAAAATAAATAAAAATAAAAATAACCCAACTGACATTTCCTAAGGTCAGCACATCTGACTTCTACACATTTATCACTATGCTACTTCTCTCTCTTAGCACCAGTTAAACATGGCTATGACCTCATCAAGATGAGACCCAATAGAACAATAATTTGGATTTTATTTGTATAGGCAAAAAATATTTAAACCATATGATTGGACCACAGCACCCAGAAGACAAAAGGATATTAAGAGGAGGAAGAAACCATTGATTCTTGCAGAACCCCACACATAACTTGTCTTTTACTAGACATCACCCCTTTTCGCTTTGATCCTAAATGTTTCCTCTTGATAGTATGCAAACCTGATCAGCATCTTATCGCCTAATCATACCTAAACATCAAATTGGAAGCATTTGTTGTATCATGCCTTGAATGCTGTGGTGAGGCAGGCATATTAAATATTGGAAATGTTTATAAAATAAATCAAAAGCCAAAGATAAACCTAAAGTAACCAACAGTATAGCCTCCTTTTTATCTAAATACTTATATATCATATCCATCATTGCTGTCAAAAGCGACTCCATTACTATCTGTCTTATGAATCCTGCCTGCCCCACATCACACTCCTTTCTCCTCTAAAAACATTCCTCAGCCTAGAGTGATCTCCCTTGCTTGCTGCTTGTGATAAGAGTTTGGGTGGGTTGGCCCTTCCCTTCCTATAATTTCTGCTGCCTCTACATTTTCTCCTCACCACCTCAACCTTCCACTTTCTTATCCATTGTCTCCTTTCTCCAGTAGCTGTCAACTGTTTTCTAACAGTACTGACTCCAAGTAGTTTGGCCAAGCCTTTGTTTCAAAGTGGGTGATTATATTGCTGGTTAGGATGCCATTGTCGCTTGGTAAAGTTGCCATGCCTGACCTGCCTTCCTCCTTGCTGTTACTGACTTTGCATTATTTAAATTGAATATTGTTTGTATTAATATGTAAAGTTTCCCATAGGTATTTCTACATGTCATAGTTTGATACATAGGGTAAAATCAGCTAAATTTTACCATGAGTACTGGGGCTGAGTAAACTCTGCTTAAAAGCCTAGTTTTTCCATATTTTATATAAACGTGAGATTTGTCTTTGTTGTACACCTTTTGAAATGGAAATACTACTGCTACTACTACGCCTCATTTATATAGCGCTACAAGGTATACATTATGTCCCTAAAAGTATTAGCATTTGCTTTAAACAGATATATTGCTGAATTGACTTTGAAGATAAAACATTTAGGGGCTTGTTTACAAAGCCGCGGTAGCGGTTCGCGGTCGTTATCGGAGCCGTGACCCCATTGAAATCAATGGGGTTGCGGCTCTGATAACGATCGCGAACCGCTACCGCAGCTTTGTAAACAAGCCCCTTAGTATCTAAAAAGAGTTACTTGTCCATCACTTGGATGGGGAAAAAACATGTTTTAGCACATTTTAAATAGACTGCAGTCCCTAATTGTTTTGCCTTTGTACCCAGCAGTAGATCTTCCATCAATACCATCCTGGAGTTAGCTGAATATGTCCAGGCTGTTCAATAGTACTTGTCTGTTTTCATTTCTTCCATGACCATTCAAGGCCAGTTTGTTAACTTTATTGGCAGGGAAAGCAAGTACACAAATATATAAAAACAGTTGTTGATTTTTGTTCAATTTGTGCTCAAATTCATTTTTCTTTTGCTCTTTACTTTTAGGACCTACTTTACCTTTTTGTGAAATATTTCCATCAGGTTAAATGGAACTGTAGACTAAAAAAGGGGAAACAGTATTCAAAGCCATAGGCACCACATGAAGATAAGAGATTGCTTTATCTGCTTATTTTGTGCCGTATATTGAATGGTCTTTTCCATTTAGGTAGAACCACTGAATATTCAGTTTTGTGTTTATAGTTTATTTTATTTGATATATACAGCCTATGGCGGGTAACAGCTAGGCGGTTAAGGAAGATCTCCAGGAACAAGCAGGAATGAGTCTTCACATATGGGTACGTCGGTACCGACAGAGTCTGTGCGGGAACGCTTCCCAGCGTCCAATCAGAACGCTTTTGGAAGCATCCCAACACGCCTGCGTGCTGCCTTCCCGCCTTTCCCAACTGCCTCTCCTCAGTTAAGTTTTTCCATGGAGCCGGCAGGACGTCCTCCTGTCACCGCAGAAAATTCTTCTTTTATTTTTTGGTTTTCTTGTGGTCGCGGCTGCCTTCCCCGACGCCACCGGTACCGCCGGTGTTTCTTTTCTCTTTCTTGTAAAATGTTTTTCCTTTTTAAGGAATACTTTTTCCTTCTTAGTGCCTCACGGTTTTTTAGGCCTGCTAGACCTATTCACTTTCCTCCATGGAACCGCCAGCCACTATCCCCAAGAAATGTACAAACTGTGGCGGTACAAACTTAATTTTAGACACTCACAATTGGTGTCTCACCTTCTTGGGTCCTGACCATTTTCCTCCGGAGTGTCCCTCCTGCAATAGTATTGTGGGAAGATGTTTTCAGCATCGAGTTCCCCTCGATACGCGATCCCCATCCAACTTCAGGGCACCGACCATCTCTTCTTCTACACAGGATCAGGTAACCCAAAAACAGTCTGTTAAGACTAGCCAGTCCTCGAGTGGCAGATCTCATGCACAGCATAGAGATGCCTCTGGCCTTGCCCTCGAGAACACACTGGCTTCAAAACCCGGTGGGAGACTTCGGCCTCCAAAGCCCGTGTGGGGTTTCAGGTTGTTCCTGAGGTTCACCCCTCACAGAACATACCTGAGCCATGCTCGATGGTGGCATCTGCTTCGAGCGGTACCGATACCCCGGCATCGGCAATGGTGTTGGATGAAACATTCCTCACTAAGGATCGTAGTCTGGTGTCCTCGGTATCTACGAGGCCGTTGGATACGCTGCAGACCGACCTTCCAGTATCGGTATCGATCCCGGTACCGATACTAGTACTGACGTCAGTACCCTCCAGATGTGCATCGATAGACTCGCTTCCTTCAATGCCGAGTCTGGAATCGATCTCCAGTCTGGAGGACTGGGTACCGACTCGCCTTGGTACCGACACCAGATGGTACCGAAGGCACGGTTCCGATGATCAAGGTCCGGCACTCTCGGTTTCTTCGATACCGTTAGTTGTCACCGGCTGGCCTTCATCCACCGGTATCGGATACAGTACCGAAGTCGGTACCGGTATCCACATTACCATTGCTGTCAGTACCTTCCATGTTTCTCTCGTCAGGCTCGCTTCCCTCGATACCGAGTTTGGAATCGATCTCTAGCATGGACGATGTGATACCGACTGTCGCTGGTCCCGACCTCCTGCGGTACCGGTGACCATCCTCTAAGGATCCCATACTTCACCATTCAGGATCTTCTATTCCTATAAAGTTGGATAGATCCCTCGGTGCCAACGCTAGTTCTTCAACAGATCTAGCCTATCCAAAAGAATTTCCCTCTGGGGATTCTTCTTTTCAGGCTTTTCTCCTGGATATGGCAAAATCACTTGCCATTTCTATTCCTGGACAGGATCCTACACAAGGGAATACAGGATCCCTGTATATTCCTGGGAGAGCAAAGGAGAACATCATGCTTCCTTTGCATCGTTCCTTGCAGGATCTCCTTCTACGAATGTGGGAAGCTCCTTTAAGGGTACCCCCACCTTCTAGAGGAACTGATCTTCTATATCAGGTGCCCCCCTCTCCAGGGTTTCAAAAGACTCAACTTCCTCATCATTCCATTGTTGTAGAATCAGCAACGAGACGGGTGAAGAGTACTAAAAAGCACTCTTCTCATCCGCTAGGTCGTGAGTCTAAGACTTTAGATGCCTTTGGACGCCAAACCTTCCAGGCATCCATGCTTTCAGCAAGAATTCTCTCATATATTTTCTATATGGGTTTATCTCTTGAGGAGGTCACAAAGAAATTACTTTTTTAGCCCAAAAGTGCAGACTATTCCTTACTGGTTAGTCATGCTCAAAATATCTCTAGGTTCTTTACTCGTGCTTCCCTAGACTCCTTTGAGTCTGTTAGCAGGACTTCTGCTATAGCTATAAGGGCACGACGTAAAGCCTGGCTCCAGGCTTCAGACTTGGACAAATGGGCACAAGAAAGACTGGGAAATACTCCTCGCACTGGAGAATCTCTTTAACAAGGAGTCTTTACTCCAGGTTGCTCAGTGTTAACCACTGACTTTCCTGTTTCCAGAGGCTGTTCTACGCCTTCCTCTTTCCCAGTTGGTAGGAAATGTCCTGCCAAACTTCCTTCCCCTAGGGGGAGAAAGTTTTATCCATCTTCTGCCCATCATACAGATGTTCCCAAACAGGGGAAACATCGCCCTGTTCTGAAGAATCCACAACCTCAACAGGGTCAAAAAACCCAGCATTCACAGGGTTTCAGATAGATCATCATTGCCCCTCTTGGTGGTTAGAGTGGCAGTCTGCTTCTTTTCACTTGAAGTATCTGCACTAATTTTCTCCTAACCTTCCTAGATATCTCTTCATGAGACATCTTTTCTTTAACTCTGAGTCTTTATGATGATCATGCACATACTTAACAGGTTTTTCTCTTCCTATTTGGGGAAAAGAGAAGTGACAACTATCAATAAGACAGTTGTTTTTCCCTGTACTGGCATGTATCATCTTACCTGTCAGAGACTTCCTGCATAGTCAGTTTCCTTCAACTCTATCTTACCTCCCTCTTACTACAACATTTGGTTTGTAAGAGTGGCTCTTTTATACTGGTAAGCCCCTATGGTCCTCTACCTGTTCCACAGGGGGATTCTCCCTTCCAGAGTTGTCTCCCCCTTTATTACCTTAGGGCAGCTCATCAGACAATAGGAGGTCCTACTATGTCTGTCGTTTCTTTTTCCCAATCTAAAAAAGGGGAGGGGAAAAGAAATTTCCTCTGCTGCCATGGTAGTTGCTGCAGATACAGCAATTCCTAGTGGTTAAGGCACTGGCTCTGTTCACCCAAACAGGTTATCAACCTTGTTTGGGAAACCCTATTATCACAGTCTGGTTAACTTCTATTCTTCGCCCCCTTGTCCTTGGCAGAATAGTTTAACGACTGGCTTTACACAGCCAGTTTTTTCTTCTAACCAACCTGCAGCATGCTCTCTGCAACTCTACAGAGTAGCTTTGCACTATGGACCCTTGCTAGAGAGCATTAGTATCTTGCCTAGCAGATAACCCCAGATGGTTAGGAGGGGTTCCCCCAGTCATGTTTCATGACTGGTAGCTACCTTTACCATCTCATCTTAAATCTCTTTTGAGACATAAGACTCAGGCCTTTCATCACGTGAAAACCTAAAGAATGGCCAATTCCCTGGCTTGGCCCATATCTCCTTTGGTCTTCTCGTCAGAGATAATTTTCTTTCAGTGGCAGCTAAAGGACGCCAGATACCCATCTTGCCCTCATAGGCGGGTCACTATGGTATCTTCCTCCAGTGGCGTCCTCTATCCATTCTCCATACTACAGTTCTGGAGAGATCTGGACTTCCTGCCTGCAGACTGAAGTTGTCCTCTGCATTTTTCACGTGGGCCATCCTGGTTATTCAAGAGCTCAAATTCTGAAAAGAATCTAGACTCCTTCTTGTCAGGGAGACCATTCCTCTGACTCTGCCAGTCATAACCAGGGAAAGAGGATTCTCTATGCATCTATTCAAGCAGGTATCAACCTTCTTGCTATCAGATGAATCTTTCTCTCTCCCCATATCCCTAGGGGGGATCTGGTTCTATAGACATCTCTCCATCCACATACCTGGAGACGTGTGTCTCTATATGCCTACATATTCATATATATATATGAATATGTATATATATGTCTTCTGCCCATACATATCTCCCTATATATATATATATATATATATATATATGCATATATAACCTATATGTGTATATATTTAGATGTGTGTATATATATATATATATATATAGATCTAGTGAGATATATTTCTTTTTAGGTAGATATGTATCCACATACTTATCTGTCTGTTTAGGTCCAGATATCCTTACATTCCTATATGATCCTGACAGATGGGCACTGCCCCTATCAATGCTGTGCCAGCATACTTAGGGTTCTACACTTATAACCACTTCCTGTGGTAATTAACAAACCTTTTTCCTTACCATAACCTTTTAGGGTTAGGTACTCCTGAAGCTCTCCATGTACCTTTTTCTTTCCTAATTGACCCCATTTAGGAAAGACATTGCGGAGCTTCAGTTAATCTAAAGCTTAGCGCTCCTACGTTTGTCCTTACTTTCTTATCAGATACAAGGGTCTCCATACCCTTTCTCTCCTACATGAACTGATTCCATTGCCAGTCCAGTTGGGTCACTCATTTTTCTTTTGGTCCTAGGTTTGTACTGTTTTTGGACCAAAACAGCTTAAGCTTTCTGTAATAGTACCTTCTGCGTCTTTCGCTGAAGCTCTACCTCTTATACTACCCCAGTTCTTCCCCTGGGGCTATTTCTCACCCTGAAGGGTTCTGACCTCCACTTGTTTTTTCTACTTTTATTACCTCTACTTCTCAGTGAGGTACTCCTTGAGGTTCTTCACTGGCTCTTCTAAAAGATCCATATGAACCTCAGTAGACTTTTGCAATGCCAACAAGGGAGGCCCATATCACAATATTTTACTGCTAAATGCCCTCTATACAGGGTCTTCCCCTTTAGAAGCCCTGTTCTAACCCAGCTGTTCCACAGCTCCTTTTCTGTATTCAACTCCTACCCTCCATCCCCAGGATGCCTGAGGTCCTGAGGAATAGCATGGCTCTTTCTAGACTCACAACATGCTAGGACTCCCTCTGGGCATCTGAGCTTGGGAGTCCCCATATGTGAAGATTCATTCCTGCTTGTCCCTAGAGATAGCACAGTTACTTACCTGTAACAGTGATCTCTGGGAACAGCAGGAATAAGTCTTCACAACCCACCCATCTCCCCTAGGAGTTGAATTTCTCTATCTCTATCTTTCCTTTCCTTGCTCTCTCTCTCTTTGTCTCAGCTTTAAAACTTAACTGAGGAGAGGCAGTTGGAAAAGGCGGGAAGGCAGCATGCAGGCGTGTTGGGATGCTTCCAAAAGTGTTCTGATTGGACGCTGGGAAGCGTTCCCACGCAGACTCCGTCGGTACTGACATACCCATATGTGAAGACTTATTCCTGCTGTTCCCAGAGATCACCTGTTACAGGTAAGTAACTGTGCTTTACGTTCAGAATACTATATGCATTTCTCTGTTCCCAAAGGGCTCTCAATCTAAGGTGTATGTATGTAAATGGATAATGTATCCGTTTTAAGTTAGGACTGATATTTGTGTGGTCCTCCTTTAATGATAATCTTATCCAGATAGTAGTTGAATATCAGCACTATCTGGGTATGTTACGGTCTTATTTCTGCAACATAATAGGTTCACACTAAATGTAAATGGGTAAATTTTGGATGGCCATTAATTTGTCAGCTAAAATTTATCCATTAAACAGCACAGAATTTCACATACCTGATGATTTGCTTTCTTTGAATCCTGCTAGACCAGTCCAGATAAGTGGGTTATGCTGCCTTGCCAGCAGGTGGAGGCAGCATACTTGAGCAACTATCAGCGGTATCATCACTTGGTATATAGTATAATCTGGTGCCAGTACTGAGAGAAGCCAGTAGGATACTTACCAAGCAGTAAGGAAGACTAAAAAAAACCCCCTCAGAAAATGTTACTAAACACAAGCAACCTTGCCCCGAAAAACGTGAGCAAGCATTTGGCTCTTAACATGAAATTGGAGTCAGACTATAGGGCAGACTAGGGCTTTTATGGCAACGGGACCCCCCCATCCCTCCCACCCCCTCTCCAATCTGCAGAATGAGAATTCCATGCACTGATATCAACAATGTGACGAAAAAGGCAGAGGCTTCTCAACCTGCCACAGGAATCTTCCAAGGCAGGTCCTGGAATGATCTAGATTAAGGATTTGAGGAAAGTAAATTATCAAGTATGTAAAATTTATCTTTCCTTATCCTACTAGACCAGTCCAGATAAGTGGAATATACCCAAACTGAGGATTCAGTGTGGGAGGAAGATGATTGGGAAAGACTAGCTGCCAAAGGCACCATCTGTACCAGCCCCCACGAGCACCATGTAGGACTTCACTAAGGCATTCACCGAAGACCAGAAAGCCTCTTTAGATAGGTATTTCATTTCATTTATTAAAACTTGATATACCACCCTTAGTGGGGTCAACAGAGCTGTTTACAATATAATTATATAAAATCAAAACAAGAAAAGAGCACCAATAATAGAAAAGTAAGACAGGACATGACAACAATGAGGGTCTCCAAGATAGAAGTGGGAGACGCAACACAAAAGACATATTTGAGTCGTGCTCATGAATGGTCAGATCGAAGGTCAATGGCCGTAAGGAATAAGTGGGACTTAAGCTGTGTTTTGAATTTTGAGAATGAAGTTTTCAAACAGAGGGATGGAGGGAGGTTATTCCAGAGAAAGGGGGCCAAGAAAGTAGAATGCAGAATGACTGGTGGATTCAAAATGTGCCTGAGAGGGGGGGTGGGACAAGACGATGATTCATGTGGACAGAATGGAGGGAACTGTGAATGAATGATGAGAAATAGTGTAGCAAACTTGTGTGAGAATCGTATAGTGTATGCGAAACAGAACAGGGAGCCCATGTAAGCGAATGAGCAGAGGGATGTCATGGTCATGGAAAAATAAGTCTGACAGCGGTATGTTGGACAAGCTGGAGGCATTTTAATGCATATTGAGGAAGACTGGCAAGTGCTGAGTTACAGTAATCAAGATTGTGTAGTACAAGAGAATAACTGGCTTTGACCAAAAAGACTGAATGGGTCAGCCCAATGTCCAGGTGTGGGCCACTTGGGCCCTCTGCATGCAGAATGGCACCACTACTATCTTGGAAAGGTTCAGGGAGCTGCATCTAGGTCAAAGGTGTAAGGCCTGACACTAAAGATGTGCCCAGAATACAGAAGCAGAGAAATGGCTAAAGCTGTAGACACTGGGACAGCAACCCGTGCCCTGGCAAGGTCCAGGAGGTAAGAAGCATCCCTCACCTGACC
Organism: Ichthyophis bannanicus; assembly: GCA_033557465.1. Taxonomy (NCBI): domain Eukaryota; kingdom Metazoa; phylum Chordata; class Amphibia; order Gymnophiona; family Ichthyophiidae; genus Ichthyophis; species Ichthyophis bannanicus. Next base: position 1,790,015,469 of record CM066031.1, on the reverse strand, counting down.
ATTGCAATGGCAGACCCAAAGGACCTCATAGAAAAAAGAGACTCTGAGGCCCGTTCTAAGTCCAGAACATGCTGGAAGGAGCATCCCTTTCTGGGTACTCATGCACCAGGGATAACATCCCTGACCCTGCCATTGCAGGAGACGCTGGAGAGCTTCCACAGACATCACCCATATGAGTGGAGAGCCACAGGGAAACTATACTGGGGAGACCCATATACAGGTTTGGTCAGCATTATTGGCACCCTGGTAGTTCAACCTCTTAATGTCCAATACAGCCTAAAAAAAAGTGGCCAGTGAAATGGATTTGGACTATATATGCACACATTTGACACACAAAAGAATCAAATAAAACGAGACCGATTTAAAAATAGAAGGTTAGTGCGAACTGTTGGGAAAACACCATGTACAACATCCAAAGAGTTTAAGGCTGACCTGGAGCAATCTGGAGTGGTGGTTTCAATCCACACCATATGCCACGCACTAAACAAAGGACTTCATGGGTGAAGGCCAAGGAGAGAACCCCACTGCGCAAAGACAGACATAAAAAGACATGCCTGATCTTTGCCGAAACCCATCTTGAGAAACCACAATCCTTCTGGGAAAATGTTCTGTGAACAGATGAAAACAAACTTGAGCTCTTTGGCAAAGAAGATCAGCGATACATTTGCAAGCGACGAAATGAAGCTTATAAGTGGGGAAACGCCCCCTTTTTATAGTTAAATATGATGGAGGTTCCATAATGTTGTGGGACTGTTTTGCAGCCTCAGGAACTGGAGGCCTGGAACGTATTAAAGGAATCGCAGAGTCAGAGGACTACCAAGTTATTTTGGAGTGAAATGTGCTACCTAGTGACAGAAAACTAGGTCTGGGTTTTGAAGGTCATGAGTCCTCCAGCAGGACAATGACCCAAAACATACAACCAAAAGAATAGTTAAAAAGGAACAAATGGACTGTTTTAAACTGGCCAGCAATGAGTCCTGATCTCGATCCAATCGGGAACCTTTAGAAAGAGCTGACATTTGCCATTGATAAAAGGAATCCTGGAAACATTCCTGAGATGGAACAAATCGTAGTTGAAGAGTGGGAGAAACTACCAGCAGACAAATGTACGAAACGTATAGATGGCTACAAGAAATGTTTGGAGGCTGTCATCCCTGCCAAGGGTTGCACAACCAAATATTAGTGGAGTGCCAGTGATCCTGTCCAGAACAGAAGGGAACCTCCCCACCTGCAGTGATAGCGAGCACAAAAAGGAGCAGGTCATACCATGTCTTGGAAAAACAGAGAGCTTTATTGATACCTAGGAGGTCACCCTACACGTGTTTCGGCAGGTGCCGCCTTCAGGGATTACTGACCTCTAAAAACACATGATGACATAAAAATATTAAAATATATAAATTAGTCAACATAAAACCATAAGACATAAAAAGATTATATGAGCAAGAAAGCAGAGTCATAATGCTAATCACAAATTTAATATAGTAAAAAAGTGAATGAACTAATAAGTGGAAGGCCACTTCTAATGTATAATCACATGTTGTAGAAATAATAGATATATAAATATGTATCATAAACCTTGTTGGGTTGAGTCAGTGTCTGAACAACTGCCAATAATACCCTTAAGAGGCACATGCCACCCGTTTTTGTTTGACAATACCATGAGTATGGTTTATGGGGTCCCCAGCCTCTGAGGAGTAATATGAGCTTTTAATATTATTTGTATCTATATTTTCAAAAGACAAGAGCATAAGACCAAGATGATCTCAAAATATCAATAAACTTAATACTCCTTTGAACTTCAACAAATCAAAACAAATGACTTCTAAAACAGCGTTTTCCTTTATGGCACCAGAGTTATGGAACTCTATTCCTGAAGACTTAAGAACTCAGGAAGACATCAAGGACTTTCACAAATCTTTAAAGGCTTCTTTATTTATAGAATCATTTGGTGAAATAACTTAAATTTACCATTATGTATATTTAATTTCACTGTGATATAGTACTATAACATACTGTTTTGTTTTGTATTTATATTGTAATGTATCATTTTTTTCTTCAGGACCAAGCAGGAAGTTAGTCCTCACATATGGGTGTCATCGGCGCTGATGAAGCCCCAGCGGAGCTTTTCCCCAGCTTTCTATGAAAGCCTTTGGGAATGCAGGCGGTTCCCTTCCTGCCTAAAGGTGCCATCTTACCTCAGTCTCTTTTTTTCCGTGAAGCCCACCGGACGTGTGTCCTGTTCTCCCGGTTAAAATTAGATTTTTTTGGCGTTTTTCGCTATTTTTTCTCCCGGTTCGACGCCGGTTCCTCTCCCGCCGGGTTCGGTACACCGGTATCGAGCCCGATTCTTCTTTTTTGGTTTTTGCCCTTCGTGGCTGGCGTTCGCGCCCTTTTTTCCATTTTTCCCTGGAAGGCCAGTCTTTTGACCTCGCGGGGACTCTCTTTTCCCCGATGGGCTTCCAGCGGCCTTAAAAAGTGTGATCGGTGTAAGAAACTGATGTCTCTCACCGACACACACGACTGCTGCCTTCGGTGCCTCGGCCCCGACCACGACCCTAAGTCATGCGGGCCATGTGGAAAGATGTCTTCCAAGGCACTCCGAAGTCGCCAGCAGCAAAAAGAAAGGCTTTTCTCGGACTCGGCCTCCAGCTGGGCCCGGACCTTGTCTGAGGCCTTGACATCTCGGGATTCCGATCCCGAGCGCCGTCGAATCTCCTCGGACAGGGGGTCCCCCGACTGGGAACGTAAGAGGAAGAAGCGGCTCGCAAGGGCATCGTCGGAGGAGGTCCCTGGCTCCTCGAGGGCCAGGTCTAAGACGCCCAACCGTCGCCCTGGGCCCATGGAACACGAGAAGCCTGCAAATGTTCCTCGCGTGGAGCCGGAGTCTGCTGGACACGTAAGCCCCGTAGTCCTCATGGACTCTCCTCCCAGGGAGCCGACGTCGGGCCCGGTGCCGCCGGGGCCTGAGTCGGTGGCTGCTGTGTCTCCCGAGCTGAGTCTCAGGATGACAGCCTTGGAGAGTAGATTGTCTGCCTTCATGGAGCAGCAGCGGGCACTGATGGCCAGCCTGTCTGGCGCATCTGCCCCGACCACCGGGACATGGACTTCGAAGTCGACCCCGGAGACCGAGCCGATACTAGAGTCCATCGTGGCTCGGAGTCGACCTCGGTCGCGGTCTCCCTCGACCTCCCGTTCGGGACCGAGGGCGTCGACGCCGGTGCTCCAGGGCCCCGCGGGGTCGGACCCTGACTCCTCCTCGGACGAGTCAGCTTGGGAGACGGAGGACGAGGAGTCTCCTGATACCTTCAAGACTCGGTGCGTCCCTTCGGACTCACCGCAGTCTGAGCCCCGGAGTAGGTACTCCCCGGAGGATACTCAGTTCTCGGAGTTCGTCCGAGATATGGCCGCTGCCTTGGCTATTCCGGCGGACCCCGAGGAGGAGCCTTGAGCTGAAGAGCTTGAGGCCCTACAGTATGACTCTCCTCCGAAGGAGGCCTTTACTCTTCCGGTTCCTCCGATGCTGGAACGACTCATCTTCCGTATGTGGGAGGCACTGGCCTCGGCGCCGGTTCTCAGCAAGCGAGTCGATTCGATCTATCGACTCCGGAAGAGCCCTGGTTTTCAAAAGCATAGCTACCACACCATTCTATGGTTGTGGAATCAGCCATGCATCGTCTGAAGAGCCAGAAGATGCACTCCATGGTGCCCCCTGGCAGGGAGGCCCGGAACCTCGATGGCATTGGTAGAAAGTGCTTCCAGGGCCTGATGCTTGCTTGCCATGTCCAGTCCTACCAGCTGTACATGGGCATGTACTTGCGGGATCTGGCCAAGGAATTGGCCGGGTTCTCTGCTGGTCTCTCCGGGGAACCCTTGCAGAGATTTAAGTCCTTGTCCTTGGGGATTCGGGACTGCTCGAAGTTCATGTCCCGCGCCGCCTATGATGGCTTCGAGGCTTCGGCCCGAGTTGCGGCAGCCGGCATCGCGGCTCGACGTCAGGCATGGCTGCAGTCATCGGACCTCGAGCCATGGGTTCAGGACAAGTTGGTCGATGTCCCTTGCCGAGGTGAAAACCATTTTGGCAAGCCCATGACCGAGAAGGCCGCTCAGCTCGAAACTGAGCACCTCACACGGACAAGGCTGTCGAGGAAGACCTCTGCCCCTTCTCATAAAAAGAAGGGCTCAGGTAAAAAGCCCTTTTACCCGAGGAAGGGGCACTGCCTACAAACAGTACCCGCAATATCAGGCTGCCCAAGATGCCCCCAGGGTCAGCAAGCCAAGGGCCAGGGTAATGGGCCCTGTCGGCAGAGGACCCCCAAGCCTCAGGCCCCTGCTACCACTCCGCAGGGTGGGGGTTTTTGACTCCTTGAGCGTAGCCTCTCCTCCACTGCTCTCCCAACCCTGCACAGGAGGTCGCCTCGCCCTCTTTGCCCACCGGTGGCCCCTTATCACCGGGGACAGTTGGGTGCTGGAGATAGTCCACAGGGGCTATGCCCTCTATTTTCACCAACTGCCTCCACCATATTTTCCAGGGGAGCCTCCAAGGCCTCCCCTGCACACAGACCTTCTTCAAGAGTTTCATGGTCTGTTGGTGGACAGGGCGGTGGAGCCTGTGCCTCCCCACTTGCAAGGTCACGGTTTCTACTCTCTAGGTATTTCCTGATGCCCAAAAGAACCGGTGGCCTTCGACCCATTCTGGACCTCAGGAACCTCAACAAGTTCCTAGTGAAAGAGAAGTTCAAGATGCTTACTCTTGGAACACTTCTGCCCTACCTCCAGCAGGGAGATTGGCTATGCTCCTTAGATCTAAAGGATGCGTACACTCACATCTTCATTCATCCAGACCACAGAAAGTACCTCAGGTTCATTGTGGGAGGAAACCATTATCAGTACAGGGTGCTGCCTTTCGGCCTCACCTCCACCCCCAGTGTCTTTACAAAGTGCCTAGCAGTGGTGGCGGCCTACCTGAGAAATCAGGGAATCTTTGTCTTCCCCTGTCTGGACGACTGGCTCATCAGGGGTCAGACGTGCCAGGAGGCCAAACAAGCCACCCTCAGGACTATTGCTCTTCTACAAAGCCTGGGGTGTGTTATAAACTTCGCAAAGTCCAATTTGCTCCCCTCCCAAAACTTGGAGTTCATAGGGGCAAGGCTGGACTCTCTGCTGGCAAAGGCTTTCTTGCCAGTAGACAGGGCCCGAAGGTTGATGGCCTTGGCAAATCAGTTTCTCAGCAGGTCTCTGGTCTCCGCCAGGCTCTGCCTGAGGCTTCTAGGCCACATGGCTTCGACAGTACATGTGACCCCCAATGCCAGGCTCCATATGAGGCCTGCACAGTGGTGCCTTAGGGCTCAGTGTTCACAAGCCACAGGCAGCCTCAGAGACAGGATAAGGGTGTCCAGACCATTTCTGCACTCCCTCTACTGGTGGCTTCACCCACCTAATCTTCTGAGGAGGGTGCCTTTTCAGATTCCAGGGTACACAGTAGTGTTGACCACAGACGCCTCCCTGCAAGGCTGGGGGGCTCATTGTCTGGGCAAGTGCACCCAGGGCCTGTGGTCTCCCTGGGAAGCTGCACAGCAGATCAATCTCCTCGAACTCAGAGCTATTCGATTAGCACTCAAAGCTTTCACTCCTACCCTGGCTCACCAGTCTGTCCTCCTTCAGACAGACAACCAAGTTGCCATGTTTTATGTGAACAAACAGGGCGGAACTGGGTCCAGGATCCTTTGTCGGGAGGCTCAGGACCTTTGTTCCTTTGCCCTCAAGCACGACATGCTCCTCAGAGCTGTGTACCTTCCAGGCCAGGACAACTACCTGGCAGACAGATTAAGCAGAATACTGCAGCCCTACGAGTGTCAGCTGCATCCTTCAGTAGTTCAGAAGATCTTCCTGACATGGGGTCTTCCTTTGATAGATCTCTGCCAGCCCCATGAACAAGCAACTGCCAAAGTTCTGCTCCAGACAACCGCATCCTCTGCGGATAGCAGCGGATGCTTTTCTGATATCCTGGTCTCAGGGCCTCCTGTATGCGTTTCCTCCCACGCCATTAGTGGCCCGAACTCTATTCAAGATTCTTCAGGACAAGGCCTCGGTCCTGCTGGTGGCTCCCAGGTGGCCGAGACAGCCTTGGTTTCCTCTTCTACTTCAACTGGCGGTGGAACCTCCACTACCTCTGGGGTTGCAACCCGACCTTCTCTCACAGGAACAGGGTTCCCTTCTGCACCCCAATCTCAAAGCTCTCAATTTGATGGCCTGGAGGCTGCAAGGGTAGTCTTGGCTCCCTGGGGCTTATCTCAGGAAGTTGAGGAGGTTGTCCTAGCCTCTAGGAAACAGTCCACTAGGAAAACCTATGCTTTCAAATGGAAAAGGTTTTCAGTGTGGTGTCAGCTACGTACAGTTGATCCTTTCTCCTGTACTGTGCCAGTAGTCCTTCAGTACTTACTGCACTTGTCAAATCAAGGCCTTAAATCCAATTCTTTTCGGGTCCACTTCTCAGCTCTAGCAGCTCACCACTCTGGTGGAGGGACATTCTCTATCTGGTCACCCCTTGGTGTCCCGCTTTCTTAGGGGGTTGCTTTTGCTCAAGCCTCCCATCCGTCCTCCTGCCCCTGAGTGGGAGAGTGAATGTGGTCTTGCAGCAACTGACTCGCCCACCTTTTGAGCCGATGGCTACTTGTCCACTACGCTTCCTCTCCTGGAAGACACTCTTACTGATAGCCCTTATCTCGGCTAGGCGAGTAAGTGAGCTTCAGGCTCTAGTCTGTGATAGGCCTTACACTAGGATTTACAGGAACAGGGTAGTCCTTAGGACCCATCCCAAGTTCCTCCCTAAGGTTGTCTCCTCTTTCCACCTCAACCAGGAGGTGGTTCTTCCAAAATTCTTCCCTAGGCCTCATACAAGCCAGGCTGAAGCAGTCCTGCATACCCTGGACTGTAGGAGGGCCTTATCCTTCTACCTTGACCGTACGCAGGGGCATAGAAGGGCTACTCAGCTCTTCGTCTCCTTTGACCCCAATAAGTTGGGGTTGGCTGTGTCCAAGCGTACCTTGTCCATCTGGGTGGCTGACTGTATCACCTGGGCTTATAAGGCGGCTGACCTTCCTTTGCAGGGTCGGTTTACGGCAAACCGAGTCAGGGCAATGGCTGCCTCAGTGGCTCATCTCCGCTCTGTGCCCTTGGTGGACATATGCAGGGCTGCAACTTGGTCTTCAAGCCAGACGTTTGCGGCCCATTACTGCCTGGAGAGGGAGTCCCGTAGGGACAGTGCTTTTGGCCAAGCAGTACTCCGGAATCTCTTTGAGGTTTAGGCAACTCCTGCCCTCTGTTGGGCTACCGGTGGAGGTTGTGTCCTTGAAATGCCTTTCTTTGCTGCTGAGACTAGAGGGAGTACTCTTGTTCAGCCTGGGTTCCTCGGTAGCCCAGAGCTGGGGAGTCACCCATATGTGAGGACTGACTTCCTGCTTGGTCCTGGAGAAAGAGAGTAGTTACTCACCTGTAACAGGTGTTCTCCAGGAGCAGCAGGAATCAGTCCTCACAACCCTCCCTCCTCCCCTTGGAGTTGCAGTTGTACATAGTTTATTTTTCATTTTTGTGTGCTGTTCTTAGCTATGTCATTTGACTGAGGTAAGATGGCACCTTTAGGCGGGAAGGGAACCGCGCATGCGTGCCTGCATTCCCAAAGGCTTTCATAGAAAGCTGGGGAAATGCTCCGCTGGGGCTTCATCGGCGCCGATGACACCCATATGTGAGGACTGATTTTCTGCTGCTCCTGGAGAACACCTGTTACAGGTGAGTAATTACTCTGTTTTCCCATACCCTCAGTATGTAAGCCTTTGTTGTCTTGTCAACCACTTTGATTGAAGGATAAGGTGGTATACGAAACTGGTTAAATAAATAAATTTGCTTACACCAATAGCCTTTTTAGATATAATAGGCCTCCTGAGAGTTAGTACATGCTTCCATTTAAATAGCGCTTAGTGGAGTGCAGGTGCTCTCTGCGCTTGCTTGAGATTTTGCAATTTGGCTTGCATGGATAGAGTTTCATCAGTTAATAAGATTTTATTTATCAATATTGAGAATCAAAACATCATGCCTCTTTTCTCTACTGTAGGTTTACAGGTTGTATTCAACCAGGAGAGCAAACGATTAGGTTCCTATTTCCTGGTAAGCCCATTTCCATAGTGTGCCCAGCTTGGTGGCCAAGTCTTGTGTTTCTAATTGTTTTTGATATGCTCTTTCTGTATACATTTCTCTAATAGTGAGTCATTTTTCCACATTGTGAGAATGTTAGATGATTCTTTTCATGGATCATTATATTAGTATATGTTCCAATGCATGCTTACTATTTATGGTGTATCTCCAGGAACAAGCAGGAATGAGTCCTCACATATGGGTACGTCGGAACCGACGGAGCCTGCGCGGGAAAGCTCCCCAGCTTCCCAGAAAGGAAAGCTTTTGGGGCCTCCCACAGCACATGCGCGCTGCCTTCCCACCTTCCTGACCAACTCTCCTCAGTTCTTCTTTTTCCGTGGAGCCAGCAGGTCGTGTTCCTGTCACCGCTGAAGAAGTTGTTATTTTAATTTGTTTCTTTGGCCGCGTGTCTGCCTTCCCTGATTCCGGACCGGTACCGCCGGTCTTTTTTCTTTATTTCTTTAAAAAAAACCAAAAACATATCTTATTTTTCCCCAGTGGTGTGTTTGTTCTGTGAGGCCTCTAGGCCTTCCCAGAATTCTCCCTCATGGAGAAACAAGTCTCTGGTTTTAAAAAATGCACCAAGTGTAGCGGTACTATATCAGTCACAGACACCCATGAATGGTGTCTTAAATGTTTGGGGCCTGACCACTCCATTCCGGATTGTCCATCCTGCTCTCTGATGTCCAAGCGTGGCTTACAGAACCGAGCAGCCAAGTTTCATATGCTGTTTTCTACAGATACTCCAGCATGAGCATCCTCCAGGTCTTCCTCTCCTGATGGATCTCAGGTAACCAAACATTCTTCCGGCAGGTCCTCAAAGGGCAAATCTCCCTCTAAGCATCGAGAGGCCCTTGGGCATGATCCTGAGGACCCTGCCCCAGCCAAACAACCCCGGCGGGAAGCTCCGGCTTCCAAAGCTCCTCCTATGGGGTTACAGGTTGACATCGATGGCACGGCCTCGACCGATCACCTGTTAGACTGCTCTGGGTTACCGGCCCATACCGGTACCGATATCCAGGCAGTCGTGGCGTCTATGGATAATGCCGTTCAATCCATGCAGCAGGCCATAATGGCTTTTATTAAAGCTGCCACGCCCTCGGTACCACACCAAGCGGTTCCACTTCCGGTTCCGGTACCACAACCGATACCGGTACCCAGAGCATCCACTTCCACCAGGATACCGGTTCCGGTTCCCGGTTCCGGGGTTTATCCCGATACCGATCCGGTTCCGGATACGCCCAATGTGGATACCGGTCGATACGCGTATCGATCTTTGGAAGCTAATAGACGATACTTCGAGTCTTCTGATGATTCCGATACCTCAGAAGACTCTGCTGAAGTATCTCTTACTCTTCCTGAGGAGCCCTCTTCTCCAAAGAGGAGAATGTCTCCTCCAGAGGATTTGTCCTTTCAAGACTTCATTCTTGAACTAGCCAAGGGGCTCTCAGTTTCAGTAACCTCTGAAAAAGAACCTAGAGCAAAAAAATTAGATATTTTGGGATACTCTAAGGTTCCCAAAGAGGCAGTCACCTTGCCCATCCATGAAATTCTTCAAGAACACATGATGGACTTATGGGAGACTCCTCTCACCTTATCTCCACATTCTCGTCGTTTGGACACCATGTATCGTGTCCCTCCTTCTCCTGGTTTTCAAAAAACTCAGCTTCCTCACCACTCTATTGTGGTACAGTCAGCTATGAAAAGGATAAAGAGTACCAAAAGACACTCTTCCACTCCCCCAGGAAGAGAATGTAGGACTTTGGATGCTTTTGGTAGGAAAATCTTCCAAGCCAGTATGCTTATTGCCAGAATCAATTGATACAGCCTCTATATGGGCATGTTTCTGAAGGAGATTGCACTGAAGATGCGCCATTTCCTCCCCTTTATCCCAGAGGATAGGAAGGAGGAATTCCTTCTTTTGTTAAAGCATACCCAATATGTTTCAAAGTTCTCCAACAGAGCTGCCTTTGACTCCTTTGAGGGTGCTAGCAGAGCCTCAGGCATTGCCATAGCTGCTCGCAGAATTGCTTGGCTCCAGGCCTCTGACCTAGAACCCTGGGTCCAAGATGGGTTGGGCAATCTGCCCTGTAGAGGTGAAAATCTGTTTGGCAAGGAGTGGCAAATCAAAGCCACTCAAATGGATGCAAAGAATGCTGCTTTAGATAGACTTTCTAAGTCTATCTCTACCCCTGCCAAGAAAAAATCTTTTAAGAAGCCTTTCTACAAAAAGACCAGATTTTCCACAAATGCTGGCCAACAATCTTCCCAAGTTCGCTTTGCTCCTAAGCGTCAGCAATCTAAACAGGCCAGGGCAAAACCTGCAGGGACTGCTACAGTTCAGCCGTCCCAACCTCCTCAGGGTTTTTGACTTACTTCTAGAGAACTTAACGTTTCTGGCTCTACAACAGCCAGAGCCTCTCACCATTCCAGGAAGGTTAACTCATTTTGCTCCCAGATGGGAGCAAATCACATCAGAACAGTGGACCCTCTCTATCATCAGAGAGGGCTACAAACTACATTTCTCCAGCCTTCCTCCCCATACCATGGTGAGACATTTCAATTCTCCCCCATCTCTCCTGCATCTGTTGGGTCAGGAGGTGACCACCCTTCTTGCCCAAAGGGCAATAGAAGAGGTTCCTCTTCTTCAACAGGGGTCAGGGTTTTACTCCCCTTATTTTCTCATTCCCAAGAAAACGGGGATACAGACCCATTCTGGATCTGAGAGAATTGAACAAATTTCTATGCAAGGAGAAATTCAAGATGCGCTCTCTAGGTACTCTCCTTCCATACCTGCAGAGTCAGGATTGGCTTTGTTCTCTAGATCTAAAGGATGCGTACACACATATACTCATCCATCCATCCCACAGAAAATTCCTACGGTTTCTGTTCCAAGGAAAACATTTCCAGTACAGAGTACTCCCCTTCGGTCTAGCCTCTGCTCCAAGAGTGTTCACCAAATGCATGTCAATAGTGGCTGCATTTCTATGCACCCTGGGAATTTTTGTTTTCCCATACCTGGACGACTGGCTCATCCGAGCTCCATCTCAGTCCGAGGCTCAGACTTCCCTGGACCACACCAGACGCATACTGCAGTATCTGGGACTTGCCATCAATCTGCCAAAGTCTCAACTCACCCCTGCTCAGTCCCTAGAATTCATAGGGGCCTGGCTAGATACCACCACTGCAAGGGCCTATCTTCCTCAAGCCCGTTGCCACCGTCTAGTGCACTTGGCCTCTCAAACCCAGTCCAGAAGCCACTTGACTGCCAGGGAGATGCTACAACTGCTAGGCCACATGGCATCCACAGTTCATGTGGTGCCTTATGCTCGCCTGCATATGAGAGCAGCTCAATGGACTTTGTCCACCCAGTGGACTCAAGCATCAGGAGCTCTCTCAGACCAAATAGCAACCTCAAAAAGTCTCTTTTGGTCTCTCCAATGGTGGATGTCCACCCAAAATCTGTTGTTGGGGGCCCCCTTCCAACCTTTGTTACCCCAAGCAACCCTCACAACAGATGCCTCCCAAATGGGTTGGGGAGCTCATCTCCAAGACCTCTCCACTCAGGGCACTTGGTCTCCACAGGAGACCACCCTTCATATCAACCTTTTGGAACTGCGAGCAGTTTTCCTTGCTCTCAAAGTCTTTCATACCCTCCTCAACAACATGACAGTCCTTGTTCATACTGACAATCAAGTAGCCATGTTTTACATAAACAAGGAGGGACTGGCTCTCTGTCGCTTTGCAACGAAGCTCTAAGATTGTGGGCCTTCGCCAGAGAGCATCAAATCCATCTCCTGGCAGTATACCTCCCAGGAATCCAAAACTCTTGGGCAGACAGACTCAGTCGAGTTCTGCTTCCACACGAATGGTCCCTGCACATGGATCAGGTACTCAGAATCTTCCAGGAATGGGGAACCCCGGACATAGACCTATTTGCAAGTCCGTGGAATGCCAAACTTCCCCGGTTCTGTTCCAGAATGCCGTGTCAGGGAGCTCAGGCCAAGGATGCCTCCTTCCTTCATTGGGGTCAGGAATTCCTCTATGCCTTTCCACCCATTCCTTTGATTCCCAAGACTCTGTTCAAACTTCAGAGGGACCAAGGATCTATGATCCTCATAGCTCCACGCTGGCCACGCCAAGTGTGGTACCCTCTACTTCTGCATCTCTCCCAAGCCCCCTCCCTGGACTTGGGAGCTGCCCCAGACCTTCTGTCTCAAGAGGAGGGGACTTTGTGGCACCCAAACCCCAAGTCCCTTCACCTCAGAGCTTGGTTACTGAAGGCCTAGACCTTCAAGACTCCAATCTTTCTCAGCAAGTGAAGGATATCCTCCATGCCTCTAGGAAACCTTCCACTAGGCGTTCTTACGCTTTTAAATGGAAACGATTTTCCATTTGGTGTGCTCAAAAGGGTCTTGACCCTTTAGCACTACCTTTAAATTCTTTACTGGAATATCTCCTGCATCTCTCCAATGCAGGACTTAAAACAAATTCAGTAAGGGTCCATTTGAGCGCTATTGCAGCATCCCTTAAACCTCTCAATGGACAACCTGTTTCCTCTCATCCTCTTATTGCAAGATTTATGAGAGGCCTAACTTTAACTAAGCCTCCCATTCGCCCTCCTCCGGTAGCATGGGACTTAAACTTGGTTCTTGGTCAGCTTATGAAGCCACCCGTTGAACCCTTAGCCACTACCTCCTTGAAATTTCTTTCCTGGAAGGTTATTTTCCTCATTGCAGTCACCTCAGCTCGCCGTATCAGTGAACTGCAAGCCCTAGTGGCTAATCCCCCTTATACAAGGTTTCATCATGATAAGGTGGTCCTAAGGACTAATCCCCACTTTATGCCTAAAGTGGTCTCCCCTTTTCATCTTAATCAAGAGGTATATCTACCTGTCTTTTTTCCTGCTCCTCATGCATCCAGTGCAGAGAGGAACCTGCATACTCTGGATTGTAAAAGAGCTCTTGCCTTTTACCTCCACAGGACACAGCAACATTGAAAGTCTTCTCAGCTTTTTGTTGCTTTTGATCCTTCTCATTTAGGACTTCCAGTCTCTAAAAGAACACTGTCCAATTGGATTGCTCAGTGTATCAGTTTTGCTTACCAAAGTAAGAACCTTTCTCTGGAGGGCCATGTCACAGCTCACAATGTGAGAGCCATGGCCACCTCTATGGCTCATCTTCACTCTGTATCCATCGATCAGATCTGTCGAGCAGCCACCTGGGCCTCGGTTCATACCTTTACAGCCCATTACTGTTTGGACAAGGATTCCCGCCGGGATGCCTTGTTTGGTCAGGCTGTCCTCAGACACCTGTTCCATTCTTAATCAACTCCTGCCCACCTTCCCTGTATGGATGCCTGAGATCCATAAGAAGATGAGGAACCCTTCTGGGTCTCATACCCTTGGGGGGGGATCTCCCCGGCATCTTAGCTAGGGAGTCCCCATATGTGAGGATTCATTCCTGCTTGTTCCTGGAGATAGCACAGTTACTTACCTGTAACAGGTGATCTCTGGGAACAGCAGGAATTAGTCCTCACAACCCACCCACCTCCCCTAGGAGTTGTATCTCTCTCTCTCTTTCCTTTCCTCTCTCTATTGTCTCAGCTTTAAACTCGAACTGAGGAGAGTTGGTCAGGAAGGCGGGAAGGCAGCGCGCATGCGCTGTGGGAGGCCCGAAAAGCTTTCCTTTCTGGGAAGCTGGGGAGCTTTCCCGTGCAGGCTCCGTCGGTTCCGATGTACCCATATGTGAGGACTAATTCCTGCTGTTCCCAGAGATCACCTGTTACAGGTAAGTAACTGTGCTTTCTTTTATGTGTTAAAAGGATTTAAATGTTTCTATAGGCATTTATGCATGTTCTTTAGATGTTTTTGTATCTTATTTATAGGTTTGTGATATATAAATATATATATATATAATTTATTATTTATACAACATGCGATTGGAAGTGGCCTTCTACTTATTAGTTCAGTTTTTCACTACATGAAGTTTGTGATTAGCATTATGATCTTGCTTTTTTGCTCATATAATCTTTATATGTCTTATGGTTTTATGTTGACTAATTTATATATTTTAATATTTTTATGTCATTATGTTCTTTTTGAGGTCAGTAACTCCTTAAGAAGGCACCTGCCAAAAAATATGTAGGTGACCACCTAGGTACCAATAAAGCTCTCTATTTTTCGAAGACGTGTTGTGACCTCCTCCTATTTGTGCTGCCTATTAATCCTGTCCAGGTCATATTTTGTGTTTTTTTTCTCATACATTTATTTTATTTATTTACTTATTTCTTCTATACCGCCCCTTCCAGTGATCAAGGGCGGTTTACATGGAACAATTTAACAAATTATGTATACTTCTGTATACTTTACATTGAACATCTAAATTGAACTTTACATTGAACTTTACATTGCTACATCTAAATTGCACAGACATCTTTTTTGTTGTATAAGAACATAAGATATGCCATACTGGTTCAGACCAAGGTCCATCATCCCCAATATTCTGTTTTCAGCCGTGGCTAATCTAGATTACAAGTACCTAGCAGTTTCCCCAAAAGACACAAGTTCCACAATGCTTGTATTGGGACAAGCAGTGGATTTCCCAGGTCCCCTTCAATAATGGTTTATGGACCTTTCCTCCAGGAACTTGTCCAAACCTTTTTTTAAACCCAGCTACACTAACTGCTTTTACTACATCCTCTGGCAATGAATTTCAGAGTTTGATTACACGTTGAGTGAAAAGATATTTTCTCTTATTAGTCTTAAATAGGTTACCCTGTAGCTTTATTGCATGTCCCCTAGTCTTTCTATATTCTGATGATGTAAACTACGTTTACCTGTTCCACTCCATTAATTTATAGACGTCTATCATATCTTCCCTCAGCCATCTCTCTTCCAAGTTGAACAGCCCTAACCTTTTTAGCCTCTCTTCATAGGGGTATCTTTCCATACCCTTTACCATTTTGGTAGCTCTTCTCTGTACCTTTTCTAATAACGCTATATCCTTTTTAAGATACAGCGACCAGAATTGCACACAATATTCAAAGTGCGGTCGCACCATGGAGCGATATAGAGGTATTTTAATATCCTTTGTTTTATTCTCCATTCCTTTCCTTATGATTCCTAGCATTCTATTTGCTTTCTTGGCCGCTGCTGCACACTGGACGGAGGGTTTGAAAATGTTATCCAAGAAGACGCCCAAATATTTTTCCTGGGTGGTGGTTCCCAATGTGGAACCTTGCATCGTGTAACCATAGTTTGGGTTTTTTTTTCCTAGGTGTATAATTTTGCACTTGTCCACATTAAATTTCATCTGCCATTTTGACGCCCAGTCTTCCAATTTATCAAGGTCCTCTTCTAGTTTGTCATAATCCTCTTGGGTTTTAACAACTTTGAATAAATTTGTGTCATCTGCAAATTTGATTACCTCACTCGTTCCCTTTTCCAGGTCATTTATGAATATGTTAAAACGAAGTGGACCCAGCACAGATCCCTGGGGTACTCCACTATTTACCTTTCTCCATTGGGAAAATTGGGCCATTTAGCTCTTTCTGCTTTCTATCTTTTAACCAGTTCCTGATCCACAGTAGTACACTGCCTCCTATCCCATAACTTTTTAATTTCACCAAGAGTCTCTCATGAGGGACCTTGTCAAAGGCTTTCCAAAAATCCTGATACACTGTATCAACCGACTCTTTGTCTACCTGTTTATTCACCTTCAAAAAAGCATAACAGATTATGTACCTTTGAATATACTATTAAAATATTATGATGCCATACAGTTGGAATTTTTCCAATTATTTAAGGTATTTTTCACAACATCCCTAAAAGGCAAGGGTGCCAATAATGTTGACCACAACTGTATCTGTATCTTGCCATTCCCCTTGATTTACTCTAGTCCTCAGTTGTATTGTGGTCTATCTTGATTAGATTGTAAACTCTCATGATCAGGGACTGTCTTACTTGTGTTCCTCTATTCTGTCCTATCATATAATTGGCGTTCTTTTCCTATTTCCTCGAATGATATAGCATTGTAAACCGCTCTAATGCCTCTGACCTGAGCGGTATATCAAATTCTAATAAACATAAACATAAACATACATGCACAGCACTGTGTATGCCTTGTAGCACTATACAAATGATGAGAAGTAGTAGTAGGAAAATGGAGCCAGAGTCCATATGGTTAGAGCCACAAAGCTACTGGCTTAGGATGGCGCCTTCATCTGAGAGCTAGACTCTAGGCATGCACACAGCACCATCTAAGAGTCTATGGTGGCTAATGCCAAAGACCTAGACCCTCCAAAATGAGACTGCTCACACATAGCACCTCCCTTCACCGGGACAGTCATGTGTTGTCCATAGTCAAGAACAGGACTCCTACCCTACAAGCCCAAAGGGCTGATCCCGTTCACCTTGGCGCCAAGGGGAACAGCCGAGACAAGGCCGTAGACCCCCAAGGTCTTTGGGGGTTCCCCCCCAGCACTTTATGCCAGGCTGCATAGGGTCAGAGAGAAACACAAACTCAGCAGAATACTGGATCCCTCAGGTACAAGGGGAACCTATCTGCAATTGTGCCCAAAAGCTGGCTCTGTATCCTGCTGAGCCGCCATACTTTCCTGAAAAGGCATTAACAGGACCCAACAGAAAAAGATTGATCCCAAGGATCCAAACCAGTACCTGGAAAAACCACTACCACCACAGTCATCCTCTGATTTATATTCCGGATGACAAGGATTTAGTTTGGATCATTCAACCAGTCCCTGTAGAAGAAAGGTGGAACTCTTGGAGGGATGGAGGGGTGTAAGGCCAAAGCAGAGGCCATAACTCCTCCAACTGCCCATGACTGAAGTGCTCTTGGGCCCTGGGACCCCAAAGGGGAAGCCCAGGCCTCAGACACCCCCCCCCCCCTCCAAAGAGAGCCACTTTGCAACTTGTCTGACTAAATGCTGTCCATGAGCTGCAGCGCAAGCCGACTGTCAAGTAGGGCTCATATAGAAGCATGTGGCATCTCCACTGGACAGAAGTCACCACCTCATGTGGCTGCAGTGCTCCCCAGTGGGAAAAGAGAAAAAAACTGTAAGGTCCACAGAAATGGCATGGAGATAACAGAATACTGAAACTAAGATGCTCCAAATTTTGCAGCCATAACAAAAAGCAGCAGCCAAAGTTTAAAAAAAAAAGAAACCTCAAACAAACCCAAAAGGCCTGCTAGGGGCCATATGCTGCATGGCTGAAAGTAGCAACACTGTTAAAGCAGAACAGTGTGCCACAATGAAAAGTGAATCCCAAGGCCTGTTGGACTGACTAGGGAAAATCCAGAGGCTCACACAAGCCTGGGAGGCCCAGCTGCCAATCAAGCCTTTGCCTTTTTTGTAAAAATTTGAAGTTTCTTTATTTAAAGCAGCAGAGCCAAAGCTTCCCATTGAAGTCAAAGGGAGGAAAAAATTCTGAAACTAGTGTATGCAGTTTAAGACAGCAGGAGGGAAAGGGGGCCTGGGCCCAACTTACTGACCTCTCCCACCCCCAGGAGCCCCATGGGGTCTCCTGTTCTTCAGGCCCACCAAGTGCCCATAACCCATGGGAAAAGGTGCTGGATCCATGGTGGCGGGTAGCTGAAGGAGTTAAGAGCACACCCTTATGCCAAGCACTGTTGGACCCTTCCAGACTAAGTCCTGAGACCTCTGTGCTGTAGTGTGGGCCAGTAGAGTCAGGCCTGTTTGCACTACTGTACCAATCTACACATCTTGCCAGCTGCTGGAGTCAGAAACCACTGGCTTCTCTGTGCTGCACCAGATGAGATACCAAGTAATGACATCACTGAAAATTACTCCAGTCTGCCTCTGCCTGCTGGCAAGGGAGCATAATCCACTCATTTTGGCTGGTTTAGCAGGATAAGGAAAGTGGTTTTGAATATTTACCTGAAACATGCTTAGCTATACCATTATTTTTGCTTCATTTACCTAATTGAGGTTTTGGTTTTCAGAGTGTATGCATTAGTCAAGGAACAGAATTAAACTGCAACATGAAGTAGTGCTTCTTTAAATTGCATAGAAGATTGGCATTAATAGGCATCTTTCTTTCTTTCCCTGCATTGATAGCTTTAAATAAATGTGATAAAGTAAATCTCCAGGAACAAGCAGGAATGTAGTCTTCACATATGGGTATTGTCGGTACCGACGGAGCCTGCGCGGGAATGCTCCCCAGCGTCCAAAAGAAAAGCTTTTGGGAGCATCCCACAACGCATGTGTGTGCTGCCTTCCTGCCTCTCTCACTTCAGTTCTTCGTTTTCCGCGGAGCCAACAGGACATCACTCCTGTCACCGCAGAAAACTTTATCTTCTTTCTTGTTTTTTGTGGTCGCGTCTGCCTTCATTCAACGCCTACTGGTACCGCCGGTTCTCTTTTCTTATTTTCTTTTAAAAAAAAAAACTTCTTTCCTTCGGTGCCTCGCCTCTCCTGGGGTTAGGTGCCATTTTGGGCACTAGGCCCAAAAAACTCCAGACATGAAGAAGCCAACTAGTGGTTTTAAAAAATGTTCAAACTGTGGCGGTACTATTTCCGTCACCGACACCCACAAATGGTGTCTCAAATGTTTAGGTCCTGAACATTGTCCAGCGGAGTGTCTCTCCTGTAGAAAGGTGACCAAAAGAGGCCTGCAGAACAGAGCTGCAAAGGCCGGTTCTCTTTTCACAGTTGAGCAAACACGGTGACGGAATTCAAAATGGCATGGGACAGACACAGTGGATCCCTTTACAGCAACAGGATAAAATCAAAATAAACTGAACCATCCAATTTCTCAACAAATAGGGGTGTCCTGCATGGAGTGGTGGGTTCACCCCTAAACAGGGACATGGGGAGGGGTGGCCTGCACGAAGTGGCAGGTGCACCTACTCTTGCCATCGTGCTGGGCAGACTAGATGGACCATACAGGTCTTTATCTGCCGTCATTTACTATGTTACTATGATACAATGTCAGTTGCATCGACGTCCTCCAGGGCTTCATCTTCCTCTCATGGATCTCAGATAACTAAACAAAAGTCTGTAAAGACTAGCCGGTCCTTGAATGGTAAATCTCCTGCAAAGCATCGAGATGCCACTGGCACTACCCTGAAAGTACACCGGCAAAATTGCCCCGGCAGTAGTCTTCGGTCTCCGAAGCACAAACAGGGTCTCAAAGTTCCAGAGGCCTCCACCTCTGCAGAACTTCTGTTGCCATGTTCTGGGGTCGTAGCCGCTTCCACAGGTACCGACCAGGCATCGGCATTAGCAATGGATAAGAGAATCCTTGCTTTTGAACGCAGTCTAGCGTCCCTCTTAGCTGCCTCGGTACCGCTAAGACCGCTACAGACAGTTCAAATGAGCTCGGTACCGACACCGGTACCAGCTCCAGTGGCATCCACTCAGGTGAGACAGCTTCCTCCCATGCCGAACCTGAGAGTTTCTCTGGTATCGAGGGGTTGGAACCGAAATGCCACGGTACCGATATTCATCGGTACCAGCATCGATTGATGCAAAGCTCCGATGAGTCGTCCGATTCAGATGACTCTACCGATACAAGAGCAGTACTGTTGAAGGATTCATCTCCTTCTCCTGAACGCAGAATGTCTCCTCCAGAAGGCATATCTCTTCAGGGTTTTATACATGATGTAGCTAAAGGGCTTTCAATCACGGTTACTCCTGAGAAGGAACCTAGGGCAGAAGAACTAAGAATTCTGCAATACCCTATGACTCCCAAAGAGGCAGCGATGCTGCCCATTCATCAGATCCTTCAAGATCTTATGTTCAGAATGTGGGAAACTCCCTTAACAGTGTCACCGCATTCTTGACGCCTCGATACCATGTACCGAGTCCCACCTTCTCCAGGGTTTCAAAAGACTCAGTTACCACACCATTCCATGGTAGTGGAATCAGCCATGTGGAGACTAGAGAGTGCTAAAATGCATTCTTCCAACCCGCCAGGCCGTGAATCAAGGACACTCGATGCCTTTGGGCGTAGATGTTTTCAATCCTCCAAGCTAGCAGCTAGGATTAGTTCATATTCCCTATGCATGGGAATGTTTCTAGAGGAGGTTACAGCGGATCTGGAATGCATGAGCCCTCTTCCCAAAGATAAATGGGTTCAGTACCTCACTCTGCTCAAGCACGCTCAAAATGTCTCCAAATTTGGGAACCGTGCAGCTTTTAACTGCTTTGAAACTATTAGCAGAACCTCTGCTATTGCTATCGGAGCACGGCGCATTGCCTGGCTCGAAGTATCAGATTTAGAGGAGTGGGTGCAAGAGAAGTTAGGAAACATTCCTTGCACAGGTGAAAACTTATTTGGGAAGGATTGGCAGACCAAGGCTAGTCAGATTGTGAATCTGACAATACCACCTTGAATAGACTATCAAAGTCTACTGCCAACTCATCAAAGAAAAAAACAGGCAAGAGGTTTTTCTTTTAACAAAAAGAAAAAATCTTACCATTCTTATTCCCATCCAATTCACTGTCCAGTTCATGCTCCCCAGAAAGGGCAGCAATCTAGACAACAAAGAAAGCCGCAAGCTCAAAGAGCTCAACTAGCTCAGAAAGTACAGCCTCCGCAGGGGCTTCGACTTCTACCTAGAGAACTTAACCATTTTGCCTCTGAAGGGTCCAGAGCCCTTGACCATTCTGGGCAGATTATGCCATTTTGTCAAAAGATGGCAACAAATAACATCAGAAAACTGGACTCTGTCCACTGCAGGACAGGGGTACAAACTTCACTTTCTCAGCATGCCCCCTACCTACAGTCATAAAACAATTCAATTCTCAAGGCCCTGTCACCGACATTGTGTCAGGAGTTCTCCTCACTTCTTGCTCAAGGAGAAATAGAAGAGGTACCCATATCCCAACGGGGGAGGGGGTTCTACTCCCCCTATTTTCTTATCCCAAAGAAGACAGGGGGATACAGACCTATCCTGGACCTCAGAGAATTGAACAAATATCTGTTCCGAGAAAAGTTCAAGATCTCCCTCGGAACCCTTTTACCATACCTTCAGAATCAGGATTGGTTATGTTCTCTAGATCTAAGATATGCGTACACGCATATCCTCATCCATGTAAATCACAGGAAGTACCTTTGATTTTTCTTTCAAGGAAACCATTTCTAATACAGAGTCCTTTCATTCGGGCTGGCCTCTGTCCCAAGAGTCTTCACAAAATGCATGGCTGTAGTAGTAGCATTCCTGAGAATTCTGGGGATATTCGTCTTCCCCTACTTAGACGATTGGCTCATCAGAGCACCAACAGCTCCAGAAACAGAACGAGCTGTTTCTCATGCCATGAGAATTCTCCAATATTTGGGTTTGGTAATCAACCACCCAAAGTCCCACCTCACACCTCGCCCCCTCTCAATCCCTAGAGTTCATAGGGGCTCGCTTAAACACACAGCAATCAAAGGCATTCCTGCTACAGCCGCGCTGTCTACGTATAATAGAATTGGCTTCCCGAGCAGTAAAGAAAACCCTCCTGACTGCTCGGGAAATGCTTCAACTGCTTGGGCATATGGCATCCACTGTACATGTGGTCCCTTATGCCCACCTACACATGCGAGCGGCTCAGTGGACCCTCTCTTCGCAGTGGACACAAGCCACAGGTCGCTTAACGGGCAAAATCAAGAATTCGGCACATCTCATTTTGTCCCTACAGTGGTGGCAGTTCCTTGAAAACCTCCTGGTAGGTTCCCCCTTCCAGCAACCACTGCCCCAAATCACCCTGACGACAGATGCGTCCAAGCTGGGTTGGGGAGCCCACTTGCACGATCTTTCCACTCGTGGTCTCTGGACCTCACAAGAGGCCTCTCTTCAAATAAACTTCTTAGAGCTCAGAGCCATTTACAGTGCTATAATAGCATTTCAGGCCCAACTCAGTTAAGACAGTTCTGGTCGAAATCGACAATCAGGTTGCCATGTTTTACATAAACAAGGTGGAACGGGGGCTCTGTCGCTATGCAACGAAGCTTTCCGACTATGGCCCCTCGCCAGAGAGCTCCAAATTCACCTTCTAGCGGTATTTATTTATTTAGACAGACTTGTATACCTCCTTATCCTTCAATCAAGGTGGTCACGTCACATCACAATTGGAGGGTTACAATTAACATTAGGGTACATGTAAACATTTAGACAGTACAGTTACATAACAGCATTTAGACAGTGCAATTAAAGTTAACATTTAACATGAGGGCATTTAATAAAGTGGTATGATAAACCTGTGTGTGTGGATAGGATGGGTGCGTGTTTAGTTGGCTGGGTAGGTGATATTTCAGGTTAGGTATGGGATGTTGCCTGGATGCTCATATCTTTCTATAAATAAATGTTTTGAGGTCTTTGCGGAAATCTTTGAGGTCATCTAATGCTCTCAGGCTCATTGGGAGGGAGTTCCATAGTGTGGATGCCAGTAGTGATGGTGCTCTTTTTGATGTTTGTTTGGTTTTGTGATAGCCTGCAGGTGTGCCGATCATGTTGTCGTTATTGGTGGTTCTTGGTCTATTGCTGATGTCTCTTGTTATGACGTTTTGGAGTACGTCTGCTGAGAGTTGGTGAATGAATTTGAAGATGATCATGATTGTTTTGTATTTAGCTCTTGTCACCATTGGGAGCCAGTGCAGTTGCTGTAGGACGGGAGTGATGTGCTCGGTCCTTGGTGTGTCTGTAATGATGCGTGCTGTGGTGTTTTGTACCATCTGTAGTGGGTGAAGTGTCTGCTGAGGTAGGCCTTGATATAGTGAGTTTCCGTAATCAAGCAGTGGTGTGATGAGTGCTTGGCACACTGTGCGGAAGTGGTCCTGGCAGAGCATTGGTTTGATTTGTCTGATTGTTTTCAATTGTTGATAGGCCTTGTTTGCGGTTTTGGTGATATGGGATTTCAGGATTTGAACTCTGTCTAGTGTGATGCCCAGATACTTAACTTCTTTGACTACTATGTGTTTGTCTAGGATGCTGCTAGTTTGTGGAGATATGAAGGTGGGGTTCCTGTTGACGAACATTGCTTCAGTTTTATCGTAGTTGACCGTTAAGTTGTTGGCTCTGAGCCAGTCATTCATGTCTTCGAGGCATTTGGTTATTGTTGTTTAGTGCTAGTATGTTGATTGGGAGCGTACACCATGATTTCATCAGCATAAATGTGATGGTGAAGTTTGTGGTGCTTTATGATGTTGCATATGGGCTGTATGTAGATGTTAAAGAGCATTGATGATAGGTCTGAGCCTTGAGGTATTCCCTGTGTGACGGGGAATTGTAGTGATTTCTTTTGGTCACATTTGACTTGTTGCGTTCACCCTTCCAAGTATGATGTGAACCACTTCAGGGTATTCTTGCATAGTCTTATCTGTTGTAAGCGTTGCAATAGCTTGGTGTGGGACAGTGTCGAAGACCACCGAGATGTCCATGAACACTAGCAGGAAGCCGTTTTTTATGTTGTCCATGCCTCTTAGTAGATTGTCAAAGAGGGAGGTTAGTAGTGTTTCCACACCATGTTGGGGTTTAAATCCATGCTGATGTATGTCCAGTGGGGCATTAATATCAATATGGTCCTGAAGTTGCTTTTGCACTGCCTTTTCCAAGATTTTAGCAAGGAATGGCAGGCTGGAGATGGGACGGTATGATTTTGGTTCAGAGGGGCTCAGATTGCTATACCTTCCAGGCATTCAAAACTTGTGGGCAGACAAGCTCAGTCGAATACTGCTGCCACACGAGTGGTCTCTCCAGTCAGACCAGCTGGCTCGCATGTTCCAAACCTGGGGAACACCAGATATAGACCTCTTTGGAAGTCCACAGAATGCCAGACTTCCCTGGTTCTGTTCCAGAATTCCGGCTCAATACTGTCTAGCAAACGATGCTTTCCAGCTCCATTGGGGTCAGGACTTCCTCTATGCCTTCCTACCCTTTCCCCTAATTCCCAAAACTCTTTTCAAGCTTCAGAGAGACATGGGTTTTATGATTCTCATAGCTCCACGTTGGCCAAGGCAATCGTGGTACCCTCTGCTTCTGCGTCTCTCTCAAGCAACTCCTCTAGAGTTGGGATATGCTCTAGATCTCCTTTCTCAGGAGAATGGGAAACTTCTGCATCCCAATCCTCAGTCCCTGCACCTCTGGGCCTGGCTGCTGAAGGCATAGAACTTTTAGATATCCACCTCTCTCAACAAGTGAAGGATATCCTTCAGGCTTCGAGAAAACCTTCCACAAGGCGTTCCTATACTTTCAAATGGTAAAGGTTTTCTATATGGTGTTCAAAAAGGGGGCTTAACCCCCTTTCCGTGCCCATGGAGTCGCTTCTGGAGTGTCTCCTCCATCTTTCAAATTCTGGCCTTAAGACAAATTCAGTGAGAGTCCATCTCAGTGCTATTGCGGCTTTTCACAAGCCCCAAGATGGACAACCAATCTCTTCTCATTCACTTGTGTCAAGATTCATGAGAGGTCTACTATTGACAAAGCCCCCCATAAAGCCGCCGATGGTGGCATGGGACCTGAATGTGGTTCTTGGGCAGCTTATGAAGCTGCCTTTTGAACCTTTAGCCACTACAACTTTAAAATTCCTTTCCTGGAAGGTCATTTTCCTAATTGCAATAACTTCTGCTAGGCGCATTAGTGAACTTCAAGCTTTAGTGGCTGACCCTCCTTATACATGGTTCCACCATGATAAAGTAGTCCTCAGGACTCATCCACACTTTATGCCAAAGGTGGTTTCGTCTTTAAACCAGTCTGTTTACCTTCCTGTATTCTTCCCTGGGCCTCACGCCTCCAGTGCAGAAAGGATCCTTCATACCTTAGATTGTAAAAGAGCTTTAGCCTTTTACCATCTAAGAACTGAACAACATAGGAAGTCTTCTCAACTCTTTGTTGCTTTTGATTCTAGTCATTTGGGACTTCCCGTTTCCAAACGAACCCTATCTAAATGCATTGCAAACTGCATATCCTTCAGATACGATAGTAAAGGTCTTTCCCTCGAGGGCCTTGTAACAGCTCATAATGTCAGAGCAATGTCAGCCTCGGTTGCTAATCTCCGCTCTGTGTCTATAGATGATATCTGTAGAGCGGCTACTTGGGCTTCGGTACATATCTTCACAGCCCACTACTGTCTGGAGAAGGACTCCCGTCGGGATGCCTCGTTCGGCCAGGCTGTCCTACAGCATCTCTTTCAGACTTAATTCAAATCCTGCCCTCCATCCCAGTAGGATGCCAGGGATCCATTGGAGGAAGTATGACCCTGTTCACACGGGTTCACAGCTCGCTGGGGTCATTCCTCTGGCATCTTTCAGCTGGGGAGTCCCCATATGTGAAGACTACATTCCTGCTTGTTCCTGGAAAGAGCGTAATTACTCACCTGTAACAGGTGATCTCCAGGAACAGCAGGAATTAAGTCTTCACAACCCACCCACCTCCCCTAGGAGTTGTCTGTCTCTCTATTTCTCTCTCTGTCTCTCTCCTTGGCTCAGCTTTAAACTCAACTGAAGTGAGAGAGGCAGTGAGGCGGGAAGGCAGCACGCATGTGCTGTGGGATGCTCCCAAAAGCTTTCCTTTTGGACGCTGGGTAGCATTCCTGCGCAGGCTCCGTCGGTACCGACGATACCCATATGTGAAAACTTTAATTCCTGCTATTCCCGGAGATCACCTGTTACAGGTGAGTAATTACGCTTTATTGGATTGAATACTTTTCTCACCTAAAAAGTTTGAAGCAAGGTACAGATGAAAACCCAATATATATACAATAAACAATACATTACTAACTCGATCTATTCATCTATTCCCTATTTTTAAATAATACTTAATTCATTCACTCTCTTTGACCGAAGGCCAGGTAAATATACTATCCCTTGAACTTTTTCTAGAAGATCAAATAGTCCTCCTCTAACTGTATGGGCAATAGAATGATGATATATGAATGAGGACCTTTATACTCATATGCTTTCTGACAAGTACAAAAAAATGTAATTTTGTATGGCCAATATAGATATATTTGTTGAAAAGACTGAAGAGGCATCCCAAGAATATAAGAAGTCATTGTGCTCCTTAAATATTCTTGTCAGTCATTATTCTGTTGCCACAGTCACCAATGGGGACCACTGGTTTATATAGTCCGGCCCACATAGAAATACTAAACCATGAATTAAAGTGGTAGCAGTAGAAGAATAAGTAGATCTTTTTTAGAATGAAATAAATATGCATCACATGGAACAGCTGTAAGATTGTCTGTACAAATGTATTAATCATTCACAGATTTCCACAAGAATCGGCAGCATAACGATGGGCCTGATGGTTCAGTGATGAGGTCTGCCTGCTGCCATGCTGAATACCTATGTTCAATTTCCAGTTAGTGCTTCTATTCCCTGGGGCCCACTAGGGATGCTGCAGAGGCAATGTTCACAGCCAGGAGAGGAGAGAGGAGTTTGTCATTACTTAACAGCCACACCTAGTGACCAGGCTTGAGAATCTAGTTTGCTATGCTCCAGAGGGAGCTATAGTTCATGACTCCTGGTTGAGGGCTTGCTACTGGACTGAGTGAGGACAAGACACATAAAAATAGAGGAAGCAATTTACAGGTAGATACGAAACAAGACTCATAGTACTATAGCCATATCAGTCTGGTTTAGTATCATGTTATGTTCAAAAACTTTTTATTTCAATTAAAATATCAAAAGAGCAACCATAGTTCCATTGTAAACCATAAATAACAAATTCCAACAATCCAAACCAATTGAACCTGGTTGATCACTCAATGCCATTTTCTGTTAACCCCCCACTCTGAACCACCTATCCACCCTCCCTGTCACCATCACCCATTTACCTGGAAGACACTATCAACTCCCCCTCCCCCTCCCCCTCCCCATAGTATCATGTTTTTAAATAACTTTGTTCCACAGTCTGGTTGTGGGACTTCACCAGAAATCTTATTTACCATTTGTATGCAATGATTTTTTTTGTCCCTTCACATATTTTAAGTAATATTTAAGAATTTTGGACTGATAATTTTTGTGTTTTTGCTCTCCATGATTTTTGGAGAAAGCAATATTTGAGAATGCCTGGGTGATCCCATCAGTTGCATCATACCGTGGCCAACTTTGCATTGATGGATTTGTTTATCTACACTAGGAGACCGCAAAAGAGCCAGCGCAAACTAAATCCCAGCCTTCGCCTAAGAATGACTGGAACTAAATGATTTTGCCATTTTTATTTTTAGGTTTGCTGGCATGGGTAATCTCATTAAGGTGCTAACCAGAGACATAGACCACAATGCAGCACATTTTTTCTTGGATTTTGAAAGTAAGTCTCTTCAGCCTTTCACGGATGGTGCGTTTAAAACGGTAATGGTGAAAGATCATTTATTTCCACCACCAGAGTGAAGGCGAGGGGAAGTATCATTTGAGAAACCATAGTTTAATTAAAAACAATAAAAGCTGCATGGTTTTAGTAACTAAATACTTTTATTTTATTGTATTTTATTTTTAGAACTGACTTGTCATTTGTGTTTAATAATGTCCTCTTGTATGCTTGCAGAGCTTTCTAGTGAAAATAATCTGTCTTTTTTTAAAATCTTGAGCATAACTTGTGCTAAATCACTGTCTGAGTCCTAGATCAGAGAGCATCAGAATCAAGCTTTGGTCCATCAAAGCTAAAGGATAAAACAGAAAAATCCATTCTTTTTGGAAACTGATTATAGTATGAGTTGGAAATTTATGGCCATTAATGTGCATCCACAACTTCCAAATCTGTAAATTAATGGAAAATCATTGGAGAATATGAAAAAGTAGATTCATTAAATCGTATCACTCTAATAATATTTCTTCTTTACTGTGAGCCAAGTTAAAATACCCCTTATAAAATATAGACACCAAATATTCAGTACATTTATGCGGCTGTCAGACAGATTTATTCACTATAAAGCTCTAGTTTAAGGTCCATATTGTGGGGCAGATAAGAAGATATTGATGACATCTGTCTATTGTCTTGTACAGGAAAGCCAGTGTTTCTCCAGGTCCAGCAGCTGGTACTTCATGGATTATATGGTGCACCACGGTGCAAAAAGGATGGGTTTATACCGGAGTTCTCATTTCCCTACCTAATTTGTCCTCCTGCATTTGGTCATTTTTTTTTTTTTTTTTTTTACAAAGGGATATTCTTTTTTTATTCTTGTCTTGACAGGTACCTTAACATGGGGAACCTTCTTAAAGTTTTGACTTGCACAGACCTTGAACAGGGGCCAAATTTTTTCCTTGATTTTGAAAGTGAGAAGATGATTTTATATTCCTTTTTCTCTTTGCCTGCAGTAGACTGCACTTGTCACTGGCACCAAACATATCATGTGCCAGCATTTCTACCACCTTTTCGCTGCTTTGCATGACTTGAGCTATGAATGGTTCCATGAAACTTCACCCAGTTTACTTTAGAAGCAAATATCAGTATATAATTTTCCAGCACAATTTATATATATAAAGAAGAGAGCAATAGATTTTTATTTAAAAAAAAAAAAAAAAAAGCAGTGTCTGGAATGAATATGATGTTCAGTTTCAGTATAAAATGTGCTTTTTATGCCTGACCAGTTCATATCAGTATTCCTGAATTCCAGCCACCACTTTGGCTGCTGGTTCTTTTGCTAACTTATAGCACATACAGAAGGTCTTGCGTTAAAATAATTCACCTATGAAAAAATCTTTTTCCAGAGGATAATTTTGAAGCAAAAAAGGAGTATAAACATTTTCTCAGGGTATACACCGAAATTAATCTTGGTGATCAATGCTGCTTACCACCCTCTGTTCATTCATGGAAGCTATTCATAGCCCTGTAGCCAACTACATAATTCTAAAAGGTACATGTTTAACCCCCATGTTCTTTTTGACTTGGCACCTGTTAACTCTCAAAATAGTATTGCTTACAGTTTGTAGTAAATAGGCCACCTTTTTTCCAATCACTTCCACCTGAAAGCTAAAATTGGCCTGAATAAAAGAGGTTTATGTACCTTTTGGCATTTCTCATTTGTTTTTTTTAAAGCTGTTGCTTTAGATAAGAATGGCAGGTAAGTAGTTAACAGCTGTGCATGTTTTGTCTTTCACTGCTTCATTTGTGTGGCATTTCTGCTTTTTCTGAGATTTTACCACTATGCATTAAGCTGCAGTATACTGGCGATACTTTTGGAAATATTCTAAATTGAAATAAGAATGTTCCCAACATTTATGCAGAATACAGAAATTTGACTTAACTGTATTCACATGTCTTTCCAATACACACTTTTTAACCCTGTAAAGAATAGTCAAAATTAGCAAGGCTCAAGGAGCAATTCAGCTGAAATGTGAATTTTAATTATTGTATTAATATATTTAAATTACTAAATCCATGTATCCTAAAAACCTCAATGTATCTTATGGAAGTTGCTTCAAGTTAACTTTATTGTGAAATGAAAACTATTATCTGTTTGTTTATATACAGTATTGAACTTAGTTATTTTATGTGGTATTTCTCTGATGTATTAAGTGCTTATTTCTTTCCTAAGCGGGTCTTTGACCTAAATTAAGATTTATATGGAGCCTAATTTCTGGTCATACTGTTTTAGCTGTCTTTTCTTTATAAAGTTTAAATTCCTAATGACACATACATGACCTAAACCCACTCATTTTTTAAATCACCTTTTTCTCCATTCTGTAAATCTATTAACATGCTCTATGGTTAGTAGCACATGAATTTGTTATCCACACTTTGAGTAATGTTCAGGCCTTGCCTTATGCCTCTTGTCATGCACACCTTATGACAGTACTTACAATACCCTGTCATATTGCGTACAAAAAATATGGTTGCAGATTGTTTATTTGATGCTTATAAAGAAACACTTTCAGTACCCATCTTTTAGTCATTTGATTCGAAGCTGGGACTATGTTTAATAGGAATTTGTCAGTTTGTTGAGTGCATGCGCTTTAGTGCTTGTTTTTGTTGGCAGAAGCATGGGGCTTTTTATGTAGACTGCTTTTTTAGTGCGTGTGCATACATAATCAAAGAACCCAATGAAACATGTTTTTCCATATTCAGTGTTATGTGGTGTTACGTTGTCATTGCTTTTTTTTAATCCTCTTTGAGATGTCTGGCATTATGCAGAACATTGACTTTGATGTAGACCAGATTTTATTTCAAGACTTGGTACTTGATTTAATAACACATAGGAGACATTAACATGTAAAACAAATACTGGTTCAATGGCCTTGTATATCAGAATCTAACCTACTGGTTATCTTGCATGATTTTCACATAAGAGGAAGTTTGTATTTCATTTGAAACTCCTTGAATATGCATTCCAAACTTAGTATTTGCAAAAATGGTAGGCGGTCCTTTTTCACCCTACAAGGAAGTGCTGGCTTCTAAATTTATCAGATTCAATTTGCTATGGCTTATAAGAACTAGGGCATCACATCTACATTATGGTGCCCTGCATTCTGTTTCCTTTATGCAAAATCTCTAAGTATATATTCTGACTGGGGCTAACAATATTGCTGAAATGGGCTGCTCACTTCCTGGAAGAAATCAACCAGGTGCCTTTTTTTGTGAAAGAACAATATAAAACTTGAGGGAGCTAAAGCCTGCTTTCTTCATACCCAGGAGTAGGTTGAGGTATTTGAAAGATGAGAAAACTGTTTCATATACCTCCCCAAAATGTATGTATATTCATCCTGTTGACATGAATGAATGAATTTAATAAATATATATGGTTCATGAATCCGATATTTTAATTGGTGTCCAGCACTAGAGGACAGCAGTTTATCCTGTGTTGCCCTCAGGATAGAGAAGATAGGTTGCTGCCTGATTAACGAAGATTTTTTAACTGTGTCAGAAAGAAAATTTACTAAGATCTATGCTAGTAATGTGGGTTTGGTCTGCATTAGTAGCATGGGGAACTGCGTTATATGCAGGGGGAGTGGAGACAGCTGGCCCTCTAAATTTAGCGCAGCTCTCCATTGGCGGTAATTGTTCTTCTCAATGCGCTGGCAGTGCAGGTTTTGAAGGCCCATGTTAGCAGTACCATGGTGGGAATGCCCATACCCCCCACCCAGTCGCCCACTGATGTGCCAGGCCCGGGTAACACATGTGTTTTAGCGCAATGCCAAAAAAGGGCGCTACCCCTGAACTACCTGGGAGTGCACTTTAGTAAATATGCCCCTAAGCTCTTGAAGACATGCAAATTAGGCATGTATATTCCATAAGAAATTCTGAAAAGCGATTGCAACTTGGACTTTACCTGCTGTTACTAATGCTAGTTCAGTTCTGTACTTTATTGCTGGGCAATAGGTTATTTATTTAGAAAAAAGAGCATGTAATAACCTCTTTTCTTGTGTAAAAACAAATCAGTGTCAAGTCTTTGTCGTCATGTCAGTTTTCTGTGGAATGCCCTTGTGATCGTCTGCATGAATTGCTAATGGTAAACTGATGCTTAACTGTTTGCTGTTCTTCCCTCATGTTTGTCTTCATTTCTATAGCAGTCTTCAGCAGCTTCCAAAATTTATACGTTTAACTCTTGTCTGAAAAATGTCAGCCAGTTCTTTCCTTTTAGTAGTGCTCATTGTTTCTATTCTCAGAGAACATCTTGGCGGGTGGGTGGTGGGGGGAGAGGCAGCTCCTGGATGCTGCCTGCTGAGTGGTTGGCGTGTCACATCACCTCTGTTCAGCTGCTGCACATGGCTGAACACGAGCTGAAATGTTCCAACGACCTGACAACAGAGAAGGGGACACAATATTGATCGTTGATTGTTAGAAGAGATAGCAGTGGGTGATTGTATCCCAATCCTAATTGCTGAGAGAGATTTCAAAGATAACCCCTTTTTTTTACATAGGTGTTCATATGATTTGAATGTTATCCTTTGAGTTTATAAACTAATGTCAAATCATGGTGCCTCAAAACACATTTTTGATGACAAGCAGATATTATGAAACCACACATTAATCATGTGACTGCCATGCTGACACACAGGATCTTTCAAAGCTTTCTAGAAAAGCATTCTAGGCATGTATGGTGTATTTTCTCATTCTGCCAGACCAGCTTTCGTTCAAATTGTTCTATTGGAGGACATTCATCAGATCCACTTCTGGAGCTAGCTTTTCTTTCAGGCCTTTGCCTGCTATAAAGTTAGTGTGGAGGGTGTTAGCCATAGCTACCCTTAATAGCACCGTACTTCTTTCCAGGTAACTTAAAAGTAACAGTCTTTCCATTTGAACCAGCTATTGGTGTCCATTGTCCCATCTGGAAACTTTTTTCTCCTTGAGGTGTCTTTCTGTGTGGGTTCTGATGTCTGTTTCCTTGGTGCTAAGATGCCATTAAGAAGTTTAAGCTTGGTAGAGGCTCCACATCTACCAGTTGAGGTAATATTGGTAGCTAGATTTTAACAAAGCAGTGGCACAGACAGAGGACACAGGCCCAGAAGTCTGGTGAAATCTTTCCTCTAGTGAATCATCCTAATGCTTTATTTGTAAGGTGAAACAGACTTTGGTGTTCTTCAGTGACTCCTGATGTCAAAGACCTCATTGTTATTTGCCTGTGTCTGCCTGGAAGGACACCCCTGCTTTTCCAATCCATGATTAAGCTGTGTGGTACCCCAATGACTATCTCTAATGTTTCACGCCTTTCATTGCATGACCTTAGAGCAGGGGTTCTCAACTTAGTCCATGGACACACCTAGCCAGTTAAATTTTACGGTCTACCACAATGAATATGCCAGCAACTTTTGGCTGAAACAGTTAACATCACTCCACCCAGACCTGCTGAACTGCAAAATCAATTGTTTAAGCAGCCAGACTAAACACTACAATGGCTTACTACAGGAAGAACAGTTCTCCTTCCAAAAGGGGACCCAAGTAACACTCCAAAAAATTATAGGCCAATAACTTGTCTACTTGCAATCTATAAGCTTGTTCACTGCAATAGATACAAACGGACTATCAGATCATTTCGAGTCTAATAACATCATGGCAAAAAGGCAACAAGAGAGGAGGGGAGCGTATGGCACCAACGACCAGTTAATGTTCAATAAGGCCATCATGGCCAGCACTAAGAAAAGCAGAAATCTCAGTATAGCATGAATTGATTATAAGAAAGCTTTTGACAGCGTCCCACACTCTTGGATAATAAATTACCTTGTTTAAAATATATCCTGGTTTGATAGCATGCATTATATGTTCACCATGACAATGTGGCAAACCACACTCCGAAATATAAAGATGGTCAGTACATCATTCCTAACATCAGGATCCAGCTAGGAATATTTCAGGGGGATTCCTTTTGCCCCTTCTGTTTTGTGTGGCATTTAATCCAGTGAGGACTCTCATCAACTCTTTGGGATATGGATTTAGCCTGAATGTTAAAGAAGGTAACCACACAAACATCTCATTTATTTGTAGATTATCTGAAGTTCTATAGTTCCAGTGACCAACAATTAGCAGAGCAACTCCGTGTGGTGAAAAGCTTTTCTGATGGCATCAGGATGACCTTTGGCCTTGACAAATGTGCTATGGCAACTTTTTTTTTTTTTTTTTTTTTTTTAGAGAAAAATTGAGCAAAATGGAAAACATCTTGGTTGAAAGTTGTGACATCAATGACCTTGAACAGGAATGCGTATATAAGTATTTTGGAGTAGATGAAGGAATGACACCCAAGCAGAAATTACTAAGAGAAAAGTCGGTAAAGAATACTACAGGAAATTAAAATCATTATTGAAAAGTGCTTTAACATCACCGAATAAAGATACAAGCCATCAATCAGCTGGCAATTCCTGTACTCTCATACAGCTTTGGGATTGTGGACTTGCCTCGTAAAGATCTTGAAAAACTGGATGTGTGAACACAAAAATACCTCTGTGCCCATGAAGTAATTTACAAGAATCAGTTTGGTATGCCAAGGCTATACATCCCTAGAGCTGAAGGAGGGCTAGGACTCGTAGAGATTGATTACACATACAGAGCTACTATCATAGGCCTCCGAGCCCTACTGCATCATGGGATCCAAATTCACAAAAAGTGCTGAAATATGAAAGTAAATGTTCAGAATCTGTCTCCATCATCAAACTTGGACAAGCATTCTGAAGGCTGGAAGCAATGAGAGAATCCACAAGCATACACAGGGAAGGAAGTAACAGAATTTGCAAAACAAGAGCAAAAAACTCTCCAAATAATTAGATCAACAAACAATGGAAAACAAGTGGCAAATGCACAAATACAATGGGAAATAGTGTTTCTCCAGGACCAAGCAGGAAGTCAGTCCTCACATATGGGTGACGTCTGCGCTGACGGAGCCCTCGCGGAGCAATTTTCCCCAGCTTTCAAAGAAAGCCTTTGGGAATTGCAGCGCGCATGCGCGGTCCTCTTCCCGTCCAAGGGTGCCATCTTGCTCAGTCGTCTTTTTTCCGCGGAGCCCTACAGACGTTGCCTGTGAATCCCCGCAGAAAAGTTGATTTTTTTCTCTATTTTTCTCTTTTTTCTTCGGTTCGACGCCGGTTCTTTTCCTGCTCGGACTTGCGACGCCGGTTGCAGGTCCGTCCCTTATTTTTCGTTTTTTTGTCCTTCGTGACAGATTTCGCGCTTTTTTCCTTTTTCCCTGGCAGCCCGGTCATTTGACCTCGCAGGGGTCCTTTTTCCCCCGATGGCTGCCAGCGGCTTTAAAAAGTGTGATCTCTGTAAGAAACTCATGTCTCTTACAGACACTCATGACTTCTGCCTCCGCTGCCTCAGCCCAGATCATGACTCCATGATCTGTGGCCCATGCGGCAAAATGTCCTCAAAAGCATTGAGGAGTCGGCAGCATCAGCGGGAGCGTATCTTCTCTGACTCCGGCCGGGCTCGGACCTCGTCAGAGGCTTCGACGTCTCGGGACTCTGGTCCTGAGCATCGTCAAAGTTCCTCTGAGAGGGGGTCTCCTACCTGGGAACATCATCGGAAGAAGAAACCCGCGAGGGCGGGATCGGTGGACGCTCCTGGTTCCTCGAGGGCCAGGTCGCATAGCCCCGACTCCCGTCCCGGGTCCTCGGAGATGGAGAGGCCGTCGAAACATCCTCGACTTGAGGTGGACTTGCCCGCTCACGTGAGTACTGTTGTCCTCGTTGACTCGCCTCCGAAGGACCCGACGTCGGGCCCGATGCCGTCGGGGCCCGAGTTGGGGGCTGCTGGGTCTCCTGAGCTCGGACTCAGGTTGACGGCCTTGGAGAGCAGTCTGACTGCCTTCTTGGACCAGCAGCGGGTATTGATCGCTGGCCTTGCCGGTGCTTCTGCCCTGACAGCCCGGACGTCGACCTCCAAATCGACCCCGGAGACCGAGCCGATCCTCGAGTCCATGAGGGCTCGAGTCGATCCTCAGTCGAGGTCTCCTTCGGCCTCCCGTTCGGGACCGAGGTCGTCGACGCCGACTCCCTCGGCGTCGGAGCGGATAGCATCGGTGCCCGCCCGACCGGTGCTGCTCGACTCCTCCTCCGAGGAGTCGGCCTGGGAATCTGAGGACGAAGAGTCACCTGGTTCCTTTCGGACTCGGTGTGTCCCTTCGGACTCCCCCGAGTCCGAACCTCGGAGACGGTCCCCCCCCCGGAGGATACCTGGTTCTCGGACTTCGTGAGGGATATGGCCAAGGCCTTGGCCTTCCCCGCGGATCCCGAGGAGGAGCCTCGAGTCGAAGAACTCGATGCCCTCCAATATGACTCTCCCCCGAAGGAGGCCTTTATTGTACCGGTTCCTCCGATGCTGGAATGACTTCTCTTCCGCATGTGGGAGAGCCCGGCGTCGTTGCCAGTATTAAGCAAGCGGGTCGATTCCATTTATCGAGTCCGCAAGAGCCCTGGCTTCCAGAAGGCACAACTACCGCACCATTCCATGGTGGAGGAATCGGCCATGCATAGACTTAAGAGTCAAAAAATGCACTCCTCGGTGCCCCCTGGTAGGGAAGCCCGACGCCTGGATGCCCTCGGTAGGAAGTGCTTCCAGGGCTCTATGCTTGCTTGTCGAGTCCAGACATACCAGCTCTACATGGGCATGTATCTCCGAGACCTGGCTAAGGAAATAGCCGGGTTCTCTGCTGGTCTCTCCGACGATCCTTTGCAGAGGTTCCAATCCTTGTCTACTGGTATTCGGGAGTGCTCCAAGTTTATATCTCAAGCAGCCTATGATGGTTTTGAGGCTTCGGCTCGAGTAGCTGCGGCCGGCATCGGTGGACGCCGCCAGGCTTGGCTTCAGACGTCCGACCTCGAGCCCTGGGTACAGGACAAGTTGGTCGATGTCCCCTGCCGAGGTGATAACCTCTTTGGCAAGCCCATGGATGAGAAGGCTGCACAAATCGAGACGGAGACTCTCACCAGGACTCGTCTCTCAAGGAAGACCTCTGCCCCTTCTCAAAAGAAGAAGGCCTCGGGGAAAAAGCCCTTTTACCCGAGGAAAGGTGCTGCCTATTTATTTATTTATTTTATTTAGTAAACATTTGTATACCGCCGCTTCCTACGATCAGCCGCGGTTACTTTACAGAATCATCATGTATCGTACAATACAATGAATTTTTAGAGTACAATTTTGATTTTGGCAACGATTTACATAATATATAAATACTACCCTCAGTATCAGGCCTCAGCAGCTCCCCCACAGGGGAAGCAGGCCAAGGGACGGGGTAATGGGTCCCGTAGGCAGCAAGCCCCCAAGCCTGCACCACCGGCCCCTGCTCAGCAGGGTGGGGGTTTTTTGACTTCCTCAGCATAGCCTCTCCCCCTCAGCTGGTTTCTCTCAGCACAGGAGGCTGGCTGGTCCACTTTGCCCAAAGGTGGTCCAACATCACCACAGATACCTGGGTACTTCACATAGTTCAAAAGGGTTATCTTCTTCACTTTCACCAGGTACCTCCCTCCTACTTTCCGGGGGAGCCTCCCAGACTGCCTTTGCACAGGGACTTACTCCTTCAGGAGTTAGC
The DNA here is from genome assembly GCA_033557465.1 of Ichthyophis bannanicus. Classification (NCBI taxonomy): domain Eukaryota; kingdom Metazoa; phylum Chordata; class Amphibia; order Gymnophiona; family Ichthyophiidae; genus Ichthyophis; species Ichthyophis bannanicus. Next base: position 1,789,978,362 of record CM066031.1, on the reverse strand, counting down.
AAGTCTTGTTCAGGAACAAGCCGTGGAACCGGTGCCTCACCACCTGAAGGGTCAAGGGTTTTACTCCAGGTACTTCCTGATTCCAAAAAGAACTGGAGGCCTCAGACCCATCCTGGACTTGCGAAACCTCAACAAGTTCCTTGCAAAGGAAAAGTTCAAGATGCTTACCCTTGGAATCCTGCTGCCCTACCTCCAGCAGGGCGACTGGCTATGCTCCTTGGATCTGAAAAATGCATATACTCATATCCTCATTCATCCGGACCACAGACAATATCTCAGATTTGTTGTGGGAGGAAATCATTACCAGTACAGAGTGCTGCCCTTTGGCCTATCCTCTGCACCCAGGGTGTTCACCAAATGCCTCGCAGTGGTGGCGGCTTATCTGAGACTTCAAGGTCTGTTTGTGTTCCCATACCTGGACGACTGGCTCATCAGAGCCCAGTCTTCCCAAGAGGCCACTCAAGCCACTCATCGCACGGTGGCTCTGCTCCAGCACTTGGGTTTTGTCATAAACTTCGCAAAGTCCACTTTGCTCCCCTCTCAAAATCTCGAGTTCATCGGCGCCCGGTTGGACACGCTTCAGGCGTGGGCCTTCCTCCCTCTGGACAGGGCCCAGCGGCTCATGGATCTCGCCGGCCTCTTTCACAGCAATGCGCTGGTCTCCGCCAGACACTTTCTGCGACTGCTCGGCCATATGGCTTCCACGGTCCATGTGACCCCCAATGCCCGACTGAACATGCGTCCTGCTCAGTGGTGCCTTCGCAATCAATGGCATCAGGCCATGGGGAGCCTAGCGGACTCCATACAGATCTCCGACCAGCTGGTCTCTTCTCTACAATGGTGGCGTCAACTGCCAAACCTGGTACTAGGAGTGACTTTTCAGCCCCCTACGCATTCTCAGGTCCTGACGACCGATGCTTCTCTCCTGGGTTGGGGAGCACATTGCCAGGGGACATGTACTCAAGGCCTCTGGACTCCTTGGGAGTCTGCTCAGCAGATAAACTTCCTGGAGCTCAGGGCCATCCACCTAGCGCTCAAAGCATTCTCTCACCTGGTTTCTCACCAGTCGGTGCTGATACAGACGGACAATCAGGTTGCCATGTTCTACGTGAACAAACAAGGCGGAACAGGCTCCTTCCTTCTCTGTCAGGAGGCACAAAAACTATGCTCTTGGGCAGTCCACCACGGCATTATCCTCAAGGCTGTCTATCTCCCAGGTCAAGAAAATTACCTGGCCGACAAGCTCAGCAGGATCCTCCAGCCGCACGAGTGGAGGTTGGATCCGCTGGTGGTTCAGCGGATCTATCTCCAGGAACAAGCAGGAATAAGTCCTCACATATGGGTACGTCGGTACCGACGGAGCCCGTGCGGGAAAGCTCCCCAGCTTCTTAGAATAGAAGCTTTTGGGACCTCCCACTGCACATGCGCACTGCCTTCCCGCCTTCCTGAACAGCTCTCCTCAGTTTCTCTTTTTCCGCGGAGCCAGCAGGTCGTGTTCCTGTCACCGCTGAAGAAATTGTTATTTTATTTGTTTCTTTAGACCGCGTACCTGCCTTCCCCATACCGATACCGGTATCGCCGGTCTTTTCTTTCTTTCTTTAAAAAATTATAATTCTTTTTTCTTATTTTTTAGCTTTTTGGTCACTTCAGAGAGGCCTCTCGGCCTACTCAATTTCTCCTCATGGAGAAGCCAGCCCCTGGATTTAAGAAGTGTACCAAATGTAATGCTGTTATTTCAGTCACAGACACCCATGACTGGTGTCTGAAATGTTTGGGGCCTGACCATTCCATACCGGACTGCCCATCTTGCTCCCACATGTCTAAACGTGGGCTGCAGAACCGGGCCAACAAATTCCATGTGCTGTTTGCTTCAGAGAATACAGCATCACAGTCATCCAGGTCTTCTTCTCCGGATGGATCTCAGGTAACCAAACCTTCTGTGGGCAAGTCCTCAAAGAGCAAATCTCCTTCAAAGCATCGAGAGGCTCTTAGCTTAGAACTTGAGGACCCTGCCCCAGCCAAACAACCCCGGCGGGAAGTCCAACTTCCAAAAACGCCAATTCAGGGGTCTCAGGTTGATATCGATGCTACGGCCTCGACAGATCACCTGTTAGCCTGCTCTGGGGTACCGGGTCACTCCGGTACCGACATCCAGGCAGCTATGGCGTCCATGGGCGATACTGTACAGTCCATGCAGCAAGCCGTCATGGCTTTCATTAAAGCTGCAACGCCATCGGTTCCGCTTTCAGCGGTTCCGGGCCCGATACCGGTATCGTCCGCCATGCCGGTATCGAGGCCGTCCACCTCTAAACGCAAGTCGGTACCGTATGGGCTTTCGCTCCATACCGGTTCCATACCCGATACGCCCGATATCGATACCGATCGGTACGCGTATCGTGCGTTAGAGGAAAGCACCGATTCCTCTGAGGATTTTCACTCCTCTGATGATTCTGCTGAGTTTTCACTCAACTTACCTGAGGAGCCCTCTTCTCCTAAAAGGAGAATGTCCCCTCCAGAGGATTTGTCCTTCCAGGACTTTGTTTTAGATATGGCTACAGCCCTTTCTATTACCACATCCTCTGAAAAGGAACCCAGATCCAAAAAACTGGATATTTTGGGATACTCAAAGGCCCCTAAGGAGGCAGTTACCCTGCCTATCCATGAAATCCTTCAAGAACAACTGATGGATTTCTGGGAAAATCCTTTGACTTTGTCTCCTTATTCCCGTAGGTTGGACACCATGTATAGGGTCCCTCCTTCTCCTGGTTTCCAAAAGACTCAATTGCCCCACCACTCTATTGTGGTGAAGTCTGCAATGAAGAAGATTAGGAGTACCAAAAGGCACTCTTCCACCCCTCCAGGACGGGAATGTAAGACTTTGGACTCTTTTGGTAGGAAAATTTTCCAGGCTAGTATGCTTATAGCCAGGATTAATTCCTACAGTCTCTATATGGGCATGTTCCTGGAGGAACTTGCCAAAAAGGTGCGGCATTTTGCCCCCTTTATCCCTGAGGATAAAAAGCAGGGATTCCTTTCCCTAGTGAAACAACTCTTAGAGGTTTCTAAGTTCTCTAATAGGGCAGCATATGATTCCTTTGAGGGAGCCAGTAGGGCTTCGGGCATTGCTATTGCAGCCCGACGTCTTGCTTGGCTCCAGGCCTCTGATCTGGAACCTTGGGTTCTAGATGGCTTACGGAATCTGCCCTGTACAGGTGAGAACTTATTTGGGGAAGAGTGGCAAATCAAAGCCACCCAGATGGATGCTGAAAATGCCACCTTGGAAAGACTTTCAAAGTCCACTTCAATTCCTACTAAGAAAAAGTCTTTTAAAAGGCCTTACTATAAGAAGGCCAGAGTTGCTTCAAATACTGGCCAGCAGTCTTCTCAACCTCGCTATACTGCTAAGCGTCAGCAATCCAAACAAGCACGAGCTAAGCCTGCAGCAGCTACTGTAGCTCAGCAGGCTCCAACCCCTCAGGGGTTTTGACTTGCTCCTAGGGAACTTGCCACTTCTGGTTCTAACACAACCAGAACCTCTCACCATACCCGGAAGGTTGGTTCACTTTGCTCCCAGATGGGAACAAATCACAACAGAACAATGGACCCTCTCTATCATTCGAGAGGGTTACAAACTTCATTTCTCCAGCCTTCCTCCCCATCATATGGTGAGACCATTCAATTCTCCCCCATCTCTCCTAACCCTGTTGGGTCAAGAGGTTTCCTCTCTTCTTGCCCAAGGGGCCATAGAAGAGGTTCCTCTTCCTCAACAAGGGTCCGGTTTCTACTCCCCTTATTTTCTCATTCCAAAGAAGACAGGGGGATTCAGACCAATCCTAGATCTGAGAGAATTGAACAAATTTCTCTTCAAGGAGAAATTCAAAATGCTGTCTCTCGGCATTCTCCTTCCTTACCTCCAGGGTCAGGACTGGCTTTGTTCTCTAGACCTACAGGATGCGTATACACATATACTCATCCATCCATCCCACAGAAAGTATCTTCGCTTTCTGTTTCAGGGAAAACATTTCCAATACAGAGTACTCCCCTTCGGTCTAGCCTCTGCTCCAAGAGTATTTACAAAATGCATGGCAGTCGTAGCCGCATTTCTAAGAGGCATGGGAATCTTTGTCTTCCCATATCTGGACGACTGGCTCATCCGAGCTCCAACTCAGTCACAGGCCCAGATTTCCCTGGACCACACAAGGAGCCTTTTGCAGTATCTGGGACTGGTAGTAAACCTTCCCAAGTCCCAACTCATCCCTACTCAATCTCTAGAATTCATAGGGGCCCAGTTGGACACCATCACTGCAAGGGCCTACCTTCCACATGTTCGAGGCCAGCGCCTCCTGAGTTTGGCCTCCCAAGCTCAGTCCAGCACTCACTTGACAGCCAGGGAAATGCTACGCCTACTGGGTCATATGGCCTCCACAGTGCATGTGGTGCCCTATGCTCGTCTTCATATGAGAGCAGCTCAATGGACCCTGGCCACTCAGTGGACTCAGGCGTCAGGAGCGCTCTCAGACCAAATACAAACCTCCGATCGTCTGTTTTGGTCCCTCCACTGGTGGACTTCCACCAAGAATCTGTTGTTGGGGGCTCCATTTCAACCATTGCTACCCCAAGCAACCCTCACAACAGATGCCTCCCAAACAGGGTGGGGAGCCCATCTGCAAACTCTCTCCACTCAGGGCACTTGGTCTCTACAGGAGACCACCCTTCATATCAATCTTCTGGAACTGCGAGCAATTTACCTTGCCCTCAAGGTCTTCCACTCCCTCCTAGCCAACCTCACTGTCCTAGTTCAGACGGACAATCAGGTGGCCATGTTTTACATAAACAAACAAGGAGGGACGGGCTCTCTGTCGCTTTGCAACGAAGCTCTAAGACTATGGGCCTTCGCCAGAGAGCATCAGATTCACCTGCTAGCAGTGTATCTCCCAGGAGTTCAAAACTCTCGGGCAGACAGGCTCAGTCGAGTTCTGCTGCCACACGAATGGTCCCTACATTTGGACCAAATAAACCGAATCTTTCAGGAATGGGGGACCCCGGACATAGACCTCTTTGCAAGTCCGTGGAATGCCAAACTTCCCCGGTTCTGTTCCAGAACTCCGTGTCAGGGAGCTCAGGCTACGGACGCCTTTCTCCTGAATTGGAATCAGGCATTCCTATATGCCTTTCCACCCATTCCTTTGATTCCCAAGACTCTGTTCAAACTCCAGAGGGATCATGGAACTATGATCCTCATAGCTCCACGCTGGCCACGCCAAGTGTGGTTCCCTCTACTTCTACAGCTCTCCCAGGGATCCTACTTGGATCTGGGAGCTGCGCCAGACCTCCTGTCTCAGGAGGAGGGGACTTTGTGGCACCCAAACCCCAAATCCCTTCACCTCAGTGCTTGGTTACTGAAGGCTTAAGCCTTCAAGACTTTCATCTTTCCCAACCAGTGAAAGATATCCTTTCTGCCTCTAGGAAACCCTCTACCAGGCGTTCCTATGCTTTCAAATGGAAACGTTTTTCCCTTTGGTGTGCTCAGCAGGGTCTTGACCCTCTGGCACTTCCTTTGAATTCTCTTCTTGATTATCTCCTGCATCTATCCAATGCAGGCCTCAAGACGAATTCGGTAAGAGTCCATTTAAGTGCTATTGCAGCATCCTTGAAACATATAAATGGACAACCTATCTCCTCTCATCCTCTTGTTGCAAGATTCATGAGAGGCCTGACTCTCACTAAACCTCCCATCAGACCACCCCCGGTCGCATGGGATTTGAATCTAGTGCTCGGTCAACTTATGAAGCCACCTTTTGAGCCAATGTTTTCCACCTCCTTGAAATTTCTTTCCTGGAAGGTCATCTTCCTCATTGCAGTCACTTCGGCTCGCCGCATCAGTGAGCTGCAGGCTTTAGTGGCTAATCCACCTTACACAAGATTTCATCATGATAAGGTGGTCCTTAGGACGAATCCCCACTTTATGCCTAAAGTGGTCTCGCCTTTTCATCTTAATCAAGAGGTATATCTACCTGTCTTTTTTCCAGCTCCTCATGCATCCAATGCAGAGAGGAACCTTCATACTCTGGATTGTAAAAGAGCTCTCGCTTTTTACCTTAATAGGACTCAGCCACATCGAAAGTCTTCTCAACTTTTTGTGGCCTTTGATCCTTCCCATTTGGGACTTCCAGTCTCCAAGCGTACACTTTCCAATTGGATTGCTCAGTGTATTTCTTTTGCTTACCAGAGCAAAAACATTTCTCTGGAAGGCCATGTCACTGCTCACAATGTGAGGGCCATGGCAACTTCTATGGCTCATCTGCACTCTGTTTCCATAGATCAGATCTGTCGAGCCGCTACCTGGGCCTCGGTTCATACCTTCACAGCCCATTACTGTTTGGACAAGGACTCCCGCCGGGATGCCTTGTTTGGCCAGGCTGTCCTCAAGCACCTGTTCCATTCCTAAACAACTCCTGCCCACCTTCCCAGAATGGATGCCTGAGATCCATACGAAGATGGCGAACCTTTACAGGGGATCCCATGCATCTAAGCTAGGGAGTCCCCATATGTGAGGACTTATTCCTGCTTGTTCCTGGAGATAGCACAGTTACTTACCTGTAACAGGTGATCTCTGGGAACAGCAGGAATTAGTCCTCACAACCCACCCACCTCCCCTAGGAGTTGTATCTTTTATCTATCTATCTTCCTGTCCTCTCTCTGTTGACTCAGCTATAAACTCGAAACTGAGGAGAGCTGTTCAGGAAGGCGGGAAGGCAGTGCGCATGTGCAGTGGGAGGTCCCAAAAGCTTCTATTCTAAGAAGCTGGGGAGCTTTCCCGCACGGGCTCCGTCGGTACCGACGTACCCATATGTGAGGACTAATTCCTGCTGTTCCCAGAGATCACCTGTTACAGGTAAGTAACTGTGCTTTCTCAAGTGGGGCCTCCCCACCATGGATCTGTTTGCCAGTCCTCTGAACCGGCAGCTGCCCAGATTCTGCTCTCGACAGCCACATCCTCTCCGGGTAGCGGCGGATGCTTTTCTAATTCCATGTTCCACCGTCCTCTTGTATGACTTTCCTCCCATGCCACTGGTGTCTCGGACGCTCTTCAAGGTTCTCAGAGACAAAGCATCGCTGATCCTAGTGGCTCCCCGGTGGCCGAGACAACCTTGGTTCCCGCTTCTGATGCAGCTAGCGGTAGACACTCCTCTTCCACTGGGATTTCAGCACGACCTCCTGTCGCAGGATCAGGGGACTCTCCTACACCCCAATCTCCGGTCCCTTCATCTGATGGCCTGGCTGCTCAAAGGGTAGTCCTTGCTCCTCTGCAGCTACCTCCAGATGTGGAGGAGGTCGTCTTGGCCTCCAGGAGGGCCTCCACCCAAAAGGCCTATGCCCTCAAGTGGCGTCGGTTCTCCGTCTGGTGTACTCAGCAGTCTCAAGATCCTTTCTCCTGTTCAGCATCAGTGGTCTTGCAGTACTTTCTCTCTCCAACCTTGGACTAAAGTCCAACTCAGTAAAGGTCCACCTCAGTGCTCTTTCTGCGCATCACATGCCGGTGGATGGTAGACCTCTTTCCGGCCACCCTCTGGTGGCTCGGTTTCTCAGAGGCCTCCTTCTCCTTAAGCCACCTTTGCGCCCGCCAGCCCCGGACTGCGATCTTAATGTGGTGTTGCAGCAGATTACCTGTCCGCCTTTTGAGCCTATGGCTACCTGTCCGCTACGTTTTCTTTCCTGGAAAACCTTGTTCTTGGTTGCCCTCACTTCGGCTAGACGCGTTAGTGAGCTGCAGGCCCTGGTTTCTGATCCTCCTTACACTAGGTTCTACAAGAACCGGGTAGTCCTACGGACTCACCCTAAATTTCTTCCCAAAGTGGTTTCCCCTTTTCACATCAACCAGGAGGTGGTACTTCCGACCTACTTTCCCAGGCCACACTCCAGCCGAGCTGAAATGGTCCTGCATACCCTGGACTGTAGAAGGGCGTTGACCTTCTACCTTGACCGTCCGCGGGAGCACCGAAAGGCTGTTCAGCTCTTCGTGTCTTATGACCCCAACAAGTTGGGGCTCCCTGTCTCCAAGCGTACCCTGTCCATCTGGATTGCGGACTGTATCGCTTGGGCGTACGAGGCTGCCGGCCTCGTGCTGGAAGGTAGAGTCACAGCTCATCGTGTTCGTGCGAAGGCTACGTCGGTGGCTTACCTCCGCTCTGTTCCATTGGCAGACATCTGCCGGGCCGCTACTTGGTCTTCAAGCCAGACCTTTGCAGCCCATTACTGCCTGGAGAGGGAGTCCCGCAGGGACAGTGCTTTCGGACAGGCAGTCCTCCGTAACCTCTTTGAGGTATAGGCAACTCCTACCCTCTGTCCCGGATGTTGGGCTACCGGTTGGAGACATATTCAGAGAAGATTCCTTCCTTCTGTGCTAATGACCTTGAGGGAGCTCATTTTTGTGCTTAGGGTCTCCGGTAGCCTTAAGCTTGGGAGTCCCATATGTGAGGACTGACTTCCTGCTTGGTCCTGGAGAAAGCGTAGTTACTCACCTGTAACAGGTGTTCTCCAGGAGCAGCAGGAATCAGTCCTCACAACCCTCCCTCCTCCCCTTGGAGTTGCAGTTATATGCTTTCGTTTTTGCTAATTTTTGCTGTCTTTTAGCTATGTCATCTGACTGAGCAAGATGGCACCCTTGGGCGGGAAGAGGACCGCGCATGCGCGCTGCAGTTCCCAAAGGCTTTCTTTGAAAGCTGGGGAAAATTGCTCCGCGAGGGCTCCGTCGGCGCCGACGTCACCCATATGTGAGGACTGATTCCTGCTGCTCCTGGAGAACACCTGTTACAGGTGAGTAACTACGCTTACTCCAGGAGCCCTTTGTTGATCTATGAATGGTTAAGGAGGGGTGAACTGAAACCAAAGGATGAGAGGTTGATAGCTGCAGTCCAGGGCAGCGGCTTATGGACGAGATGGTTTACAGCAAGCATTGAAGAAACTTGCAAAACAAACATGTTGATTCTGTGGTAAAGAGCTGGAAACAGTGACTCGCCTCATAGCTGGCTGTGAAGGTCTGATGGCAGAACGTTTCTATATAGAAAGGCACAATAAAGTAGCACACCTTATCCATTGGAAACTCTGTAAACACTACAACATCACTGTGCCTGAAAAACACTGGAATCATGGCCCTAAAAGAATTACCAAGAATGAAGAGGTTATGATCAGAAGGGATACTCCCATTCAGACTGTAAAAAGTTTAATGTGAGGAAGCCGGATATAGTGGTAAAGGAGAAAAACACCAGAACAATATTGATTATAGAGGAGTCAGTTCCAAGCAACCACTCTGTGAATCCCGTTGAGAGGTAGAAAATCTTTAAGAACTAAGAAATGCAGTATGAGACCAAAAAATGTGGCAGAAAGATACCAAGTTATTTACCATCGTGTTGTGCGCCACAGGCTTAATTAAGAGGAATTTCCAAGAACTCCTTGTTATGTTACCCATACGCATGACATCTTACGAACTCCAGGGGGAGGCTGTCTCTTGCATGATGCAAGAGCAGTAGCAGTAAATTTGAGAGACTGAGATCATATCCCACATCCCCTGGCTTAGAAGTGTGGTTCATGCCTCTCATGGTATGCGCAAAACTCACCTGTTTGGGGAAACTGTTAAAGAGAGAGATATGCATGTTAGATTTGCATGCACTGCCTCCATTGTATGAAAATCTCTATCTCATGCATATTCATTGTGGCTTTCCTGAAAACCTGACTGGCTCGGTGTGTCTCCAAGGCCTGGGTTAAGAACCAGTGCCTTAGAGGATAAGCTGTACCTGTGAATCCTATCCTCCTTCAACCTCAAGCAATATCTTTTGTGGAGATAAGCACAGTGGTGTAGGAAGAATTTGACTGTTCAAAAGCACTGAATTACATTAGTTGGGAACTGTCATTGTGTGCATTAAGATCTACAATGATATTACTAGGACGACTGAGCACACTGACATTGGGTCAGTACTTGGTGTCAGGTAGACTTATATTGCAGGGGTGGGTGTCCAAGCATTTTCAGCAGAGGGGGGCAGCATGATAAATCCATTCGGGCATGAGTCGTATTAATTTTTTTTTTAAATAGTGGGCAGCATGATCAGAAATGTTTTTATATATTTTAGCATGATTTATACGCATCAAAATCTGTGAATCTCTTTTGAAGTTGTGACTTCATATCCTCCAAATAACTCTACAAAGCTTCAAAATCATGTGTGTGAGGTAATTTAAAATATTTTTGCTGAATATCTCAAATGGCCACATACTGAGGTCAGATGGGCCATATGTTGGATACCTCTAGTATAGCAGGAATGGAGTTGGCTTACTCAGTATAAACGGTCTTACCAGTGAATCTCTCTTCCCTGATTCTGGACAGAGAGTCTAACAAACCTGTGCTATCAGCACCTGCTGTACCCAGACTTGGCTTGTCCTCAGATCAACGACTTAACTTTAGAGGAGCTGGAGTTAGAGAAGTTTAGTCTCTTGTATCTATTTTATCTGACCTTGCAGTTCACACATTAAAGCTCTGTCTATCCAGTGGTGGTATTGTCCTGCTTTTCCTGTACCTATTGACACTGCAGGTGGGGTGTTGCTCTGGTCTAAAGCAACTACATCCCATTTTTTCAGCCTTCTGAAATACTTGGGTACACCTAAAGAGTTGGTGGTAGTGTCCTCCTCTCTCTTACAAGACACAGAAGAGGATGTGGGAACACCTGCACACTGTACTTCTTGTTAATTAAAAGGCAGTCACAAAATATGCCCAATGTGAACAAAAACGGAACCCAATCGGATCAAACAAACAACCCAGAAAAAAGAATCCGAAAGGTATAAAAGATTCCCAGCCCAACAGAACTAGATTTTTTTGTCGGAGCTGTGTCAGCCCAGTGCTGGGATTTTCCCCAAAAGCACCGCTGTGACTGCTCCCTTTTAATAAAGAACTGTATAAAGACGAAAGTCCAAACTTAGCTGTAGCTGCCAAAGCGCTGAAACTGCATGTGACGACGTGGCTCCACGTTTGGGGTTTGCCACCATCAAATGTAGAAACCCTGCTTCAGGTCCAAAGGAACAGCTAATGGCAGTTAATAATCCGCTTGCACTGTGAAGGGAATGTAACGTCCTTTTAAGTTTGCTGCGTCTGACGTCAGACCAACAGGAAGAGCGTATGCAGCCAATCGTGAGCAAGGTAACCCCGGGGCCAACCAGGGAATCCCACTGCTCAGGGAGTCCCCAGGTGAACCACCAGAGATTGCAGCCAAGACCAAATATCATCCAATGGTGTGCCAATCTACCTGAAGATTGAGTCCATTCGGAGCCACGGTGTTAAGAAGATAAATCCAACGTTGTTCCAGGTACTGAAGTTTCTGTACATGATCACCCCCACGGGGGTCAGCCGGAACAAAATCCAACACCCGCCACTTAAGCGAAGTAAAAGCATGACCATTGCGTAATATGCCCAGGCATGCCAGTGGTTTGACAGTCTATTCTATTCTTGAAAGATCCAGGAAATTTGAGAAATTTGTCTGATAAAGCAGTCTGTGAGCCTCAGACTCAAGCTGCTATTGGAAATGTTATTTTCAGAACATATTCTTTTCTGCATAGATAACTACTTTATCTGTAGAGTCCATGCTGTGCGACACAGTGTAGATTTTTATTCAGTTTCTCACTGAAAAGAAACATGACGTTCCTGTTCTGTCATGGACAGTGATGAAGAATGTGAAGTGCATTCAGAACAACATAGAAATTTTCTGCAGTGGTCATTGACACTTACAGAAGTGCATGGCTTTGGGCATCAGACTTTGATAAAGATGTACAGGAGGGGCTTGTTAACATACCATTCTTTGGCAAGAAATTGTCTGGAAAGAGTGGACCCAAAAAAACATGTTCTGAAATCTCTCTGCCTTCATCTCCATCCTGTCTTCATCATCTGGTAAGTTCCAGGCAACTGTGTCAAAGATTGAGATGGGCTTTTGGCTTGGTCAAGAGTTAATTGCCAGACGTCTGTTATCTGTCAGGCCTTCTTCCTATAGGGAAAGGCTAAGGGTTTTATAAGGTGTTGGCTCCTTGAAATTTAGTTAAGCATTGTTATAGGTAGTGCAGGTGTAGGCCAATGCAGCACAAATACCTGCTAAGACTGGAAATTATCTCCATCTTGTAGGCACAAGGTTTGGAATTTGTTCCAATGTAGGAGAGAGGTGAGGGAGTGGGGGTTCCAAGTTCACCCTCCCTTCCCCTGGCGGAAGACTCATCCTAAAACAAAAAGGAAAGGTTCATGATTTTCCTAGGCTTTATTTTCTCTCTGCTAATGACTACTGTCAGACGGCTGCCTGGGTGAGAATGTTCACAGTCTTGGCAAGTGCATATATCAATATGATTGGCAAGGGATTGTGGGCAATGCAATCCATTCACACCAGACACAGCTGCTCACAATAAATAGTTGTGCTTGAGGGTAAAGCCAATAAGATATTTATTTATGGGGTTATTTCTCCCAACACAGATATGCTTGGTAGCACATAAATCAGGTTACTTGCTTTCAGTGTTAAACTTGACAAAACACAAAACCAGGAAAACATTTGAACTTGTCAGGCAATCAAAGCAAAAGAAATAAGACCTGGTTGGTAACAAACTGGTCTTTTCTGTAGGCTTTAGCTAATACTTTCTTAGCAGTGTATCAAACAACAAACAAAAGCCACAAAGAAGAGAAAAACTGTTCTTTTCAGGTTAACTTCTTATATCTTCCCACATAGATTCAGAAGTGATTCCCTCAGAGCTCACAAGCAATTAGGTAAGGCTCAATTGCTAGCAGTTATCCAGCTGAAACCCCTTAGCTGGCTTGCTTTCTACTGCGTGGCTAAAAAATCCTACTCAGGAGCTTTTCTGAGTAGATTAAAGAACAAGTTTGTATTTCTTTGTGATGGTTGCTGTACTTTGTAACAGAAAATTACCAAAGGAGTTTAGACAGAGAGCAATCCATGTAAACACATTTTTCATCTGCAATCACTCCCCCTTCTTCAACAATCATGGGTTCAATATCCTGGATTGGCACAGATGAATTTCTCAATGGAGCACTTTCAGGAGAATACTTGTTTCCTTGCTGTCTTTCAAGGTTATAGCTAGGGCATAGATCAGTGTTCATACCTGAGCTCCCATTGCTGTTAGAGTTCCTCTCTATATAGCCTGGCCAGTATGTAGTCCAGTTCTTATGTCCAGCCTTCCAATCCAGATCCCTGGACACTGGATCTCTCTTCACATACCTTCTGGCACGGGTCTTAGGGTCCCTTCCACATGCAGCCGTCTCCCTCACAGGTACCGTCTGGAGATTCCTAGCTCTGCAGCACCATTCCTCTGGCTTTCCCCAGTCCAATGGTGTATGCTGGCCCTTGGAATGCCTCCCAGTATACGTACTGCTCCGGACTCCTCTAGATCTCCCAAAGGCTTTTCTCTTCTTTCTTCCAGAGGGTTTCTTGCCCTCTCTGTTCGTCCGCTCTGGCTTCTGCTTCTGATGATCCTCCAGCTGAAACTGAGGATGAGGATCAAGATGAGGATATCCAAGTTGATCAGGAAGATGATGATGATCCTGAGGATAATTCTCTGCAGAATACCTTTATTCTGGTTTGATGAGTGTTCCACCTTAACACAGCGCAGCTGTGCTGAATCAGGCCCTGCCCTTTGAGATGAGTGCTTAGGGATTACCTCATAGCCCTCCTGATTGAACACACGTTTCCCCACTTCAGCTCCTCTAATGGCTGTTGGAAACCTGGTGCATTCTGGGACTGGTAGTCTTTTATGGGAAAATTCTGTTTTCTTATTTCTACCAGAACTGACAGGTTGCTTGTTCAGAGTCACTTCACCTTTTCTATAGCTCCTTCCTGAGCTATGATAAGCTTCCTTATCACACTACTCATTTGGACTTCAAGGAAGCCTTTGCATAGAAATACTTCGGTCTCATCCGGCCCTGTAGCCTAACTATTGCACCATGGATTTTCACCAACTATCTGGCAGGTCATCACAATATTTGCATAAGCTGGGAATAAATATATTTTTAAACCACAATGATGAAGAGCATTTCTCAGGCAGCGATAAGTCAATGCAGATCACCATTCAGGTGTTGCACTCACTAGAGTTCATCAGCTTTTCCTCTTGAGTCCATAATTTGAGTCGATGGGGGTTCTATTAGACTTGATCCAAATGAAAAAGCCCAAGGCATTGTGACCAAAACAGATGACGACATTGGGAGCTGGTAAACATAGATCCATGTTGGGAATATTAATCATAGCTACAGTGACTTTAGATGAGACTAGCCTGATTGACTTTGAAGTCTTAGGGGCTTGTTTACAAAGCCGCAGTAGCGGCTTCCATCCGATATCGGAGCCACGGCCCCATTGAATTCAGTGGGGCTGCGGCTCTGATATCGGGTGGAAGCCTCTACTGTGGCTTTGTAAACAAGCCCTTTAGTGAGCATAGACCATATGACTGCATCCTTTTTAGAGAAGAGCAAAGACTGGGTAACCCATTCCATTTTGACCAATGGTCTTCTGTTTAAAAATCGTTCTTGTCATATTGTGCTAACCATAGCTGCGTCTAATCTGAGCTGGGGAGTTTATCTAGGAGGGCTATGCACCCATAGCCTATGTTCTCAACAAGGAAAATGATTCTGTATCGGTCTTGGAGATGAGCAATTTTGAATACCAAAGACCTTCGCAAATTGGGTGTGCAAAAAATTGTCCTACCAAAAGTAGATACTTTAAATGCTTTGTATTTACATTAGAAGAGAGCAATGGCCTAAAGGAAATATGATGTATGGAAACATAGCCACTTTTTGAGGATGTTAATATTCAGAGTATTGCCAAGCTGAAAGAAAAGAAGAGTGCATGAGACCTGAAGGGATGTATTCTAGAATATGGAAGGAGCTAACCAAGATGCTTGCTGCTCTGTTTAATTTGCCATTTGAAATGGGAGAGGTTTCAAGAGGCTAGAGGGGAGCAGATATAGTAACATACCACAAGGATATAGTGTAAAGAAAGAGGAGGCAGAAAATTACAGATCTGAATAAGGAAATGGAACAATGCTGAAAGATAGGGTAGTGCAGTTCCTTGAAGCCAGTGAGTTACAGATTTATATGTAGCATCGTTTATAAGAAGATAATGTTGCCAGATGCGCTCTTGCATAGAGTGGTGCAAAAGCTCTTAAGTTTGAGCACTGGCAGAAAGATTATGAACTGAGCAATAAAATATTTGAGCAGCAAGATTGAGTGAGTCAGCTGGGCTTGCTCTTGCCAAGGAGATGCCATAAAGATCAGTGCTAGACCTTCAAACATTACTAAACCTGAAGCTATCAGCCTTCTGCTCTTGGGGGGGCTCGGAGAACAGACTAGCAACTAATGTCCCTCTCCTTCACTAAGAAACAGATCATTTGTTTGGGTATCCTCTGGTAACTTGCTAACCAGAACTATGATAAAACTCATAAGAGAGCACTGTTTTTACCAAGAAAATTGGATTTGGCTCCTTGTGAAGATGACCATCAGGAAACCTATCAAACTGGAATGTTCTGCAAGCATGAACAATCGCAGTTGTTTCAACCACCCAATATGTAGTCTCTGGTCCTTATAGCCTGCATGTTGAGAAAAATTATAATACTTGATCTTTGGACTCCCTAAGAAAAGTGAACCAAGTTGTCCTAACTTAAAAAGCTTGAAGAATGGTCTAGAATTTGGCAGCTGGGATTTAATGTTAAAAAATGTAAGGTCATGCATTTGGGCTGCAGCAATCCAAGGGAGCAATATAGTATAGGGGTGAAGTACTTTTGTCCACTAAAGAAGAGCGGGACCTAGGCGTGGTTGTGTCTGATGATCTTAAAGTAGCTAAACAGATAGAAAAGGCGATGGCAAAAGCTAGAAGAATGCTTGGGTGCATATGGAGAGGAATGGCTAGCAGAAAAAAGGAGGTGATAATCCTCTGTATAAGTATTTGGTGCGACCTCATTTGGAGTATAGTATGCAATTCTGGAGACCGCACCTTCAAAAGGATGTGAACAGGATGGAGTCGGTGCAGAGGGTGGCTACTAAAATGATTAGTGGTCTTCATTATAAAGCATATGAGGACAGACTGAAGGATCTTAATATGTACACCTTAGAGGAAAGGCGGGATAGAGGTGATATGATTGAGATATTTAAATAGCTCCATGGCATAAATGTTCAGGGAGAGAGCCTCTTTCAATTGAAAGCAAGTTCTGCTACGAGGGGACATGGGATGAGGGTGAAGGGAGATAGATTCAGGAGTGATATGCGGAAATATTTCTTTACAGAAAGAGTAGTGGATCCGTGGAATAGTCTCTCAGTGGAGGTGGTAGAGATGAGGACAGTAACTGAATTCAAAAAAGCATGGGACAAACACAGAGGATCTCTAAAGGTAAAAAGGGGACTGTTGTAGTTGTTGATATGGAAGGACAGACTAGATAGGCCATGTGGTCTTTTTCTGTCGTCATATTTCTATGTTTCTATGTAAAAAATGTTTTCTAGGAGTTCGCAGAACTTATCTTACACAAATTTCTGATTAAACCGGGTAGTACCTTGCACCCATGCCAGGCTTCTGCCTGACCTGCTGTCAGATTTCTACCATAATCAATCACCCTTACAATATTCTTCCCTCTGCTCGAAAGAGGTGGTGTGATTCATATTGGAATGCAAGAGAATGGATGCCTATTTAGATTGGACTAAAACCCCTAAACCCCCCTTTTTTTCAAGTCGAACAAGCTGGGCCTTGCTGTGATGAAGAATGCTCCAGAATTCCAGGCCACTATCCAGTTCTGGGCCATGCTTCTAGCTTCAGGATGAAGTGGTGAGCTGGGCCAGCTGAGAAGTTTTGATTCAGCTGTTTTTGTCAGCAGCCATAGTCAGAGTTCTAGACCGTTATCCAGCTCCAGGCCTTTATTCCAGCTTCACGATAAGGCCATAGTTGTCTCAGAGGCACTGCTCAAGGTCACTGCTGCTTTGGGATCTCCACGAGTGACCAAGAGTGAGGTTGGTGTTCTAGTTTGTCTGACTGGACTAAGTGTAAGTTGTTTTTTGATGGGTTACATAAAAGGGTTCTTGTTCTGCCCTTCTGTTTGAGGAGTAGATTTGGATAAGAATCATATTAATAGTATATTTGTTTGATATAAACAGTCTTGTTAAGACTGGAGATAATGTGAAATGTAATTGGGTAGTGGTATGCATTTTGTACTGTTATGCCCATTTTGTGGATTTAGGTGGTGGCCAGAGCCAGATGGATACTGGGATAAATACAGAGAGGCATAACTAGTAGAAAAAAGTCATGTCTTGTATAGAACACTGGTGAAACATCTCCTAGATATTGTCTTCAGTTCTGGTAGCCATATCTCAAAAAAGATGGAGAGAGGCAATGAAAAAATGTGAGGTCTACTCCAAAATCTATATATGGTAGGACTCAAGGACCCACATGTTTATCATAGAAGAAACTTTAAAAGCAAATCTTTTTCAATGGAAAGTAAGTTGTAAACTGAAGACTGTAATGTGAAACAAGTGGATAAACTCAAGAACAGTGTCTGAAATACAATTTTTACATGTAAACAGTCATAGATATTTAGAATGCTCTTCTAGAGATTACAGTGAAAATAAAATTGCTAACCAAATGCAAGTGTGGTATAAAGCTAAATGAAGGCTAGTGTCAATGGAGCACTGGAGTAACCTGCACAGAACAGTGGTTCAACCCAGAACAGCAGAGGTATTATGTCTATATTGTTCTCCCAAGAAGACGCAGTAGCATGTATGGAGTACTGGTTGCTGCCTTTAACAGGACACCATTGCAACGTGCTCTGCCCAATCGGGGCTGAGTTCGCCAGCTAAAAAGGAGCCGCCAGCAGGCCGCGAGCCCTTTTAGTGCAGCCCTCCAGCCACACGCTGCTAGCTCTCCCTGGGTGGGATCGAGCCATCGAGGACACCATCTCAACGTGCTCTAGCCAATCGGGGCTGAGTTCGCCAGCTAAAAAGCCGCCAGCAGGCCGCGAGCCCTTTTAGTGCAGCCCTCCAGCCACACGCTGCTAGCTCTCCCTGGGTGGGATCGAGCCATCGAGGACACCATCGCAACGTGCTCTGCCCAATCGGGGCTGAGTTCGCCAGCTAAAAAGGAGCCGCCAGCAGGCCGCGAGCCCTTTTAGTGCAGCCCTCCAGCCACACGCTGCTAGCTCTCCCTGGGTGGGATCGAGCCATCGAGGACACCATCGCAACGTGCTCTGCCCAATCGGGGCTGAGTTCGCCAGCTAAAAAGGAGCCGCCAGCAGGCCGCGAGCCCTTTTAGTGCAGCCCTCCAGCCACACGCTGCTAGCTCTCCCTGGGTGGGATCGAGCCATCGAGGACACCATCGTAACGTGCTCTGCCCAATCGGGGCTGAGTTCGCCAGCTAAAAAGGAGCCGCCAGCAGGCCGCGAGCCCTTTTAGTGCAGCCCTCCAGCCACACGCTGCTAGCTCTCCCTGGGTGGGATCGAGCCATCAAGGACACCATCGCAACGTGCTCTGCCCAATCGGGGCTGAGTTCGCAAGCTAAAAAGGAACCGCCAGCAGGCGTGCCCGCGCCTGAGGGCCGCGCAAGAGGGCCCTTTGGCACGGGCCTTAGGCAGAGGCTCTGAAAGACCGTTGAACGCCCACGAAAACAAGGAAGAAAACAAAGCGGAGACTAACATCTTCCATCGGTACTGCTGAGCTCCCTCAGGGTTGAGATCGTGTACCGCACCGAATCGACAGTCCAACAAACCACAGCAGGTATATCTGATGATAAGCATTCACCAATAACCCTATCATATTTAATTGAACTTATCTGACTATATTAGTCAGCACAAGTTACATATTACTCCTCAGCCTGATTAATCTTCCTTCGGGCCTGCTTAATTCTGTTTAATTCTGCGACACTAATCTAATGTACACATCTAGCAAATCCAAACTCTCTGTAAATTAGTAATTACAGGTATCTTTAAGAGAATTTACAATTTACCTGGCATAGTGTAACCACTGTTGTACATAAGAAATATCACAGAACTGCATTACTATTGTTAGTATTAGCACATATCAGCACATTTAATACTGTTGTCAGTAGCATATACACACACATAGTGTATAACCAGTTGGCACCAATTAATGTTGTCATTAAGATATATCACAGCAATACCATACCACTGCTAACACAAATTGCATTTTGGATATTGTTCTGAATATAAATCCAATACTGCCTGATAATTATTTTACCTGAGCAGCCTAATGATTTACATTGTTACCAAAATAGTATACATAAGCTACTTAATGTCGATTTAATTTGCTGTAACAATTGATTCTGACTCCAAAATCGAATACTTCACAAGTTCTCTCTACATTACTGTTGCCAGTAGTATTTCATTATTCTCCAGGACCAAGCAGGAAGTCAGTCCTCACATATGGGTGACGGCGCCGACGGAGCCCTCGCGGAGCAATTTTCCCCAGCTTTCAAAGAAAGCCTTTGGGAATTGCAGCGCGCATGCGCGGTCCTCTTCCCGCCCAAGGGTGCCATCTTGCTCAGTCTTCCTTTTTCCGCGGAGCCCTACAGACGTTGTTTGTAATTCCCCGCTAGAAAAGTTGATTTTTAGTCTTTTTTCTCGGTTCGATGCCGGTTCTTTTCCCGCCCGGACCCGCGACGCCGGTTGCGAGTCCGTTCTTTATTTTTTGGTTTTTTGTCCTTCGTGACAGATTTCGCTCAGGTTGACGGCCTTGGAGAGCAGTTTGGCTGCCTTCATGGACCAGCAGCGGGCATTGATCGCTGGCCTCGCCAGTGCTTCTGCCCTGACTACCGGGACGTTGACGTCCAAGTCGACCCCGGAGACCGAGCCGATCCTCGAGTCCATGCGAGCTCGAGTCGATCCTCGGTCGCGGTCTCCTTTGGCCTCCCGTTCGGGACCGCGGTCGTCGACGCCGACTCCATCGATGCCCGCCCGACCGGAGCCACTCGACTCCACCTCCGAGGAATCAGCCTGGGAATCCGAGGACGAAGAGTCACCTGGTTCTTTTCGGACTCGGTGTGTCCCATCGGACTCCCCCGAGTCCGAACCTCGGAGACGGCCCCCCCCGGAGGATACCCGGTTCTCGGACTTCGTGCGGGATATGGCCAAGGCCTTGGCCTTCCCCGCGGATCCCAAGGAGGAGCCTCGAATCGAAGAGCTCGACGCCCTCCAATATGACTCTCCCCCAAAGGAGGCCTTTATTGTACCGGTTCCTCCGATGCTGGAACGACTTCTCTTCCGCATGTGGGAGAGCCCGGCGTCGTCGCCGGTGTTAAGCAAGCGGGTCGATTCCATTTATCGAGTCCGCAAGAGCCCCGGCTTCCAAAAGGCACAACTACCGCACCATTCCATGGTGGTGGAATCGGCCATGCATAGACTTAAGAGTCAGAAAAAGCACTCCTCGGTGCCTCCCGGTCGAGAGGCTCGAAGCCTGGATGCCCTCGGTAGGAAGTGTTTCCAGGGCTCTATGCTTGCTTGTCGAGTCCAGACCTACCAGCTCTACATGGGCATGTACCTCCAAGACCTGGCTAAAGAAATAGCCGGGTTCTCTGCTGGTCTCTCCGACGAACCTTTGCAGAGGTTCCAAACCTTGTCAACTGGTATTCGGGAGTGCTCAAAGTTTATCTCTCGAGCAGCCTATGATGGCTTTGAGGCATCGGCTCGAGTAGCCGCAGCCGGCATCGGTGGCCGCCGCCAGGCTTGGCTTCAGTCTTCCGACCTCGAGCCATGGGTGCAGGACAAGTTGGTCGATGCCCCCTGCAGAGGTGAAAACCTCTTTGGCAAGCCCATGGATGAGAAGGCTGCACAGATCGAGACCGTGACTCTCACCAGGACTCGTCTCTCAAGGAAGACCTCTGCCCCTTCTCAGAAGAAGGGCTCGGGGAAAAAGCCCTTTTACCCGAGGAAGGCGGCTGCCTATCAACACTACCCTCATTATCAGGCCTCAGCAGCTCCCCCACAGGGTAAGCAGGCCAAGGGACGGGGTAATGGGTCCCATAGGCAGCAAGCCCCCAAGCCTGCACCACCGGCCCCTGCTCAGCAGGGTGGGGGTTTTTGACTTCATCAGCGTAGCCTCTCCCCCTCAGCTGGTTTCTCTCAGCACAGGAGGCCGGCTGGTCCACTTTGCCCACAGGTGGTCCAACATCACCACAGATACCTGGGTGCTTCACATAGTTCAAAAGGGCTATCTTCTTCACTTTCACCAGGTACCTCCCTCCTATTTTCCAGGGGAGCCTCTTCGACTCCCTCTGCACAGGGACTTACTCCTTCAGGAGTTAGCAAGTCTTCTTCAGGAACAGGCTGTGGAACCGGTGCCCCACCACCTGAGGGGTCAAGGTTTTTACTCCAGGTACTTTCTGATACCAAAAAGAACAGGAGGCCTCAGACCCATCCTGGACTTGCGCAACCTCAAGTTCCTCGCAAAGGAAAAGTTCAAGAATGCTTACCCTTGGAATCCTGCTGCCCTACCTCCAGCAGGGAGACTGGCTATGCTCCTTAGATCTAAAGGATGCCTACACTCAAATCCTCATTCACCCCAGCCACAGACAATATCTCAGGTTTGTTGTGGGGGGCAATCATTACCAGTACAGAGTACTACCCTTTGGCCTATCTTCCGCACCAAGGGTGTTCACCAAATGTCTAGCAGTGGTGGCGGCTTATCTAAGACTTCAAGGCCTCTTTGTGTTTCTATACCTGGACGACTGGCTCATCAGAGCACCGTCTTCCCAAGAGGCCATTCACGCCACAGACCGCACTGTGGCTCTGCTCCAGTACTTGGCCTTTGTCATAAACTTCGCAAAGTCCACTTTGCTCCCCTCTCAGGATCTCGAGTTCATCGGCGCGAGATTGAACACGCTTCAGGCGCAAGCATTTCTGCCTCTCGACAGGGCAAACAGGCTCATGGATCTTGCCAGCCACTTTCACAGCAATTCCCTGGTCTCTGCCAGGCAATTTCTGCGACTGCTCGGCCATATGGCTTCCACAGTCCATGTGACCCCCAATGCCCGCCTAAACATGCGCCCTGCTCAATGGTGCCTTCGCACACAATTGCATCAGGCCACTGGGAGACTAGCGGACTCCGTACAGATCTCCGACCCGCTGGTCTCTTCACTACAATGGTGGCTTCATCTGCCAAACCTAGTGCTAGGAATGGCTTTTCAGCCTCCTCCGCCTTCTCAGGTCCTGACGACCGATGCTTCTCTCTGGGCTGGGGAGCACATTGCCAAGGGAAATGTACTCAAGGCCTCTGGACTCCTTGGGAGTCTGCTCAGCAGATAAACTTCCTGGAGCTCAGAGCCATCCGCCTAGCTCTCAGAGCCTTCTTCCACCTGACTTCTCACCAGTCTGTGCTGGTCCAGACGGACAATCAGGTTGCAATGTTCTACGTGAACAAACAAGGCGGAACAGGCTCCTTCCTTCTCTGTCAGGAACCACAGAAACTGTGCTCTTGGATCGTCCACCACGGCATCCTCCTCAAAGCTGTCTATCTCCCAGGTCAGGAAAATTACCTGGCAGACAAGCTGAGCAGGATCCTCCAGCCACACGAGTGGAAGCTGGATCCGTTGGTGGTTCAGCGGATCTTTCTCAAGTGGGTCCTCCCCACCATAGATCTGTTTGCCAGTCCTCTGAATCGGCAACTTCCCAGATTCTGCTCTCGACAACCGCATCCTCTCAGGGTAGCGGCGGATGCTTTTCTGATTCCATGGTCCACGGGCCTCTTGTATGCCTTTCCTCCCATGCCGCTGGTGTCTCGGACGCTCTTCAAAGTTCTCAGACAAAGCCTCCATGATCCTAGTGGCTCCCCGGTGGCCGAGACAACCTTGGTTCCTGCTTCTGATGCAGCTGGCGGTGGACACTCCTCTTCCTCTGGGGTTTCAGCCCGACCTCCTGTCACAGGATCAGGGGACTCTCCTGCACCCCAACCTCTGGTCCCTGGTTGCTGAAAGGGTAGTCCTTGCTCCCCTCCGGCTGCCTCCAGATGTAGAGGAAGTCGTCTTGGCCTCCAGGCGGCCCTCCACCCGGAAGTCCTACGCTCTTAAGTGGCGTCGGTTCTCCGTCTGGTGTGCTCAGCAGTCTCAAGATCCCTTTTCCTATTCAGCATCAGTGGTCTTGCAGTACTTGCTTTGCCTCTCCAATCTTGGACTTAAGTCCAACTCGGTCAGGGTCCACCTCAGTGCTCTTTCTGCGCATCACATGCCGGTGGATGGCAGGCCTCTTTCCAGCCACCCTCTAGTGGCTCGTTTTCTCAGAGGCCTCCTTCTCCTTAAACCACCTTTGCGCCCACCAGCCCCTGACTGGGATATGAATGTGGTTTTACAGCGGATTACCTGTCCGCCTTTTGAACCTATGGCTACCTGTCATCTTCGTTTTCTTTCTTGGAAAACCTTGTTCTTGGTAGCCCTCACTTCTGCTAGACGCGTTACTGAGCTACAGGCCCTAGTATCTGATCCTCCTTACACTAGGTTCTACAAGAATAGGGTAGTCCTACGGACTCACCCTAAGTTTCTTCCCAAGGTGGTTTCCCCTTTTCACATCAACCAGGAGGTGGTACTTCCGACCTACTTTCCCAGGCCACACTCCAGCCGAGCTGAAATGGTCCTGCATACCCTGGACTGTAGAAGGGCGTTGACCTTCTACCTTGACCGTACGCGGGAGCACAGAAGGGCTGTTCAGCTCTTCGTGTCTTATGACCCCAATAAGTTGGGGCTCCCTGTCTCCAAGCGTACTCTGTCCATCTGGATTGCTGACTGTATCGCTTGGGCTTATGAGGCAGCCGGCCTCTCGTTGGAAAGTCGAGTCACGGCTCATCGTGTTAGGGCGAAGGCTACGTCAGTGGCTTACCTCCGCTCTGTTCCATTGGCAGACATCTACCGGGCCGCTACTTGGTCTTCAAGCCAGACTTTTGCAGCCCATTACTGCCTGGAGAGGGAGTCCCGCAGGGACAGTGCTTTAGGACAGGAAGTCCTCCGTAATCTCTTTGAGGTATAGGCAACTCCTATCCTCTGTCCCGGATGTTGGGCTACCAGTTGGAGGCGTATTCAGAGAAGATTCCTTCCTTCTGTGCTGCTGAGCTTGAGGGAGCTCCTTTTTGAGCTTAGGGTCTCCGGTAGCCTTAAGCTTGGGAGTCCCATATGTGAGGACTGACTTCCTGCTTGGTCCTGGAGAAAGAGTAGTTACTCACCTGTAACAGGTGTTCTCCAGGAGCAGCAGGAATCAGTCCTCACAACCCTCCCTCCTCCCCTTGGAGTTGCAGGTCTATGCTTTCGTTTTTTGCAAATTTTTTGCTGTCTTTTCGCTATGTCATCAGACTGAGCAAGATGGCACCCTTGGGCGGGAAGAGGACCGCGCATGCGCGCTGCAATTCCCAAAGGCTTTCTTTGAAAGCTGGGGAAAATTGCTCCGCGAGGGCTCCGTCGGTGCCGACGTCACCCATATGTGAGGACTGATCCCTGCTGCTCCTGGAGAATACCTGTTACAGGTGAGTAACTACTCTCAGATCAGTTGTCAGTAGTCAGCTAGTAAGTAACTGTTATACATTTATTACTGTTGCCAGTAGCATATTATCATCAGTTAGTACTGTTGTAAGTAACTAGTTCACATTTATATACTGTAGCCAGTAGCTTTCATTGATTAAGATTAATACTGTTCCTAGCAGCTACCATTTCAACTCTCTGCATAACACACCCTCCTAGTGATATTCTTATTCCCTCATATTACTACCCTGGTATACAACTGCTTAGCCCCACTAACAGCAACTCATCTAGAAAATGACACGTACAAACATTATGCTAATGAAACTATTTTATATCGGTATTGCCTTAGCAATACTAACCATTGACCTAACTCTAAGCCTAAACAGCATAAATCTTAAAACAATTCCCATAATTCACACACACACCCGAAACAACTACCATATTGGACACATTTATACAAACAACCATCCTAGACCAAATTTCCATAGACTAATCCACATAAAACAAACAAACCTACATCAAATAACCAAGGGAACATGCACCAATAACACTACATCCCTCTCATGCATCCTTATCAATGCACGCTCGATGAAAAACAAGCTGCCCATATTTAATGACTTAATAACTGACCTAAATCCAGACATATTATGTGTTACAGAAACCTGGCTCTCCAATACCGACACAGTCTACATAAATCAACTTAATAATGAAGAATATGACACTTTCTATAAACATAGAACCAATAAGAAAGGCAGAGGTGTACTAATGATGACGACAAAGGTACTAAGTGCCAAAGCAATACAATCAAACAGCTCCAACAACATAGATACATTATTAATAAAAATTGGTCCCATGAAACTTTGCTTAGTATATAGACCCCCAGACCAAAAGCCAGATTGCCTTGACGCCTTTATTGAACTACTCAGCTCTTCCACTGAACAACACCCTATAATCATGCTAGGAGATTTCAATCTCCCCTCACTACCAACAATAGACTCTAAACTATTCCTTGATACCATATCAGACATGGAATATCATCAGATAATAAACACATCTACACACATAAAAGGTGGAACTCTCGATCTTGTCCTTATCCCTAATACACTCTTCAAACTAATCAATCCAAATACAGTTGAATGTACACAGATACCCTGGTCTGATCACTACATCATCAAATTAATTCTTACATATCCATTCACTGGCACTAACAAACACTCTAGAAATGTCCCAACCACAAGATTTAAGAAGTTCAACAATGAAGAATTTATTGACTTAACAATCCCCCACCTCTTATCACCTGCAACGAATTTAGATGACACTGTCATGAACTGGAATGATACCATCAACAATGCAGCCAAAATTAATCACACATACAAAAAGATCACTTACCCAGAGACTAAAACCAAACCATGGTTCAGTAATACACTAAAACAAATGAAACGGAATCTTAGAAAACTAGAACACAATTGGCGCAAATCTAAATTGACAATACACAAAGAAATATACAATATCCACCTCACCAAATACAAAGAAACCCTGGACAGCATAAAAAAAGAATATTATGCTAAAATACTATCAAAATCGTATAATAGGCCAAGAGAGTTATTCACCATTGTCAGAAACCTAACCAACCCACAAAATTCTGACAGCGAAATTACTGACATCTCAGTTCAAACATTAGCCCACCATTATCAAAATAAAGCAAAAATACCGTCAATGTCTATAGACATTATTAACTTATCACACCAGCCATCAGATGAATGGTTAGAGTTTAATCCTATAACTAAAGAGACACTAAAAAACATCATCACCAGTCTCAATACCACAACATCATATTTAGATCCATGTCCAGTAACATGGATAAAAAATACACTACCAATTTTATTACCATACATTCTCTCAATAGTGAACCTCTCCCTAACCCAAGGTTATCTCCCATCATCACTCAAACACGCACAAATACGGCCAATCCTCAAGAACAGCAAACTTGATAAAACTATGCCTGCATCATATAGACCCATATCAAGCATACCATTTTTGGCTAAAATAATTGAAAAAGTGGTTCAATTACAGACACAGGACTTCCTAGACTCTTCTTACCCTCTAGATGAGCAACAATATGGCTTTCGGCCCCGCCATGGAGTGGACACACTCCTCTCAGTTTTAATAGATGCACTTCTAAGAGGGATTGACAACCATAACCAGGCCTTCATTCTACTTTTCATTGATATTTCAGCTGCGTTCGATAGCGTACACCACACAATAATGCTCAATAACTTGAGACAAATAGGCTTAAACTCCACAGTACATAAATGGTTCTCATCCTACCTAAATAATAGAACGCAAAATGTTAGAATTGGGAATCAAAACTCAACCACATATAAACAAGAAATTGGATTACCACAAGGTTCAGCGCTGTCAGCACTGCTTTTCAACATATACATAAAACCAGTCTGCAACATATTCAAAAAATGTGTAGTAAAATATCATCTATACGCAGACGATATAATGATGTATATTCCATTCACGATACCCAACCTACCTCTACAACTCCTATCGGACTGATATAATGAAATTACAACCTGGCTAAAAGCACAAAACCTCCACATAAACCACACTAAAACTGAAGTTCTAATCGTGACTAAGAACAAATCTTATATCCCCCCAACACACATAAGACTTCAAAACCAAGAAATTAAAATAAAAAACGAATTAAGATATCTAGGCGTTATACTAGACACACACCTTACAATGGATACACACATTAGCAATACCATAAAGAAAATCTATTTCAAACTCAAAACCCTCAAACAACTTCGTCCGTTAGTATCTACGCAAGACTTTATCAACATAATCCAGGCCACCATAACTCCACATTTTGACTTTGCCAATCTAATCCTAATAGGCATATCAAAACAAAACATCAAACGATTGCAATTAGCGCAAAACGCAGCGGCCAGAATTACACTGAAAATCAACTCATTCCAACACATATCACCAATACTAGCCTCCCTCCATTGGCTACCAATTCAAAGTAGAATAATCTATAAAACAATAATAACTTCATTCAAGGCCTTATATGATATGGCTCCAACTATGCTATGCAACTTAATAAACAAAGAACCATCCAAGCCCACACACAGAAAAAGACAAATGAACAGATTAAAGATCCCGAAAGATTACACAAGAGCCCATAAATCAACAAATAACAGAGCCTTTTCCCACATAGCCCCAACGACTTGGAATTCACTCCCAGAAGAACTACGAGCACTAACGGAGATCATGGAACTCTGTAAAAAACTGAAAACTTACCTGTTCAACAAACACTATAACATAGACAACTCATCACCTGCCTTAGACAAAGGTTAAACAGGCACCTGTCTGCATCAAGCAAAAACCCTTAACCCACACTGACAACACACACTCATGATGACTTCACAACTTATGTCCTTTTACTTCCATGTATATATATATACATATATAAAATTGTATATAGTTTACTCTGTTCTGTATTATTTCTCACTGTTTAGACTGTATATTCTATTTATATTATGATGTTCCTTGTAAATATGTTCTGTTATAATATGACGTTCACTGTAAAACAAACTTGATTTGTTAATTTGTTCATTGTAAACCGCAACTGAACTTTGGAAGATGCGGTATATAAATGTGTATAAAATAAATAAATAAAATAAATGATTTCATCAGGCCTCCGAAAAAGCACTGGGATGACCTGCATGGAGAGACAAAGGTTGAAACCCAGCCGCAAATGAGCGCAATGGGAGATAAGCTGTGGGGCTTATTATGAAACTTGGCAATAAGACAGATGCAGCCTGGATGTTTGGCTTAAATATTGGTTTAATAAGAAGCAAAGCTGAAGATTGCAAACACGAGATGACTTATTAGCAGATGTGGTGGAAGACATCATTTTAACCGATTTTGGGTATGTTTAGAGCAGATATGGAGGACAGTAATAGGGAAAAAAGTTTAGAGGTTGGGTAAAAAAACACGGAGGAGGGGAAAGGTGATGTTTGGTTGCATATGGGAGTTAGCATACACACATCTGCCCAAATGAATAAATCTTGGCTGGACAGACTGGATAGTCCTATTTTTTTTTTATTTGCAGTCATATATTGCTATTTTGTATAAGGAAAAGGACACAACTGGATGTTTTTTTCCTAGAACAATGGGTATTTTTGTTAACTGTCTTGAATTTCCCCATTTCCATAGTAACGTAGTACATAAGAACTGCGTTTACTGTGTTTGTCTATATCATGTATATATAGTAACATACTAAATGACGGCAGATAAAGACCAGTATGGTCCATCTAGTCTGCCCAGTAAGATGGCTAGCTAAGGTCATATTGACTGCTTGTATCTTAGGGTTCCTTATCTTAGTTTTGTTGACGACTTTGGTTCTCAACCGTTCTTCATGGAAAAGCATACTTTAAACCAAAACTTTGGCCTACCCCTGCACTCATGTCTTTTTAGCATCCTTTCTACCTTGTTCTGTCTATCTGTTCAAAAAGCATTTACCACCATATTGGTTGTCACCACTTCCATTTGTATGTTATTCCAACCGTCTACCATCCACTCAATAAAGTATTTCCTCATATGTCTTCCGAGCTTTCTTCTCTCCAACTTCATATGACCCCCTTGTCCTTGAGTTGTTTTTTTTTTTAGTAATAAAAAAATTATGAATCTTCCTATTCTTCATTGAAGTCTGACAGATATTTAAAAGTTTCTTTTGTATCCCGATTTTTATTGGAAGACAGTCAGTAGAATTCCACGTGTGTGCCGTATATCTGCTTGTCATCAACGAAAGCAAAATTACTTATCCGTAGTAGGGGTTTTTTTTTATGACAACGGTGCAAGAAAGGCACACAACCAATTTCCCTCCTTGTTCTCTACTTTTTTCTTTTAAGCTTAGCTAACCAATAATTGCACAACTGGCCCATCCGGTAGTGTATTCAGAGAGCTTTGCTAGAAAGCTCTGATAAGATCCTCTGTGCAAGCATGGGATAATCCCTTGACCCATGTGTATCTTGTTGCACTGCTGTCATCTGAGAACACTTACTTACAGGTAAGCAATTTTGTTTTTTTCTAAGACATTGACTTTTACTGAATTTGATAAAGAAAAATGACTTGGCATTTCTGTGTAGCAAGTATTCAGAGGGCTTTTCCTATCCAGATGGATATTAGGCATGCTTATTACTCATTTGATTCCTTTTTCAATTTGCTTATTAACTTTTGGAAGCTGGCTTTATATAAGCAAAGGTATTTGACAGCTATTCTTGTTTAACTTTATAGAGAGATGCTATTGACGTCTTAATTTTGTTTTAAGAAAAGCAGCACAACATAGACGCTGTAAAACGATTTAGACAGGTGTTTCTTTAAAGTCACTGTTAAAAAATTGACATTTCAGGATAAAAACGTTTTATCAGAGGATAGAAGAACAGGGACGTATATATTATTGATACATTTGGGGATAAGATTAATTCTGTTTAAAAAATGAATCTCCATATAGTTTGACTTGGTTAAAGTGTTGAAGATAAGGCACATTGATTAGTTTAGCTTTTACAGGCTATTGAAGCAGCATTACTAGCAAAATATTTTCTTTTGGCAATTTACCTAATAGGCAAAACAGTCAGATTACAGTTTTAATGTTATAAATTTTATTTAAGTCCTGAAGAGATACTGATGATGCTGGGTTCTGAAAGCTTTCTCTTTTTGGCCACTTTGCCACCTCGATTTATTTAGATTCTTAAGTGCTGACCTAATTTGGAACCCATTCAGGTGTTTTAGTAAGAGGTTGACAGCACAGATTGGCACAAATAACTGGAATTTATTTGGCATTTGTAAAATTGTGTGCTGCTTGATGCAAGGTGCACAAATTCTGCTTTAAAAAAAGACTAAAGTTTGTCTGAAAAGGAGAATGAGTGATCCAATTCATGAAAAAAAAGGTAGAGCCAAGAGAAAGAGGAAACAAGTTAAGAACCCGTCTAATATTGCTGCTTTATACTGTTCTCAAATCTGTTTTTCTTGTTCAGGCTAGTGCAAAGTTTTGACACATTTCAATTTAACAAAACCGATCGAATGCATGTCTTAACAGCATGTAAGATAACTGTTGGCAGCTTGCTTTTCTTAGCATTTGACTTTTATTTTGCTCTGCCAAGTTGTGATAAGTGCTACAACATGAGAAGACTCTACTGGATAAGGGACAGTTAAAAATTCAGCAGTAATCACTCTGAAAGTACATTGGGCTACTTTATATGCATAGCTCTTATTTGAGTTTGCCACATGAGAATGTTGTGTGTGGTAAATATTTTCAGCTGGTTTAGTGCAGCCAATAAAATGAGTCAGTAAAATAGTCCTTATCACAGTGGTATTTTCTTCTCATTCCAGTGCCACAAACAAGTCAGATTTCTAGGTAAAATCAAAGTATGAAACTTCAGTGTGAAATCAAAAAATAAAAGATCATGACAGATATGCTTTTTTTTAATAATTATAACATCTACAACCACTATTAAAATGTCTGATGGGTAGCTGCTGCTGTTTTACAGAGTAGATAAATGATAAGCAGTAGTAGTAAAGTTATCGTGTGACAGGTACCGAAGTTGTAGACAGAACTTAATCAGCTTCAGCGCTGTAAGCATATAGCTTCCTTTTCCAGCCTGTATTTAAGCTTAAGACAGATTTTCATGTTAAATGCTGAACCAGCCATACCAATTGTGTGTTTTGGGTATTGCGCTGTTATGTTTTGAAGGGGGGCGGGGCGGTTTGCGCAACATCCCTCCCTCCATGTGCAGAAAACTTTCATTTACTCCCGTTGGAATTCTGTAAACAAAATTCAAAATCCTGTGCCAAAAGAATTGAATTATGCAAAATTCAGCATGCTTTTTCAAAATAAGAAGGCATATTGTGGTTAAAATATACAGAAATTTTACACCATAAAATGCTAAATTTTGAAGTATTGTGTACAGAATTCCAGTAAGAGTATACATTGGCGTGCAAAGTTTCTCATGCATTTGGGCTTTAAAAATCCAAGGGAACAGTAGAGTACTTCCATCCATGAAAGAAGAGCAGGACCTAGGGTGATTGTTTCTGATGACATTATGGTGGCCAAACAGGTAGAAAAGGTGATGGTGAAAGCCATCAGGATGCTTGGGTGCATAGGGAGAGGAATGGTCAGCAGGAAGGAGGCGGCAGTGGTGCCTCTGTATAAATCTTTGGTGAGACCTAATTTTTAGAGTATTGTGTACAATTTTGGAGAGTACACCTTGAAAAAGATATAAACAGGATGGAGTTGGTATAGACTCAAGAGGGAGGTGGCTATCAAAATAGTTAGCTTTATCATAAGGCATATGGATTCAGACTTAAAAAAGTCAATATGTATACTTTGGAAAAAAGATAGGAGAAGGCAGATATGATAGGAATGTTTAAATACCTCCATGGCATAAATGCACAGGAGGAGAGCCTTTTTTCAGTTGAAAGGGAGCTCTGCAATGAGGGGGCATAAGATGAAGGTGAAAGGAGAGAGGAGTAAGTTGTGGAAATATTTCTTTTTGAAAAGAATGGTAGATGCATGGAATGGGTCTCCCAGTGGAAGTGGTAGAAACAAAGACTGTATCTGAATTCAGGAAAGCATGGGACAATCTCCAGGAACAAGCAGGAATGCAGTCTTCACATATGGGTATCGTTGGTACTGATGGAGCCTTGTGCGGGAATGCTTCCCAGCATCCAATTGAAAAGCTTTTGGGAGCAATCTACTACTGCGCCTGCGCCTTTCTGCCTGCTCAATTCCTCTCCTCAGTTCTTCATTTTCCGTGAAGCCAGCAGGTTGTTTTCTTTCTGTCACTACTGAAAAGCATAATTTTTTGGTTTAAATCTGTGTTCTGCCTTTCTGTTGATGCCGATACCTTCCCTGATACTGGTGCAGATAAATCTTTTCTTTTTAAAATACTTTTCTTTTTTTTCTTTTTCATTTTTTCCAGTTTTGGTGGTTTCTACCACCAAATTAAGCCTTGACCTCCTTTTCTGTAGCCACGATGGAAAAACACATCAGTGGCTTCAAAAAATGTACCAAATGTTCTGGTACAATATCAGTCGCCGATAAACATGACTGGTGTTTAAAATGTTTGGGTCCAGACCATTTACCAACTGAGTATCCTTTGTGCCAACAAATGACAAAAAGAGGCCTAAAGAACAGAACCAGGCAGTATAGTTCTCTGCCCTGAACTCGATTTCATTGGCTTTCACATCATCGAGAACGTCGGCCTCCTCTCTTGATTCTCGGGTCTCCTCAAAGTCCAAACATAAGACTGTCTGTCATCAGCATCGAAACTCCGAGGTAAGTCCTTTCACCGAAGGGTGCATCCAATGCAGACAGGCCTTTCAAACAGCCCCGGCGGGAGGACAAGCCCTCCAAAGCACAACAGAAGCTCCAGGATGCTGTCAAGGCCTTGACTTCCAGAGAGCTACTGGTTCTGTGCTCTGGGATGGTGGCTCAGAGCCCTGTGTGAGATTCCACCTAGGCATTGGCCTCCTCCTTCGAACAGCGCATCCTGACTATTGAGAGGAGTTTGGCAGCACTCCTGGCAGCTTCAGCACCGTCTGTATCGACAGCTCTAGCAGTGCAGGCATCGGCATCTGGCCCATGGCCGATCCTCTGAGGCTGATGCAGGATCTCAAACTCGCATTGGGGGATCTGATGCCTCCTTTGGAACACATGGGCATTGTTGTTACCCAACAGGTTTCCCATGCCGCACCGACCGATCATCGGTATTCGCATCGGGCCTCGACATCGACATGAGACCGTTGATACCTTGACTTTCTCTCAGATTTGGACTCTACCTCCTCCGATTCTGATGATGCATCGGAAGATTCCAGGGTAACCCGGGATCTCCCTTCTGATCCGTTCCCTCCTCATGAGGGGCATCAGTCCTCGCCAGAAGACATGTCTTATCAAGACTTCATTCGGGACATGGCAGCAGGCCTGCAAATTACTGTGGCATCAGAGACTGAACCAAGGGCAGAGGAATTGGAAATCCTCCAATACCCCTTAGTGCCCAAAGAGGCGGCCACGTTACTGGTGCATACTGCAGGATCTAATGCTGCGTATGTGGGAGGCCCTGCAAACGGTTCCATCTATCAGCAAATGACTCAATACCATATACAAAGTTCCACTTTGCTCTGGCTTCCAAAAGCCACAACTTCCACACCACTTCATGGTGGTAGAATCGACGATGCAGCGCATCGAGTTCATGCCTCCGGGCAAGGTCTCCAGAACTCTTGGTGCCTTTGGTCGTCGGTGTTTCAAGACATGCATGCTTACTTCTAGGATTACTTTCTACGTTTTCTATATGGGCATGTACCTATAGGATATCTCCAGGTATCTAGAGAATCGTGCCCATATCCTTCCTGATGACAAGGGTGTTGCATTCCAGGCCTTAATCAGGCAAAATCAGAATACATCCAGATTTCTTACCAGAGCATCTTTTGATGCTTTTGAGTTATCCAGCAGAGCTTCAGCAATCTGCATCGGTGCTCGCAGAATGGCCTAGCTACTGGCATCTGACCTTGAGCAAATGCATTCAAGAGAAACTGGCCAATATCCACTGTTCTGGAGAAAACCTTTTTTTAAAGGTTTGAAGAGAGAAGGCTGGAGAGATTGAGACAGATGATCTCATGCTCAAAACTCCTTTCCAGAAAGACATCGGACCTCTCTAGGAGGAAGACTAATCCAAAGAAGTCTTTCTATCCTAAGAAGAAAATATATTATCCTCCTTATCCACCTACAGCTGCTTACCAACCTGAGCAGCAACAGCACCGACAGCAGGGCCCTTGCCAGCCCAAAAAGCCTAAGGCGCCTAAGCTACAACCAGCTGTACAGCCACAGCCAGCACCTGAGTTTTGACTCATTCCTAGAGAGCATAGCTACTTTGCCTCTGCAGGGTCCCCCACCCCTACACATAGCAGGCAGACTCTGTTCCTATGCCTACAGGTGGCACTTCATCACATCAGAGCCGTAGACTCTCAACACCGTTCAAAGGGCTTATCTGCTTCATTTCAAAAACTTGGCCCCACCATCTCCACAAGAGATTATCCTGCAAACATCTTGCAGACAATTCTTCTATCAATCGAGGTATCCACCCTGTTAGATCAGGGGGCCATAGAAAGAGTTCCACCCACTTGGGGGCAGGAGCTTCTACTCCCCTTACTTAGTTATCCCCAAAACGACAGGAGGGTTCAGGCCCATTCTAGATCTAAGGAACCTAAACAAATTCCTCATTTGAGAAAAATTCAAAATGATTTTCCTTTGTACACTTCTGCCATACCTTCAGAGGAATGACTGGCTATGTTCTCTAGAACTCAAGGAGACATAAACATATTTGTTGATCCACTCTCAACACAGACAGTATCTGCGTATTTGGTTCCAGCAAATCCACTACCAATACTAGGTGCTTCCTTTTGGGTTAGCCTCTGCACCCCGAATGTTCACAAAATGCATGGCCATGGTTGCCGCCTACCTTCGTACTTTGGGGATCTTCATCTTCTCCTACTTAGATGACTGACTAATTGGGGGAAAAGCCCCACAAGAGGTAAAATTATCTTTTCATCGCTGTTCTCCAAGATCTGGGATTCGTCCTAAACTTTCAGAAATTACACCTGGTCCCATCCCAGCAGCTCGACTTCATCGGAGCCCTTATGGACACTCATCAGGCCCAAGCTTTCCTTCCACAAGATCGCTCTGCCTGCCTCATTAAGCTAGCCAACAGCATAAAGGGTCACAGTGACGTGTCAGCTTGAGATATGCAGCGCCTTCTGGGGCACATGGCCTCCACAGTCCCTGTTGTCCCCTATGTCTGCCTGCATATGTGACAAGCCCAATGGACTCTGTCTTCTCAATGGACCTAAGCAACCAGGCGTCTCTCAAACAATATCTGCATCACTCTTCCACTTGTCAAATCCCTTTAGTGGTGATGCTCCCCTCAAAACCTACTTGGAGGGTCACCCTTTCAGATGCCTTTACCTCAATGCACCCTGACAACGGATGCTTCCAAACTCGGGTGGGGATCACATCTAGACAGTCTCACCACACAGGAATCTCAGTTGCAGATCAACCTTCTGGAGCTACATGCTCTCATGAATGCCCTTTGGGTTTTTCAACTCCTACTTTCGGGAAAAAAGTCTTAATCTGAACAGACATCCAGGTGGCCATGTTCTATGTGAACAAGCAGGGGGTAACTGGTTCGCATCCCCTCTGTCAGGAAGCCCTTTGTCTCTGGTTCTTCTCCATTGCACACCGCATCCATCTCAAGGCGGTATATCTCCCAGGCAAACTCAGTCTTCTTGCGGACAGACTCAGCTGTATCCTACGTCCATACGAGTGGACTTTAAATTGGGAAACGGCATATTGGATCTTTCACATTTGGGAGACTCTCAGGATAGATCCGTTTGCCATCCAGGAGAATGCACAACTTCCACTGTTTTGATCAAGGCTTCCCTTCTGGCACAGCCAGACAACGGATGCTTTCCTTCTCCATTGGTGAAAGGGCCTTCTTTATGCAGTCCCACCCATCCCCTTAATATCCAAGACCCTGTTCAAGCTGCAGACCAACAGGGGCTCCATGATTCTAATAGCCCCTTAGTGACCCGTCAACCATGGTTTCCTCTGCTGACTCGTCTGGCTTAGACTTCACTTCTCAGCCTAGGACATGGGTCCAACCTCCTCTCTCAGGATCATAGGACGCTTCTCATCCCAATCCAAAGGCTGTCGTCCTCACGGCGTGGCTGCTGAAAGCGTAATCTTTGTAGACCTCAACCTTCCACAACAGGTCAAGGACATCCTACTTGCATCTCAGTCTACCAGAGGTTTTTATGCTCTCAAATGGCAAGATTCACTCTTTGGTGTACCCTGAACATGTTGACCCCTCTGCCTGCCCGGTGGAATTCCTTTTACAATATCTCCTCCACTTATCCTTTGCAGGTCTCAAGACTAACTCAGAGTTCATCTGAGTGCCATCTCAGCCTGTCATAGGCCGGTGGACAGGCATCCTGTTTCTTCGCACATTTTGGTGCAATGATTTATGCAGGGGTCTCCTGCTTTCCAAGCCACCACCGGTGGCCTGGGACCTCAGCGTGGTCCTAGCGCAACTTCTAAAGCCTCCTTTTGACTCTTTAGCCACAACTTCTTTAAAATTTCTTGTCTTGGAAGGTAATCTTTCAGAATCGCCCTCACCTCAGCTTGCCACATCAGTGAACTGTAGGCTTTCAGATTCTCCATACACCCGGTTCCACCATGACAAGGTTGTTCTCCGTACTCATCCACACTTCCTTCCGAAGGTGGTTTCTCCTTTCCACCACAACTAATCTGTGATACTACTGGTTTTCTTCCACAGACTGCATGCTTCTAAGGCTGAAGCAGCGCAATGCACTTTAGATTGAAAGCATAAACTGACTTTCTATGTGGACAGAACCAAGAATCACAGGAAATACACTCAATCCAGTCACCTTGGACTGCCAAGCACGAAGTGCACCTATCTAACTGGATTGTAGACTGCATTTCTTTTGCCTAGGCTCAAACAGGACTCTCCTTTGAGGGTCATGTCATGGCAACTTCTGGTGACAACCTTCCATCTCCATTGACGAAATCTGTCGAGTAGCTACCTGGTCCTCCATTCATACCTTCGCTGCACACTACTGCCTAGTCAGGGACTCCGTCGGGATGCTGTCTTTGGCCAGGCTGTCCTCCAACACCTTTTTGGGACTTAACTGTAACTTCTAGCCTCTGTCCAGGACTTCTCCTGGCACCAGACTTCCCTGGGGATCGTCTTGCCAAATGCAATAGAGTCCAGTGGGGCCACTTTGTATCCACACATTCTCGACTCTGTCCTTTAGCCTTGGGGATACCACTGCATCCAACTCCAGTCTGGTACCCTGGAGCTAGTGAGTCCCATATGGGAAGACTGCATTCCTGCTTGTTCCTGAAGATAGCGTTGTTACTCACCTGTAACAGATAATCTCTGGGAACAGCAGGAATCGGTCTTCACAACCCACCCTCCTCCCCTAGGAGTTGTAGGATATTCTTGTTTTTCTCTATCTCTCAGCTACAAACTCAACTGAGGCGATGACTTGGGAAGGCAGATGCGCAGGTGCAGTGGATTGCTCCCAAAATGTTTTCCATATATGAAGACTGATTCCTGCTGTTCCTGGAGATCATCTGTTACAGGTGAGTAACAATGCTAACACACAAGATCTCTAAAGGAAAAAAAAGGGACTGTAGAGCTTAGTAGTTGATATGGAAGGCAAACTGGCTAGGCCAGGCCTTGACAAATTTTGTGTGGATTTAAGAACCTGTCCAAAATCTTAGGAGCCGGTGCTCATGAACTTGTTCCTACATCCCCCTCTGGTTCTCTTGCGCTAGTCTCATGTTATGCCAGAGTTCTTACACCATGTATCATCTTTAGATAACAGATAACAAACTCTGGAATTTGTTACCGGAGGATGTAGTAAAGGCTGTTAGTGTAGCTGGGTTTAAAAAAGGTTTGGACAAGTTCCTGGAGGAAAGGTCCATAAACCATTATTAAGAAGGGACCCAGGATATCAAAGCTTGAACCAATACAAGCATTGTGGAACCTGTGTCCCTTGGGGAAACTGCTAGGTACATATGACCTAGATTGGCCACTGTTGGAAACAGAATACTGGGCTTGATGGACCTTGGTCTGACCCAGTATGGCATATCTTATGTTCTTATTTGTGTGGGGGATGTGGCAGTGGGTGCCCTTTTTGTGGGTGGGGTGCAGGACTGCAGTGCATTTGTTGTGTGCTGCAGAGCTAAGGAGCCCATCTGTTTATAGTGCAGAGGGGGATTGCCTGTCTGTATGTGGTGTGAGGTGCCCTCTGTGTGTCTGTCCTGCAAAGGTGGGTGCTTGCATGTATATTTTGGAGAGCACCCTTTGGCATATACAGATTATCATTTTTTTGTCCTTCACCTTCTACTCTTCCCGCCCCAGTTAACCCCCTCCCCACTCTGTTTTCCTTCCAAAGTCTCTCCCCTTCTCCCTTCCCCTAGCACTCCCCACTTCCTGCCCTCCATTGCCCATCCTCCTTACTTTATTTTTTTAAGATACTGCCCATTTAAGTTTTTGCTGCTTCACTCTGTCTTTTTCTCAAGGCTGTGATCCCTGCTAGTTTTCTACTGCTTTGGGCTTCCCCTGGAGGAATTTTTGCCACGATTGTTTATTGATTGATTTATTTATTTTATTTATTTAAACGGACTTGATATACCGCTTTATCGTGAAATCAAAGCGGTTGGCACAGCAAACAATCAATGAAAGGTGAGTTGTCATTAGCATGCAGTGGAAGAATTGACACAGTGTGCTGAGTGAGTGAGTGTGGTCGATTTTGATGTGAGCTATATACATTGGGCGCTTAAGATACATATTTACAGATACATATTTACAGGGATGGCTTCGTTATCTTAATGTTTGGTTAAGAATCATTCTGTGAGGTCCTTGAAATGGTCTATGAATAGTTCAGTTTTAAGCATTGGGACTTCGATGCAGCAGACAGACTGCAGGGATCTGAACCCTGGCAGGCTGTCTGCTGCATCTAAGCCCCGGTTGCAGTAAAGTTCCCTCCTGTTCTGCCTGTGAGGATCTGATCTCCCATGGACAGAACAAGAAGGATCTTTGCTGTGATCGTATTTCAAAAAATAAATAAATAGGGAGGGGGAGTGGAGCAAATCCCAGATGTTTCTGTTTCTAAAGTTTGAAAGTGGTTCTCAATATTTTTTAAAAAATAAAAGGAAAGGGCTTCAGAATATCATTAAGTTTTGGGACTAACATTTTTAATAAATGCTGACATTATGTAATTGAAATCATGGAGGAATCAGGCAGTGACAGTTTTGTGGTTGCAACTTTTAATAGGGGCACCGTGTCTGCATCTCTCATAATGTTCACATAACTACTGTCCTATTTAGCATTGGGATTACAACGATGTTAAATTTAAATTCACTTTCTTAATGTTTTTCACACAAACCATACAGAGAAATTTGATTCCTAAAGACAAGCAGTTCACTTAGTCACAAAATTAGGCTACATGCATGTGCTCAGTACCAACGGCATTGAGCCGCACGACATCCATTTTGGCTGCTGATTGCCAGCACCAGCAGGCCCCATGGATGCCAGTAAGCTCTGCCTCCTCAGAGAACACATCACTGGCCGATGTCCATGTGACTTCCCTGCCATGTGCACATCACATCCACATAAAGGACTGCATTGAGATGCACAACATCCATTTTGGCCGCCAATTGCCAACACCCAGCAGACACCCCTGATGCTGGTAAGCTCTGCCTCCTCAGTGGCCTCATTTCCAGCCTCCGCACCAGATAAACCTGCACTCGCTGAAGGGCCCTTTGACTTGGCCCTTCAGCAAGGACAGACAGGACTGAGACTGACAGTGGAGCAAGAATAGATCATATGACATCAGCGACTGCAAGACTCAACAACCAAGTGGAACTACCCAGCCAACAGCACTGCGCTCCTTCAGCATAAACTCTGTAACTCTCTACAAAACTGCACCCAACAGGAAGGGCTACAACCCCTCCCACATACTTGACCAATAAACTATTCACTACAACTTGCAACAGGAGCACATGAAGTTATAAAATAGTTTACCCCAACCTGTATCTAGAAGAACAATTCTTCCTATATATTGTGATAAGGAAGCTTATCATAGCTCAGGAAGGAGCTATAGAAAAGGTGAAGTGACTCTGAACAAGCAACCTGTCAGTTCTGGTAGAAATAAGAAAACAGAATTTTCCCATAAAAGACTACCAGTCCCAGAATGCACCAGGTTTCCAACAGCCATTAGAGGAGCTGAAGTGGGGAAACGTGTGTTCAATCAGGAGGGCTATGAGGTAATCCCCAAGCACTCATCTCAAAGGGCAGGGCCTGATTCAGCACAGCTGCGCTGTATTAGGGAGGAGCACTCATCTAAGCAGAATAAAGGTAGAGTTTATTCTACAGAGAATCAGTATCCAGAGAATCAGCTTGAGCTTGATTATCTTCATCATCAAGAGGATCATCAGAAGCAGAAGCCAAACCGGACGGACAGAGAGGGAAAGAAACCCTTTGGAAGAAGGAAGAGAAAAGCCTTTGAGAGGTCTAGAAGAGTCCAGAGCAGTACGTTTACTGGGAGGCATTCCAAGGGCCAGCATACACCATTGGACTGGGGAAAGCCAGAGGAATGGTGCTGCAGAGCTAGGAATCTCCAGACGATACCTGTGAGAGAGACGGCTACACGTGGAAGGGTCCCTAAGACTCGTGCCAGAAGGTATGTGAAGAGAGATCCAGTGTCCAGGGATCTGGATTGGAAGGCTGGACATAAGAACTGGACTACATACTGGCCAGGCTATATAGAGAGGAACTCTAACAGCAATGGAAGCTCAGGTATGAACACTGATCTATGCCCTAGCTATAACCTTGAAAGACAGCAGAGAAACAAGTATTCTCCTGAAAGTGCTCCATTGGGACATTCATCTGTGCCAATCCATGATATTGAACCCATGCTTGTTGAAGAAGAGGGGTGATAGCAGATGAAGAATCTGTTTACATGGACTGCTCTCTGTCTAAACTCTGGTGATTTTCTGTTTTAAAATACAGCAACCATCACAAAGAAATACAAACTTGTTCTTTAATCTACTCAGAAAAGCTCCTGAGTAGGGTTTTTTTAGCCACGCAGTAGAAAGCAAGCCAGCTAAGGGGTTCCAGCTGGATAACTGCTAGCAATTGAGCCTTACCTAATTGCTTGTGAGCTAGGAGAGAATCACTTCTGAATCTATGTGGGAAGATATAAGAAGTTAACCTGAAAAGAACAGTTTTTTTTCTTTCTTTGTAGCCTTTGGTTGGTTGTTTGATAAATGCTAAGAAAATATTAGCTAAGCCTACAGAAAAGACCAGTTTATCATCAACCAGGTCTTATTTCTTTTGCTTTGATTGCCTGACAAGTTCAAAGGTTGTTTTCCTTATTTTGTTTTTCCAAGTTTAACACTGAAAGCAAGTAATCTGATTTATGTGCTACCAAG
This sequence comes from Ichthyophis bannanicus, assembly GCA_033557465.1. Classification (NCBI taxonomy): domain Eukaryota; kingdom Metazoa; phylum Chordata; class Amphibia; order Gymnophiona; family Ichthyophiidae; genus Ichthyophis; species Ichthyophis bannanicus. The sequence continues at coordinate 1,789,936,764 of CM066031.1, read as the reverse complement.
CATATCTGTGTTGGGAGAAATAACCCCATAAATAAATATCTTATTGGCTTTAACACTTGAGCACAACTAAATTATTGTCAGCAGCTGTGTCTGGTGTGAATGAACTGCATTGCCCACAATCCCTTGCAAATCATATAGATATATGCACTTGCCAAGACTGTGAAGATTCTCACCCAGGCAGCCGTCTGACAATGTGCAACGCTGTACACCCTGCTAGCACTCCTGATATTAGCCTCCGCTTCCAATGCCTACCTTCCCACCAAATACTACATAGCATGCACAGCCCATACCTTCAACCCCATACCCAACCCTTCACATCCATACCAGGCAAAGAAACACTCACCACCTAATAAAAGTACCCATCTGCATCTCACAAACAGGCACAGCCCCACACCCACACCACAACCACATACACACTCAAATACACACTCATAAACACATGTTCAATCAAGAGCAAGATACAAATCATAAGAGACTTCCTCACAAGCCACGACCTTCACATACTCTGCATAACTATTAGATAAACTGAAGAGTAGCAAATCACCTGGGCCAGATGGTATACATCCAAGGGTGTTGAAAGAACTGAAATATGAGATTGCAGACCTGCTATCAGTGATCTGTGAACTATCATTAAAATCATCTCTAATACCTGAAGATTGGAGGATCGCCAATGTAACACCAATTTTTAAAAAGGGTTCGAGGGGTGATCCGGGAAACTACAGACCGGTGAGCCTGACGTCAGTACCAGGAAAAATGGTAGAAACCATCATAAAGAATAAAATTACTCAGCATGTAGATAGTCACAACCTAATGGGAGACAGCCAACATGGCTTTAGACAAGGAAGATCTTGTCTTACTAATCTGTTATGTTTTTTTGAAGGAGTGAATAAACAGGTGGACAAAGGTGAGTCGGTTGATATTGTGTATCTGGACTTTCAGAAAGCCTTTGACAAGGTCCCTCATCAGAGACTTTTGGCAAAACTAAAGAGTCATGGGATAGGAGGCAGTGTACTATTGTGGATCAGGAACTGGTTAAAAGATAGAAAGCAGAGGGTAGGGCTAAATGGCCAATTTTCCCAATGGAGAAAGGTGAATAGTGGTGTACCCCAGGGATCTGTTCTGGGTCCGCTGCTTTTTGACATATTCATAAATGACCTGGAAAGTGGAATAACGAGTGAGGTGATCAAATTTGCAGATGACACAAAGCTATTTAAAGTTGTTAAAACCCAAGAGGATTGTGAAAAATTGCAAGAGGATCTTGATAAATTGGAAGACTGGGCATCAAAATGGCAGATGAAATTTAATGTGGACAAGTGCAAGGTTATGCACCTAAGGAAGAACAACCCAAACTATGGTTAAACGATGCAAGGTTCCACATTAGGAACCACCACCCAGGAAAAAGATTTAGGCGTCATTGTTAAAACCCTCGGCCCATGTTAAAACCCTCGGCCCAGTGTGCAGTGGCGGCCAAGAGAGCAAATAGAATGCTAGGTATGATAAGGAAAGGAATGGAAAATAAAACAAAAGATATAATGCCTCTATATCGTTCCATGGTGAGACCGCACCTTGAATATTGTGTGCAATTCTGGTCGCCGTATCTTAAAAAGGATATAGCGATTTTAGAAAAGGTTCAGAGAAGAGCCACCAAAATGGTAAAGGGGATGGAAGGATACTCCTATAAAGAAAGGCTAAAAAGGTTAGGGCTCTTTAACCTGGAAAAGAGACGGCTGAGGGGAGATATGATAGAAGTCTATAAATTAATGAACGGAGTGGAACGGGTAAATGTAGATCGATTGTTTACGTTATCAGAACATAGAAAGACTAGGGGACATGCAATGAAGCTACAGGGTAAACTATTTAAGACTAATAAAAGAAAATATTTTTTCACTCAACGTGTAATCAAACTCTGGAATTTGTTACCGGAGGATGTAATAAAGGCTGTTAGTGTAGCTGGGTTTAAAAAAGGTTTGGACAAGTTCCTGGAGGAAAGGTCCATAAACCATTATTAAGAAGTGACCGAAGATATCAATGCTTGACCCAGTACAAGCATTGTGGAACTTGTGTCTCTTGGGGAAACTGCTAGGTACATATGACCTAGATTGGCCACTGTTGGAAACAGAATACTGGGCTTGATGGACCTTGGTCTGACCCAGTATGGCTTATCTTATGTTCTTATGTTCTAACCATATCCTGGCTTTCCGAAACAGGCACAGTACTAATGGACCAACTCACCCCACATGGGTACAACTTTAACTGCCCAGGATCCCACCAGAGAGGAGGAGGGGTACTCGCACTAGCCAAATCCCACAACTTCCACATTCAGTCTACAGAGAGCACAAATGGAACAGACACCCTCACTATTACAAATAAACAACTCACAATATGCTTAACCTACAGATCACCATCCACCTCTACTACTGATCTAAAAAGCATATTTGAGAGCACACTCGAGATTGCCAAGACAAATGAGGCCTACTAACTACTAGGCGACTTCAACCTCCCCTCCATCTAACCCATACACACCATCTCCTTCCTAGAAGCCATGGGAGCCATGAACGTCTCCCAAATCATATAAACTCCTGCCCATGATAAAGGCAACACATTTGATCTGATCTTAAGAAACACACAAGCCACACATGCCCTCCCCACTCAATTCAAATCCATCCGGTCCTGTGGTCCAATTACAGCCTTATAAGCTTCTATCTACCACTCAACACCCAGGCAAACCACCCAACACAACAATAAAGATGTTTCAAGCAATTCAACAAAGACTACTTTCTCAACAACATCCTCCCCTCTCTATGAAGACACGAGCGACATGGAAACCCTTGTAACGAAATGGAACAACACTGTTAGTAAAGCCTTACCCCACAGAAACAAGAAGTGACCCAAAATTCCCTGGTACACACCTGAACTCTGGAAAACCAAAACCTGCCTATGAAGACTTGAGTGAAGATCCAGACACACCATGGATCACAATCTTTACATGAACCTCCTAGACGAATACCGGACAGCAGCAGACAATGCCAGACAGATTTATCACACCAAGCTGATCAATGGGTCTCAACCGGCCAAGAGAACTGTTCGACTTAATAAAACAACTCACAATCCACCCTCCCCCCATCAAGTCCACACCAAACACAACCATCAACCCCCAGCATCTAGCTAATCATTAATAACGCCACCTCCAGCCTCGTCTGTGTGACTCCCCCCTGCCTCAACCCCCAACCCACCAATACTTGGTCCTCCTTTGACTCCATCAGCAGCAATAACATTGAATCCATCATCACATTCCTCAACTCGACATCCCCCCCCTCAATCCATGCCCGGTAATCTGGATCAAGTCAGCCAAATCTGAGCTCAGCCCCATCTTCACAAAGATCACCCAAATGTCGTTTGCCCAAGGTCACATGCCCGATAGCCTAAAAAAGTCTCATCCACCCTAAAATAAAAACCTGACCTCAACCCAATAGAGCCAGCATCATACAGACCGATCGCCAGCCTTCCCTTTATGGCCAAAATGATAGAAAAAACTCCATCGACGGCTTCAAGATCACATTGACAAACATGCGCCACTTGACCTACAACAACTTGGATTCCACCCTCACCGTGGAGTTGAAACCCTACTACTCTCCCTCATGAACAGACTCATACAGGCCATCCAGAATGTGCAACAAGGTTTCATTCTAATGACGCAGAGCTCCCAAGTAAATCCACAGTACGCTACCTGGGTGTCACGCTAGACCAGCACCTCAACATGAAAGCGCACATAAACACAGTCAGAGCTATCTATCATAAGATCCAAACACTTCAACATCTCCGACCCATGTTGCAGCCTGACGACTTCCGAACAATCTTCCAAGCGCTGGTAACTCCCCACTTTGACTTCGCCAACGCCTTTCTACATGGTCTCCCCAAGAGCACACTAAACCCGCTGCAACTTGCAATGAATGCTGCTGCCTGCATCCTCACTGGGATCTCCAGAAGAGACCACATAACCTCCCATCTTGAAGGACCTACACTGGCTACCGATCGACTGCAGGCTCACATACAGAGTAATACTGCTGACCTTCAAAGCCATCCACAAGTTATCCTCCTCCTCCCTCACAGACCTCCTCAACTCTACACCCATAGCAGACCAAGAAGGTCCCCCATGCTACCAACACACTTGTAATCCCCAAGGAATCAACAAAATGTTCTCAGGCAACAAGGAACAGAGCCTTCACGTTCTATGCTCCAACATGCTGGAATAACCTCCCCCCAACATCAGAGCAATCACGGACCTCACCCAATTCAGAAAGGCCTTAAAGCACCATCAGTTTCTTAGACACTACTCACAGCCCAATGATACAACCCCATCTGCCACACCCCAGCCCACCCCGACATCATCCCAACACACCCTATTCAGTCCGAGACAACTGGGAGCTCTAAGCCAACCACCTGATAGGACAACGAACTGATAAAAAATGTAAATAAAGTAAGTCTGTAAATAACTGTAAACATATGACAAGCTTTGTACATAGTTATGAGTCCCAGCCATACCGTTGAACGCTGTAGGGACGAAGGGCTCATCCTGTATATAGTTACCCCAGTTACAGTTCCAAGTAAGTACAATGCAGGTCCTCCCTCATTGTACAAGGATAAGTTAAATGTAAACCCACTGATTTTAAAGAGCGTGGTATAGAAAAGCTTTTAAATAAAAATAAATAAATCTTCCTCAACATCTCTGCTGCATTCAACACAGTGAACCATACCATCCTCCTCCAACTTCTACAATCCAATGGAATTCAAGACACCGTACTAAAGTGGTTTCAATCCTACTTGACCAACCGTCAACAAGTCAAAATGAGTGAGATCACATCTGTCCCTTACCTACAAATCCAAGGCATCCCTCAAGGCTCCACTCTTAGCACAGCTTTTCAGTGTATACCTCCGAACTCTATGCACACCCATCAAATCTCACAACCTCTTCTACCACATCTATACAGACGACGACATGCTCTACACACCCTTCAACACCAAGCAGCCCAGTTAAATGAAACTACAACACTGCTTCACCAAAGTTTCTCAATGGCTCACCTCAAATCACCTTGCCATCAACTCATAAAGACAGCAGCACTATTCATCACCAAGGACAACACCTTCTCACTACCTACCTCCATTATACTAAATGATACCCAAATCAAAGTCCAACAAGAAGTGAAATACCTCGGCGTCACCCTGGACCAGAACCTCACATTCTCCAGGACCAAGCAGGAAGTCAGTCCTCACATATGGGTGATGTCGGCGCCGACGGAGCCCCCATGCGGAGCATTTCCCCAGCTTTCAAAGAAAGCCTTTGGGAATTGCAGCGCGCATGCGTGGTCCCCTTACCGCCCAAGGGTGCCATCTTGCTCAGTCTTCTTTTTTCCGCGGAGCCCGACGGACGTAGTTCGTTTTTCGCCGAGGAAAAAGTTATTACCCTGTTTTTTGTCTTCCTTCTTCGTTTCGACGCCGGATCCTTTTCCCGCCTGGGCCCGATACACCGGTATCGAGCCCACTCTCTTTTTTTTCGGTTTTTGTCCTTCGTGACTAGCGTTCGCGCCATTTTCTTTTTTCACTGGCAGCCCTGTCTTTCGACCTCGCAGGGGCCCTTTTTCCCCTGATGGCTGCCAGCGGGTTTAAAAAGTGTGATCGGTGTAAGAAACTTTTCTCCAGGACCAAGCAGGAAGTCAGTCCTCACTTATGGGTGACGTCAGCGCCGACGGAGCCCTCGCGGAGCAATTTTCCCCAGCTTTCAAAGAAAGCCTTTGGGAATTGCAGCGCGCATGCGCGGTCGTCTTCCCGCCCGAGGGTGCCATCTTAGCCAGTCTTCTTTTTTCCGCGGAGCCCTACAGACGTCCCCGTCTTGTCCCCGCGAAAAAGTTGATTTTCTTCTTTATTTTATCCTTTTTTCCTTCGGTTCGACGCCGATCTTTTTCCCGCCCGGACTCGCGACGCCGGTCACGAGTCCTCTTCCTTTTTTCGGTTTTTCTGACTTAGTCAGCTTTCGTTTTCGGTTTCCCTGGCAGCCCGGTCCTTTGACCTCGCAGGGGCCCTTTTTCCCCCGATGGCTGCCAGCGGCTTTAAGCGGTGTGGTCGGTGTGACCGAAATATGTCACTAACCGACACACACGACTTTTGCCTCCGCTGCCTGGGCACAGATCATGAGGAACTGATCTGTGGGCCCTGCAGCAAACTGTCCTCAAAGGCGTTGAGAAGTCGGCGGCATCAGCGCGAGAGAATCTTCGCTGACCCCAGCCGTACCCGGACCTCGTCGGAGGCCTCTGCGTCGAAAGGCTCCAGTTCGGACCGTCGCCGAAGCTCCTCCGACCGGGGTTCTCCCTCCGGGGACCATCGTCGGAAGGTGAAACCCGCGAGGGCGGCGTCGGTGGACGCTCCTGGTTCCGCGAGGGCCAGGTCGCATAGCCCCGACAGCCGCCCCGGGTCCTTGGAGAAGGAACACATCCCGAAGCGACCTCGCCTGGAGTCGGAGACGCCTGCCCGGGTAAGTCCTGTGGTCCTTCTGGACTCGCCTCCGCGACAGCCGACGTCGGGCCCGACGCCGTCGGGGCCCGAGTCGGGGGCTGCTGGGTCACCTGAGGTCGGACTCAGGTTGACGGCCTTGGAGAGCAGACTGTCTGCCTTCATGGACCAGCAGCGGGCACTGCTCGCTGGCCTCGCTGGCGCCGCTGCCCCGACCGCCGGGACGTCGACGTCCAAGTCGACCCCGGAGACCGAGCCGATCCTCGAGTCAATGAGAACTCGAGTCGATCCTCGGTCGAGGTCACCCTCGGCCTCCCGTTCGGGACCGAGGTCGCCGACGCCGACTCCCTCGGCGTCGGGGCGGCTGGCGCCGCACCCTGCCCGGGCCGACCCCACCGAGTCCTCGTCGGAGTCGGTCTGGGAGTCTGAGGAGGAAGAGTCACCTGATTCTTTCCGGACTCGGTGTGTCCCATCGGACTCACCGAGTCCGAGCCTCGGAAGCAGTCCCCCCCGGAGGATGCCCGGTTCTCGGACTTAGTTAGGGATATGGCCAAGGCTTTGGCCTTCCCTGCGGATCCCGAGGAGGAGCCTCGAGCCGAAGAGCTCGACGCCCTCCAGTATGACTCTCCCGCGAGGGAACACTTTACTGTGCCGGTTCCTCCTATGCTGGAACGACTACTCTTCCGCATGTGGGAGAGTCCGGCCTCCTCGCCGGTCCTGAGCAAGCGGGTCGATTCTATCTATCGAGTCCGCAAGAGCCCTGGCTTTCAAAAGGCACAGCTGCCACACCATTCCATGGTAGTGGAATCGGCCATGCATCGTCTTAAGAGCCAGAAGATGCACTCCTCGGTGCCTCCTGGAAGGGAGGCCCGTAACCTGGATGGCCTTGGCAAGAAGTGTTTCCAGGGCTCTATGCTCGCATGTCGTGTCCAGACTTACCAGCTATACATGGGCATGTATCTCCGGGATCTGGCTAAAGAACTGGCCGGATTCTCCGCTGGTCTCTCCGAGGAGCCCTTGCGGAGGTTCCTAGCCTTGTCCACTGGCATTCGGGAATGCTCAAAGTTCATGTCCCGAGCAGCCTATGATGGCTTTGAAGCCTCGGCTCGAGTGGCCGCAGCCGGCATCGGTGCCCGCCGACAGGCTTGGCTTCAGTCGTCAGACCTTGAACCCTGGGTGCAGGACAAGTTGGTCGATGTCCCCTGCCGAGGCGAAAACCTCTTTGGCAAGCCCATGGCGGAAAAGGCTGCGCAGATTGAGACTGAGACTCTCACCCGGACCAGGCTTTCTAGGAAGACCTCCGCCCCTTCCCAGAAAAAGAAGGGCTCGGGGAAAAAGTCCTTTTACCCGAGGAAGGCAGCTGCCTACAAACAATACCCCCATTATCAGGCCCCTGCAGCTCCCCAACAGGGCCAGCAGGCCAAGGGACGGGGTGGGTAACGGGTCCCGTAGGCAGCAAGCCCCCAAGCCTGCACCACCAGCCCCTGCTCAGCAGGGTGGGGGTTTTTGACTCGCTCAGCATAGCCTCTCCCCCCCCGCTGGTTCCCTTCGCCCACAGGTGGTCCAGCATCACCGCAGATGCCTGGGTGCTTCAGGTCGTGCGAGAAGGCTATCTTCTCCACTTCCATCAGGTCCCTCCCTCCTACTTTCCGGGAGAACCTCCACGACCCCCTCTGCACAGGGAACTACTCCTTCAGGAGTTAGCGGGTCTTCTGCAGGAGCAGGCGGTGGAACCGGTGCCCCACCACCTGAGAGGTCTAGGCTTTTATTCCAGGTACTTTCTAGTACCAAAGCGGACAGGAGGCCTCAGACCCATCCTGGACTTGCGCAACCTCAACAAGTTCCTTGTGCGGGAGAAGTTCAAGATGCTTACCCTTGGAATCCTTCTGCCCTACCTCCAGCAGGGAGATTGGCTATGCTCCTTGGATCTAAAGGATGCCTACACGCACATCCTCATCCACCCAAGCCACCGCCAATACCTAAGGTTTGTGGTGGCAGGAAATCATTACCAGTACAGGGTACTGCCCTTTGGCCTGTCCTCCGCACCGCGAGTCTTCACAAAATGTCTCGCGGTCGTGGCGGCCCATCTCCGGCTTCACGGCCTCTATGTCTTTCCGTACCTCGACGACTGGCTCATCAGAGCAGCGTCCGCTCAGGAGGTCACCAACGCCACGTGCCGCACGGTGACTCTGCTGCAGCACTTGGGCTTTGTTATAAACTTCGCAAAGTCCACTTTGCTCCCCTCACAGGATCTCGAGTTCATCGGCGCAAGGCTGCACACCCCTCAGGCGCGAGCATACCTACCGCTCGACAGGGCTCAACGGCTCATGGACCTAGCGACCGCTTTCGCAGCCAGCCCCTGGTCTCCGCCAGGCGCTTCCTGAGACTGCTCGGCCATATGGCTTCCACCGTCCATGTGACCCCAATGCCCGCCTGAATATGCGGTCTGCTCAATGGTGTCTCCGCCAGCAGTGGCGACAGGCCACGGGCGGCCTAGCAGACCTAGTGCGCGTCTCCGAACCGCTGATCTCGTCTCTCCGGTGGTGGCTCCGGCTGCCGAACCTGATATTCGGAATGCCTTTCCAGTCACCTCAGCCGACCCGGGTGCTGACCACCGATGCATCCCTCCTGGGCTGGGGAGCACATTGCCAAGAGGCACGTACTCAGGGCCTCTGGACCACATGGGAGTCTGCTCAGCAGATCAACTTCCTGGAGCTCAGGGCGATCCGCCTAGCTCTCAAGGCCTTCTCCCACCTGACTTCCCAACAGTCCGTCCTTGTCCAGACGGACAATCAAGTTGCCATGTTCTACGTGAACAAACAGGGGGGCACGGGCTCCTTCCTCCTCTGCCGGGAGGCACAGAAGCTCTGCTCTTGGGCCGTCAGTCATGGCATTCTCCTCAAGGCAGTTTATCTCCCGGGCCAGGAAAATTGCCTTGCGGACAAACTCAGCAGGGTCCTCCAGCCGCACGAGTGGCGTCTGGATCCCTTGGTAGTTCAGAAGCTCTTCCTCCAGTGGGGCCTCCCCACGGTGGATCTCTTTGCCAGTCCTCACAACCGGCAGCTTCCGCGCTTCTGCTCTCGTCAGCCACACCCCCTTCGGGTTGCGGCGGACGCCTTTCTGATCTCATGGTCGGGGAGCCTTCTGTACGCTTTCCCTCCCATCCCGCTAGTCTCTCGGACTCTTTTCAAGGTTCTCCGAGACAAAGCCTTCATGATCCTGGTGGCCCCTCGCTGGCCCAGGCAGCCGTGGTTTCCGCTCCTGCTACAACTGGCGGTGGAGGATCCAATCCCTCTGGGGGTACAACCGGATCTCCTCACTCAGGATCAGGGGTCCCTACTGCACCCCAACCTCAGGTCTCTCAACCTCATGGCCTGGCTGCTGAGAGGGTAGTCCTTGCTCCCCTTCTCCTGCCGGCGGAGGTGGAGGAGGTCGTCTTGGCTTCGCGACGGCCCTCTACCCGCAAATGCTACGCCCTTAAATGGCGTCGCTTTGCAGTCTGGTGTACCCAACAGTCTCAGGATCCCTTCTCCTGCCCGGTGTCGGTGATCTTGCAGTACTTGCTGCACCTCTCTAATCTGGGACTTAAGTCCAATTCCGTCAAAGTTCACCTCAGTGCTCTTTCAGCACATCATGTGCCGGTGGAAGGCAGACCTCTCTCCAACGACCCTCTCGTAGCGAGGTTTCTCCGAGGTCTCCTTCTACTTAAACCACCTCTGCGCCCGCCAGCGCCTGACTGGGACCTGAATGTGGTTTTGCAGCGGATCACCTGTCCGCCTTTTGAACCTATGGCTACCTGTTCTCTCCGTTTTCTGTCTTGGAAAACACTGTTCTTGATAGCCCTCACTTCCGCTAGACGCGTAAGTGAATTGCAGGCCCTCGTGTCTGATCCCCCTTACACTAGGTTCTACAAGAATAGGGTAGTCCTACGGACTCACCCAAAATTTCTGCCCAAAGTGGTCTCCCCTTTTCACATCAATCAGGAGGTGGTACTTCCAACCTTCTTTCCCAGACCGCACTCCAGCCGAGCTGAAACGGTCCTCCATACCCTGGACTGTAGAAGAGCCTTGAACTTCTACCTTGACCGTACGCGGGAGCACCGTAAAGCTGCTCAGCTTTTTGTGTCTTTTGACCCCAATAAATTGGGGCTCCCGGTCTCCAAGCGTACTCTGTCCATCTGGGTTGCGGACTGTATCTCTTGGGCTTATGGGGCAGCCGGACTCTCCTTGGAAAGTCGAGTCACGGCTCATTGCGTTCGGGCAAAGGCTACGTCAGTGGCTTACCTCCGCTCTGTTCCGCTGGCAGACATCTGCCGGGCCGCTACTTGGTCTTCGAGCCAGACTTTTGCGGTCCATTACTGTCTCGAGAGGGAGTCCCGTAGGGACAGTGCTTTCGGACAGGCAGTCCTCCGTAATCTCTTTGAGGTCTGAGCAACTCCTACCCTCCATCCCGGATGTGGGCTACCGGTGGGTAATAATTCAGCGAAGATTCTATCCTTCTGTGCTGCTGAGCTAGAGGGAGCTCATTTTTGTGCTTAGGGTCTCCGGTAGCCTTGAGCTTGGGAGTCCCATAAGTGAGGACTGACTTCCTGCTTGGTCCTGGAGAAAGCGTAGTTACTCACCTGTAACAGGTGTTCTCCAGGAGCAGCAGGAATCAGTCCTCACTACCCTCCCTCCTCCCCTTGGAGTTGCAATCGTCTGCTTATGTTCTTTTTGCAAATTTTTATGCTGTCTTTTTTTAGCTATGTCATCTGACTGGCTAAGATGGCACCCTCGGGCGGGAAGACGACCGCGCATGCGCGCTGCAATTCCCAAAGGCTTTCTTTGAAAGCTGGGGAAAATTGCTCCGCGAGGGCTCCGTCGGCGCCGACGTCACCCATAAGTGAGGACTGATTCCTGCTGCTCCTGGAGAACACCTGTTACAGGTGAGTAACTACGCTATCTCTCTCACCGACACACATGACTGCTGCCTCCGTTGCCTCGGACCCAATCATGACCCGATGATCTGTGGTCCGTGTGGAAAAATGTCCTCGAAGGCGTTGAGTCGGCAGCACCAAAAGGACAGAATCTTCTCTGACTCAGCGTCCGGACGGGCCCGGACCTCGTCAGAGGCCTCGACGTCTCGGGACTCCGGCCCCGAGCAGCGTCGGGGTTCCTCTGAGCGGGGATCTCCTTCGCGGGAGCAGCACAGGAAGAAAAAACCCGCGAGGGCGGCGTTGGCGGACGCACCTGATTCCTCGAGGGCCAGGTCGCATAGTCCCGACCGCCGTCCCGGGTCTTCGGAGTCGGAGAGGCCTGCCAAACAACCTCGTCTCGAGATGGAGTCTCCTGGGCACGTGAGTACTGTAGTCCTTGTGGACTCTCCTCCAGGGGAGCCGACGTCGGGCCCGACACCGTCGGGGCCCAAGTCGGGGGCTGCTGAGTCTCCTGAGCTCGGACTCAGGTTGATGGCCTTGGAGAGCAGCTTGGCTGCCTTCATGGAGCAGCAGCAGGCACTGATCGCCGGTCTCACCGGTGCATCTGCCCCAACCACCGGGACATCGACGTCCAAGTCGACCCCGGAGGCCGAGCCGATCCTCGGCGTCGGGGCGGAGGGCATCGGTGCCCGCCCGACTGGAACCGCTCTATTCCTCCTCCGAGGAGTCGGGCTGGGAGACGGAGGATGAAGAGTCACCCGACACCTTTCGGACTCGGTGTGTCCCATCGGACTCACCAGAGTCCGAACCTCGGAGACGATCCCCACCAGAGGATACCCGGTTCTCGGACTTCGTGCGGGATATGGCCAAGGCCTTGGCATTCCCCGCAGATCCCGAGGAGGAGCCTCGAGCCGAGGAGCTCGAGGCCCTCCAGTATGACTCTCACCCGAAGGAGGCCTTTACTGTTCCGGTTCCTCCGATGCTGGAGCGGCTGCTCTTCCGCATGTGGGAGACCCCGGCCTCGACGCCGGTGTTAAGCAAGCGGGTCAATTCCATCTATCGAGCCCGCAAGAGCCCTGGGTTCCAAGAGGCACAATTACCGCACCACTCCATGGTTGTGGAATCGGCCATGCATCGACTGAAAAGTCAGAAGATGCACTCCTCGGTGCCTCCCGGCCGGGAGGCCCAGAACCTGGATGCCCTCGGTAAAAAGTGCTTCCAGGGCTCTATGCTTGCTTGCCGTGTCCAGACATACCAGCTCTACATGGGCATGTACCTTTGAGACCTGGCAAAGGAGATTGCCGGGTTCTCTGCTGGTCTCTCCGAGGAACCTTTGCAGAGGTTCCAGGCCTTGTCCACTGGTATTCGAGAGTGCTTGAAGTTTATCTCTCGAGCAGCCTACGATGGCTTCGAGGCTTCGGCTCGAGTAGCCGGGGCCGGCATTGGTGCCCGCCGACAGGCTTGGCTACAGTCGTCCGACCTCGAGCCATGGGTACAGGACAAGTTGGTCGATGTCCCCTGCTGAGTTGAAAACCTTTTTGGCAAACCCATGGCTGAAAAGGCTGCTGACCTCGAGACCGAGACTCTGACCAGGACTAAGCTGTCCAGAAAAACCTCTGCCCCTTCTCAGAAGAAGGGCTCGGGGGAAAAAAGACCTTTTACCCAAGGAAGACATCTGCCTATAAACAATACCCTCATTCTCAGGCCTCTGCAGCTCCCCAACAGGGTCAGCAGGCCAAGGGGCAGGGTCATGGGCCCCGTAGGCAGAAGGCCCCCAAGCCACCAACACCGGCTCCTGCACAGCAGGGCGGGGGTTTTTGACTCAGAAAGCATAGCCTCTCCTCCTCAGCTGGCTCCCATCAGCACAGGAGGCCGGCTGGCCCTCTTTGCCCACAGGTGGTCAGCCGTCACATCCGATACCTGGGTGCTCCATATAGTCCAAAAGGGCTATCTTCTTCATTTTCACCAGGTACCTCCCTCCTTTTTTCCAGGGGAGCCTCCAAGACCCCCTCTGCACAGGGACCTACTCCTACAGGAGTTAGCAAGTCTGCTCAAGGAACAGGCTGTGGAACCGGTGCCCCACCACCTGAGGGGTCACGGCTTTTATTCCAGGTACTTTCTGGTACCAAAATGAACAGGAGGCCTCAGACCCATCCTAAACTTGCGAAACCTCAACAAGTTCCTGGAGAGGGAAAAGTTCAAGATGCTTACCCTTGGAATCCTGCTGCCCTACCTCCAGCAGGGAGATTGGCTATGCTTCTTAGTTCTATAGGATGCTTATACTCACATCCTTATTCCTCCAGACCACAGACAATATCTCAGATTTGTTGTGGGAGGAAACCACTATATCAGTACAGAGTACTACCCTTTGGCCTAACCTCCGCCCCCAGGGTGTTCACAAAGTGCCTGGCGGTGGTGGCGGCCTACCTAAGACTTCAAGGTCTTTTTGTGTTTCCATATCTGGACGACTGGCTCATAAGGGGCCAGTCTTCACAGGAGGCCAGTCAGGCCACCCTTTGCACTGTGGCTCTGCTTCAGCACTTGGGCTTTGTCATAAACTTCGCAAAGTCCACTTTGCTCCCATCCCAGAACATGGAGTTCATAGGAGCCAGACTGGACACCCTTCAGGCGCAGGCTTTTCTGCCCGTGGACAGGGCCCACAGATTAATGGATCTAGCCAGGCGGTTTCACAGCAATTCCCGAGACTTCTCGGCCATATGGCTTCCACGGTTCATGTAACCCCCAATGCCTGCCTGCATATGCGGCCTGCTCAGTGGAGTCTCCGAACTCAGTGGCATCAGGCCACAGGGAGTCTTGCAGACTCAGTAAGAATATCGACACGGCTTGCCTCCTCTCTGCAATGGTGGCTTCATCTTCCGAATCTGGTGCTCGGAGTGTTTTTTCAAACCCCTCCGCACTCTCAAGTGCTGACAACCGATGCTTCTCTTCAGGGTTGGGAGCACATTACCCAGGGGCATGTACTCAGGGTCTCTGGACCCCTTGGGAGGCTGCACAACAGATAAATTTCCTGGAGCTACGAGCGATACGCTTAGCTCTGAAGGCCTTCTCCCATCTCACGTCTCACCAGTCTGTACTGGTCCAGACGGACAATCAAGTTGCCATGTTTTACGTGAACAAACAAGGAGGCACAGGCTTCTTCCTTCTATGTCAGGAAGCACAACGGCTGTGCTCCTGGGCCGTCACTCATGGAATCCTTCTCAAAGCAGTCTACCTCCCAGGTCAGACTGGCGGACAGACTGAGCAGGATCCTGCAACCACACGAATGGAGATTAAATCCCTTGGTGGTTCAGCAGATCTTTTTGAGGTGGGGCCTCCTCACCATGGATCTTTTCGCCAGTCCTCTGAACCGGCAACTCCCGAGATTCTGTTCCAGACAACCACATCCTCTCAGAGTAGCAGCAGATGCCTTTCTGCTCCCGTGGTCCGAAGGCTTACTGTATGCGTTTCCTCCCACGCTGCTAGTGTCCAGAACACTGTTCAAAGTACTCAAGGACGGGGCCTCCATGATTCTGATAGCCCCCAAGTGGCCGAGGCAACCGTGGTTCCCATTTCTGCTGCAACTGGCGGTGGACACTCCTATTCCTCTGGGGATTCAACACAATCTCCTGTCTCAGGAACAAGGATCTCTCTTACACACCAACCTCCAGTCCCTTCATCTGATGGCCTGGCTGCTGAAAGGGTAGTTCTGGCTCCCCTACTCCTGCCTAGAGAAGTGGAGGACGTAGTCTTGGCCTCTAGAAGGCAATCCACCCGGAAATCCTATGCGCTTAAATGGCATAGATTCTTCGCCTGGTGTGCTCAGCACAGTGAAAATCCCTTCTCGTGCTTGGTAGCTCTAGTATTGCAATATTTGCTTTACCTCTCCAATCTAGGCCTTAAGTCCAACTCTGTCAGAGTTCGCCTTAGTGCTCTCTCAGCACACCATTCGCCAGTGGAGGGGAGGCCTCTTTCCAACCACCCTTTGGTGGCTCGTTTCCTCAGAGGCCTTCTCCTGCTTAAGCTTCTTCTACGTCCACCGGCCCCTGAGTGGGATTTAAATGTGGTCTTGCAGCAAATTACTTGTCCGCCATTTGAACCTATGGCTACCTGTCCTCTTCGTTTTCTCTCCTGGAAAACTTTGTTTCTGGTAGCTCTTACCTCTGCTAGGCGAGTAAGTGAACTTCAGACACTAGTGTCTGATCCCCCTTACACTAGATTCTACAGGAATAGGGTGAGTTTGCAAGACTACCCTAAGTTTCTCCCTAAGGTTGTCTCCTCTTTCCACCTCAATCAGGAGGTGGTTCTTCCGACTTTCTTTCCCAGGCCACATGCCAGCCGGGCTGAGATGGTCCTGCATACCCTGGACTGTAGGAGGGCGTTATCCTTCTACTTTGACCGTACGCGGGAACACCGGAGGGCTGTTCAGCTCTTCGTTTCTTTTGACCCCAATAAGTTGGGGTTGCCTGTCTCCAAGCGTACTTTGTCCATATGGTTCGCTGACTGTATCGCCTGGGCTTATGGGGTAGCCGGCCTCTCATTGGAGGGTCGAGTCACGGCTCATCGTGTCAGGGTGAAGGCTGCGTCAGTGGCTCATCTCCGCTCTGTTCTGTTGGCAGACATCTGCCGGGCCGCTACTTGGTCTTCAAGCCAGACTTTTGCGGCCCATTACTGCCTTGAGAGGGAGTCCCGCAGGGACAGTGCTTTCGGACAGGCAGTACTCCAGAATCTCTTTGGGGTTTAGGCAACTCCTTCCCTCTGGCCCTGCTGTTGGGCTACCGGTCGGGGGCGTTTTCAGAGAAAATTCCTTCCTTACGTACTGACGCTCTAGAGGGAGCTCATTTTTTCAGCTTGGGGTCTCCGGTAGCCTTAAGCTGGGGAGTCCCATATGTGAGGACTGACTTCCTGCTTGGTCCTGGAGAAAGAGTAGTTACTCACCTGTAACAGGTGTTCTCCAGGAGCAGCAGGAATCAGTCCTCACAACCCTCCCTCCTCCCCTTGGAGTTGCAGTCATATGCTTTATTTTTTTGCTATTTTTGCTGTCTTTTAGCTATGTCATCAGACTGAGCAAGATGGCACCCTTGGGCGGGAAGGGGACCGCGCATGCGTGCTGCAATTCCCAAAGGCTTTCTTTGAAAGCTGGGGAAATGCTCCGCACAGGGGCTCCGTCGGCTCCGATGTCACCCATATGTGAGGACTGATTCCTGCTGCTCCTGGAGAACACCTGTTACAGGTGAGTAACTACTCTTTCAAGCAACAGGTAAAGAACACTGTCAGAGCGATCTATTACAAAATCTGAATCCTACATCGCCTATGCCCAATCCTAAAACCCCCTGACTACAGATCAGTGCTCAAAACACTAATTCTCCCGCACTTCGACTGCTGCAACTCCACATATCAAGAACTGCCACAATCAACCATCCTACCACTATGCACAGCTCTACATACAACAGCACGCATGCTTCTAGCCACTCCAAAACATGAACACATTATGCCTATCCACAATCAATTCAACTGGCTCCCATTAAACATCAGAATCAAATACAAGACCCTCCTGATTGCCCACAAAGCCTTAAATGGACATTTCTCTTCCCACCTCCAGACACCACTACTCACCTTTCAATCCAACAGAGTCAGTAGACACACTACCAGGAATGCCTTAATCATCCCCCACACAAAAACAGAACAACCAGCAAACCTGTACAAGATCATTTAAATTCTACGCACCAACCTTCTGGAACTCACTCTCCGACAAACTCAGAAGTACTGCAGAACTCTGTACCTTCCACAAGCAACTTAACACATCTTTTTCTCAAGCACTTTTGCCCCATTGCATAACCCCTTTACACTCACATGGTCCCCTGTAACCCCAGTTATGTAAATAGCTCACAAATGCTTCTACATACTACATGATCTTCCACACATTCAGTGTATATATGTTAATACCTTTGTACATAAGTTGATGTTCTATATATTCAATCTATCCTCTTGTTTTTTTGTACACTGCTTTGACTTGGCGAAAGGTGGTATAAAAGCACAGCTAAATAAATTAATTAATTGTCCATGCTAGACCAGACAAATGGATTATACCCCCTGCCCAGCAATAGGAGTCAGAGGATAATTAGAGCTGATTTGACTTTTTATAGCAAGCTGATGCAGCCTTCCACTTTCCAGAATTCTTCTGTATCTACCAGATGGTGCAGATGCATGGACTGGTGCAGCAAGATTGCTAGATTCCCAGGGCTCTCTTGTCTATCCTGTCCTGGCAGTGCAAGATCATGGTTAAGCTCATAGGGCATCATTCTTTGGGCTGATTCTACTGTTAGAGCAGTTATTGAAGTGTGCTGTCAGGGCTCTGGAGTATGTATATCAGCTTTTGGGTGCCTCTAGTAAAGCAGATCCTGACAAGTGTGCTCATAGGGTTCCAGCTTCCAGTTGCACAGGCTCCCAGGGTTCAGCATTCAGCGGCTTTTGGTAGAGCAGGTTCTAATAACTGTTTTTCCAGACCACCTGCTGATCACTACTGTCTGAATGTTGTACCTTGGGCATGTGGTTTGCTCTTTGGTGATATTACCATATATATTATATGCATGTATGTATTTAAAATGATTTGCTATATCACCATTCATATTCTTGTTAATCATAACTGTTTACCAAACAGGACTCAAGGAAAGGACAATCTCCAGGAACAAGCAGGAATGAGTCTTCACATATGGGTACGTCGGTACCGACGGAGCCTGTATGGGAATGCTGCCCAGCTTCCAATCAGAAAGCTTTTGGGAGCATCCCTCGCGCCTGCGCAGTGACTTCCCGCCTTCTCCACAGCCTCTCTTCAGTTTTCGTTTTTCCGCGGAGCCGGCAGGACGTACTCCTGTCACCGCAGAAACTTTTCTTTTTAATTACTTTAATTACTTTAGTTTTTTGTTTTCTTGTGGTCGCGGCTGTATTTCCCGCTGCCACCGGTATCGCTGGTGGATTTTTGACTAAATTCTGAGAAACTTTTTCTTCAGTTTTTTTGCCTTAACTACTTAGGCCTACTAGGCCTTTTCATCATGGAGCCTTCTTTTCCTAAGAAGTGCATTCGATGTGGAAACACCTGTTTCTTTTTAGACACCAATAGTTGGTGTCTCAACTGTGTGGGTCCTGACCCTTTTTTCCCCTGACTATTCAGGAGATAATTTGGTGAAGAAACCTTCAGTATTTAGAGTTTCCCTCGATACCGTTTTTTCCTCGGCACTGAGGGTACCCGGTTTCTCTACTTCACAGGATCAGGTAACCCAAAAACAGTCTGTTAAGACTAGTCAATGCTTGAGTGGTATGTCCCATGTCCAGCATGGTGACGGCTCCGGCCTTACCCTCAAGAATCCATTGGCTTTACCCCTGCGGGAGTCTTCGGGCTCCAAAGCGTTAAAAGGGTTTCAGGATGTTCCTGGGGCTCACCCCTCACAGAACATGCCTGAGCCATGCGCGGAGGTGGTATCCGCTTCGAGCGGTACCGAGCCTCCGGCATCGGCACCGGTGTCGAGTAATCTACTCTTCACCAGGGATCATCATCGGGCATCCTCGGTACCTTCGGGACCGATCGATACGCACCGCATTGACTTCCCTCAATCTCAGCCATGCTCCGGGACGGTACCAGCATCGATCGGTTCCGATACCCTGCCATCGGCATTGAGATGGACCGCCTTTGCAAGAGGTGCTCCTTGGGTATCCTCGGTACCGTCGGTATCGATCGATGTAACCCAGGCTGCCTTGGTGGTATCGGCATCGCCGATGCTGCCACCGGCGTCGGAACCCTCGCGACATGCATCGATAGCCTCTCATCCTCCGATGCCGAGTCTTGAGCCGATATCTAGTCTCAAGGGCTGCGTATCGACGCGTCCGGGAACCGACTCCTGTCGTTTCCAGATAGGCAGTTCCGAAGATCCCAGATTCATGATCTCGGTACCACTGCAGCAGTTCCCGATGGCGACTTCACCTGCTAATCCTGTATCAGTATCGATGTCGACGCCTGTTCTTGCACCGATGCCTAGTTTGGAACCGATACCTGGCATTGGTGCAGTACACTGTAAGTCCTCTGGTGCTCAGGCTTTTCCTTTAGCCTTACCAGGGATGGTTCCCATAGGAGATCTGTCTTTTCAGGCTTTTCTCCTGGATATGGCAACCTTTCTTAATATTTCTATCCCTGGTTGTGATCCTACCCATGGCTCACCGGCACAAATGCAAAATATACAGTTTCCTTTACATCCTGCTCTGCAGGATCTCCTTCTCAGGGTTTGGAAATCGCCCTTACGACTTCCTCAAGTTTCTACAGACATTGAGGTTCGGTACCGAGTGCCACCCTCTCCAGGGTTCCAAAAGCCTCAACTTTCTCATCGTTCCCTTGTAGTGGAATCGGCACTGAGGAAAGTTAAGAGCAAGAAGAAGCATTCTTCTTATCCGCCAGGTCGTTCTTCAAGAACACTCGATGCTTTTGGCCGTCAGGCCTTCCAAAACTCTATGCTGGCCTCCAGAGTTCTCTCATATATTTTTCACATGAGTCTAACACTCCAGGAAGTCACAGAGAAATTGTCTCTGTTGACCCCTTTTTTACCAGAGCCCAAGGCTACTGATTCCTTGCTCATCAATCACAGCCGGAATATATCCTGGTTCCTGTCTCGTGCTTCTATAGACTCTTTTGAGTCTGTTAGCAGATCCTCTGCTATTGCCATTGCAGCACGTCGCAGAGCCTGGCTTGAGGCTTCAGACTTGAGCAAACGGGCACAAACTATACTAGCTCATTCTCCTTGTACAGGAGAAGGTCTTTTCAATAAGGAGGCTTTACGTCAGGTTGCTCAATGCTCCACTGACTCTTCCACTAGAAACCAGTCTAAGCCACCTCCTTTTTCAAAGAGTAGGAAATGTCCTACCAAACCTTCTTTCCCTAAGAAAAGAAAGTTTCATTCATCTCCTGCCCATCATTCGGCTGTACCTAAGCAAGGGACACAGCCTAGTCTGAAGTCCTCCACTTCTGGCCAGTCTCAGCATTCCCAGCAACCATAGAGGCCGGGAATGGTAACTTACCTCACTTCTACATATTAGAAGTTTATTCACTGTGCTTTTCTTTTCAGTGTATTAACCTGTCGGAGGGAAAAATTCTTTGTTCAGGATCTGCACCCTTCTCCTCTTCTTATTCCCTAGAAGAGCAGTTGCAACTATCCCCTGATAATTTTTATCCCAACTGAACATTTTTTCCTTCAGTTGACTTACCCTATGGGTACGTCACCCTCTAATTACTTGAGGGGTACCATACTGAACAGCTTCTTTAGCAAGCTCGTTCCCCAGACAGAGAGAAAAGATATCTCCTCTCTTTTCTTCTCTGTTTTTCTTTATTCAGCACTGGACAACATCTCTGCTGTTTCCGTCAGCAGCTCTGCCTGCAGGAGTTCCAGTGATAGTATTACTGGGACTTTTCCCATGTTCCAGTCCCTTATTCAACATTTTGTCTAGCCTCAGTAGTGATTCCAAACTATCTGGATCCTCCTACTCGTTTAGGCTTTCTCACATTATTCTACCATCTCCTCTCCTAGGATATGGCAACACACCTGACTTCAGTCAGTTTATCTCATAGCTCTCCTGCACAATGCTCTCTGTAGTCTTCAGAGAAGCTTTTTTCCACTATGAGGGCCTTGCTATAGAGCATTGACCTTGTCTCTGAAGTTTTCTCTATTAGTGAGGAAAAACTTCTCAACCCTTCTTATACTTATGAAGGTTCTCCACACCCCCTCTGGCCTGGGGTGTTAACACGAGATATCAGTTCTTCAGCGTGGGACTCCAAGGCTTCTGTTCACGCATGCTACCTCTGGGTCCTTCCATAGGTCCCTCTGGTATCTCCCCTGCGTTTCTCCACATCTACCATATCAGTGTTCTGTGGAGCTCCCGCCTTGTTCTTCACAGATTCATATATTCATCTGTTCTCAAGTGAACATCACGGTTATCTGGTTAGATTGCTTTTCTGCATCCCTCAATCCTTGAAAATAGATTCTCTACATATCTCAAGTGGGTTCACCCTCTTGTAGAGCACAGAATCTTTTTCTTTTATATTCCCCATGTACAATTATGTGGATGGGTGGTAGACATGTATCTTCAACCTATTGTCTGGTATGTAGCATCTCCATATATGTCTACATACCTATATCATTACCATTGTGGTGCTAGACCATGCCCCACAAATTTACATATATTCAGGTATATCACATATATATATATATTTGATATATTTTACCACCCATATCCTAATATACATCTGTACATATGTATATATATATATATCAATATATACATATATCTTCCAGCCACATGTATATATCCCTATATATATATGTGTTTCATGGAGGGCCTCTTAAGGGTTGGTCTGTCTTACACACTATCACCCTTACTGTCTATACTACATGTTTTACCTCCTAGAGGTTTTAGACAGTATGTCGCCCTACGTCCCATGCCATATTTCGATGCAGAAACTGTTAGGCACCACTAACCACTTTGGTGCTAACATCTGCTATTTTTTCTTTAAGTCCATGAAGCATCAAGCTTCAATATTTTTTCCTATCTCTCGCCAGCTAGGAAAAACAATGTACCTCTTATCTTGAGTACACAACTGTTTTCAGTGGGAATAGGAGTTTTTTTCCAGTCCCCCTCTTCCCGCCAGGACTGGGCTAGTTGTCCAACTCCGTCAGTCTTCTTCCTTTAGTCCTCAATGTTAATGACCTTATGCCTAAAGGAGTTTTCAGCTTTTCCCATAAAGCTTTCCATTAAAGACCTGACGTCACATCCTACCCAGTTGACACCTGGATCATCTACTACCTCCAGGGGCTGGACCTTCATCCTCACTACTGAGAGGTCACCTTGAAGATTCCGCCACTGCTTAACCAGTAGACTCCATCATGCTTTCTACTTCCTACAATACAGTAGGTAAGCTGCATATTTTAAGTGTACATTAAATGTCTTTTAATGCTACTCATCATATCTACCAAGGACTCCTGTAGTTTGTAAATCCCTCTAGTCCTTGACTATGCTGTTTCTTTCCTCACAGCTCCTTTCTTGTCAACTCCTGCCCTCCATCCCACATTGGATGCCGGGGATTCCTGGAGACAAAATGCACCCCTGATCCAGGCACTTGCATTTTTATGGGATCTCCCCCTGGCATCTCCAGCTCGGGAGTCCCCATATGTGAAGACTCATTCCTGCTTGTTCCTGGTGATAGCACAGTTACTTACCTGTAACAGGTGATCTCTGGGAACAGCAGGAATTAGTCTTCACAACCCTCCCACCTCCCCTAGGAGTTGCATCTCTTTTATCTTCTCCCTTTTCTCTCCTCGCCTTTGTCTCAGCTCTGAAACTCAACTGAAGAGAGGCTGTGGAGAAGGCGGGAAGTCACTGCGCAGGCGCGAGGGATGCTGCCAAAAGCTTTCTGATTGGAAGCTGGGCAGCATTCCCGTACAGGCTCCGTCGTTACCGACGTACCCATATGTGAAGACTAATTCCTGCTGTTCCCAGAGATCACCTGTTACAGGTAAGTAACTGTGCTTTATCCGGTTAGTAAAATGTCATATTGAGCAGCCATTCTTGGCAACACAGCATATAACTGCCAGAATCATTCTTTTCTCAGATGGAGCACCATCTTGAGTGGATCTGAAGTCGACTCATTGAGACACCAATTGGTGCAAGTTCTTCACCTTTGGCTAAGGGATTCCATTCCAAGCAGGGGGATCTCCTACACTTTCTCCTTGTTAGATACCTGTATTTCAGAAGTCCCTTCTCTATTTGGTCCTTTGAGCTTGGTTATTGAGAGGGTCAGCTTTCATAGGGAGGCTTCATAGCCTTCGGTGCAGAGGTCATCCACATAGTAGACTTAGAGTTTAGCAGATTCAACTTGACAAAAAGTCAGTATTTCCTTTATTCTGGTTCTTCATCCAGAGCAGAGAGAATCCTAAAGACCATAGGTCTATCCAATCTGCCCATCCATACCCAACTACAATTGGGTGGAAGCAGACTTGCACTTCTTGCAGAGGGCAGTGTAGGACTGAGGCTTATGTCAAGGGACACTGTGAAAGGCGCTCCCTCACTACTCTATTGAAGATATTTTCTTGAAATGAGAGCATGTGAAACCCCCTGCTTCATGTGTCAATTCTTTTTAGAACCTGAGCATAGTCCTGAAGGCTCTGGTATATCTTCTTTTTAGACCTCATAGGGTACCGTCTCTGATTAGATTGTAAGCTCTGATGAGCAGGGACTGTCTCTTAATCTATATGTACAGCGTAGTGTATGCCTTGTAGTACTATACAAATAATATAGTACTAGTAGTAGTCCACTTCTGTTTAAGTTCAGGCTCATCTTTTATGATTGTAGGAAAGTCAGGTGAGGTAGGCTGTGCAAGGAATGCCATTCTCAAATCTGATAAAGCCCCCCCCCCCCTTGGAGATTCCAGTTCCTTCTGAATTCAGATGAGCTCTTTTGGGTGGGTCTCAAAAATGATGCAGGGATCTCCAAGATGTTCATTTCTAGAGGGGTTAAGGGAGGCAGTTAGCTCTGCCCACACCAACGAGTTTCTGGGCACCAGAGGGCTGATAAACACATTGAAGGCCTTGTCAGCAAAGTCCAAATCCCTCTACAGAACATAATGGCAGGACAGAGGCCTTGTTTTTATTGCATTCGTACTCTAAGCAATTAAGCATGAGTCTTTAGGCTGGGAGAGTCTCCATCTTGGACAGATGTTTTGAGAGCTGTTGTGGCTTCCATCTGCTTGGTCTAGGTGGTAACTGGGTATGTCCAATTTGTCTGGACTGGTCCGCCATGGAAGTTAAGATGAAATTTAAACTCATTTGTTAATTTTCTTGAGTCCTGCTAGACCTGCCAGAACCCACTCAGGGAAGCTGCAGTGGTCAAGAATTCACAGACTGACATGTTCAGAAAATGAAAAGTGAGCGCACCAATGCCCTTCTGGAGTTATTTGGGACTAATGTACTATTGGCTTGGATATTATCAGATCTCTTTGTTACTGATTAAGAAGAGAGGTGTTGGCTGCATCATGTTTGCTTCTAATGGTATTTTACAAGCAGCACATTTTTTGTTGTCTTTAATGGTTTTTAACTTTGGTTCTTATCTTTGACATTGGTATGCTAAATAAGGCAACACCAGTGGAGTGGAGGAGTGGCCTAGTGGTTGGGGCAAGGTACTTCAGGCCGGAAGGTCAGGGGTTCAAATCCCACTAGAGGACAGCAACCTTGGGCCGGAAGGACTGGGGTTTCTAGTCCCACAGGTGCTCCTTGTAGTCTTGAGCAAGCCACTTAACCCTCCATAGCCCATTTTCCCTGTAAAATAGTTATCTCCAAGTTATAATGCCCTGTTCAATGTAATTTCAGTTCAATGTAAACCGCACTGATGCAGAATAGCGCGGTATATAAGAGAATGTAAATAAAAATAAATAAACCAGTCTTCCCCCCCCCCCACCTCAGTAAGAGAAAAGCAATCCGCTTTGTCTTGTCAGCTGGAAGGTGGACGTAATGTACTTATTTGGACTGATCTGATAAGATGTAAGGAAGACCATTAACAATTTAGTTTAAATTTCACATTCCAGCACATTCTGAAAATACCTAAGGCCCTTTTTATGAGAATACGTGGGATAGTAAGCATTCACCAATGGATGTTGTCATCTGATGGAGCCATTGCAAAAAACATTTTCTTCTAGCTTTGCAAGTTTGAAGAACTTTAGCTTCAACCATACATATGTAGCATATCTCATATTGCAAAATTACACAGGGCTACCTCAGTTCTTGATTTTCCAAAGAGCAGATGAGATGTATACCCTTTCACACTCTTATTTTGGTTTTGTAATCTTGGAATAATTTTGTTTCTCGTGAGAGTCACCTCTCTTCTACAGATTTTCGCCCTTGTGTCCTAGTCAGATTTTCAAACTGAGTTGCCAAGTTGCACAGTTCCAGAAGTGAGGTGTGTTTTTTTTGCCAGTTCTGGTTTTAAATTTGCAATGAGTGCAGTATGGTATTTGTAGTCCCTGATTTTACCCATAGGAATCAGTACTGCAGGTCCTATAATGCATCAGGATGACGTCAGAAATCCAGGACTGGCTTAAAATTCTGGAACTGGGTTACTTGGCAACTCTTCAAAGTTAAGCTTTCTTTTTTCTGTGACTGACATTTTCAACAATTTGAATATTCTGAAGCAGTTCATTAGTGATATAGTGGAAGGGCTGTCAGGTAAGGTTTGCCTCTTTGCGGATGATACCAAAATCTGCAATAGAGTAGATACCCAGGAAGGTGTAGATAACATGAGGGATCTAGCTAAGCTTGAAGAATGGTCTAGAATTTGGCAGCTGAGATTTAATGATATAAATGCAAGGACATGCATTTGGGCTGCAGCAATCCAAGGGAGAGATATAGGGGGTGAAGTACTTTTGTCCCCTAAAGAAGAGCGAGACCTAGGCATGATTGTGTCTGATGATCTTAGAATAGCTAAACAGTAGAAAAGGCGACAGCAAAAGCTAGAAGGATGCTTGGGTGCATAGGGAGAGGAATGGCCAGCAGAAGAAAGGAGGTGATAGTGCCTCTGTATAAGTCTTTGGTGCGACCTCATTTGGAGTAATCTCCAGGAACAAGCAGGAATGAGTCTTCACATATGGGTACGTCGGTACCGATGGAGCCTGCACGGGAATGCTCCCCAGCATCGAATCAGAAAGCTTTTGGGAGCATCCCTCGTGCCTGCGCACTGCCTTCCCGCCTTTTCCACTGCCTCTCCTCAGTTTTCGTTTTTCCGCGGAGCCGGCAGGACGTCCTCCTGTCACCGCAGAAACTTTTTTCTTCAAATTCTTTATTTCTTGTTTTCTTGTGGTCGCGGCTGTTTTTCCCGCCGCCACCGGTACCGCCGGTGGGTTTTTCTTTTCCTTTTCTTAAACTCAGGGAAATATTTCCCTCAGTTTCCGTCTTAAATTTTTTGGGCCTACAGGGCCTCTCCATCATGGAGCCGCCTTCTCCTAAGAAGTGCCTTCACTGTGGAAGCACAGTTTTCTTTTTAGACTCCAATGCCTGGTGTCTAACCTGTTTGGGTCCTGACCCTTTTTCCCCTGAACAATCAGGCTGCAAAACTGTGAGAAGAATTTCCCTCTTTCGCGTTTCCCTCGATACCGTTTTCCCTCCTGGAGCGAGGGCACCGGCCTTTTCTTCTCTACAGGATCAGGTAACCCACAAACAGTCTGTTAAGTCTAGCCAATCCTTGAGTGGTAGGTCTCATGCCAAGCATGATGACGACTCCGGCCTTGCCCTCAAGACCCCATTGGCATTAAAACCCCGGCGGGAGTCTCCGGGCTCCAAAGCATTTCAGGGGTTTCAGGTTGTTCCTGGGGCTCACCCATCACAGAACATATCTGAGCCATGCTCGGTGGTGGCATCCGCTTCGAGCGGTACCGATACCCCGGCATCGGCACCGGTG